>JAXCHB010000015.1:9082500-9422500 GCA_036926305.1 Uropetala carovei
TAACAATATTGTTAACTATCTAATTGTAAGTCAGAATATCTTCAGCTTTTCGCATTCCCAGAGCACCAAAGAAAGCCAAATATAAAAACAAATCACAATCAATCGTAATTCTGTAGTTGGGATTTTTTTCATCGGTTTCCAGTTAATAACCCTTTACAACCGCGTATATGGATAATGAAATTGCTACTAACGTTTAACTTTGTTTTTTTTTAAATCATGAATCACACCATCTAGTGTAATTATGCAAACAACAAGCTGAGAACCTCTGGTCCAAGTTTTAAGAATCATACCCCTATCCACCATTTACGAATTTTCAGCGTAATCTGTAAAGTTATCTGGGAGGAAAACAAAGAATCATACTCAGTTCAACTATATTCTGTTCACTATCTAAAGTCTCTTGGCCTTGAAGGCGTACGCCACTTAGCAGCAGCCAATAGGAGACGGTTCGTTTGGGAAGGTAGTGGGGGGAACTCAGTGTTATACTCTTGATTTCGAAGCGTTCACATCGGTCTGCGTTGCCATTTCTACCGCCGTTTCCTTGCTGTTGCTGTTCGCGATTGGGTATCTGTCCTCCCGCACGAAAGTTGTGAGGGGCGATGGAAGGGGAAACGTTCGTGATTGGCTACTTGCTCTATGAAGGCCAAGTGACTTTAGATAGTGAACAGACTGTAGAAGTAAATGAGATTTCAATAAATTTTAATTACACTGGATTCGAATCACGCCATATTCGAGTTGTAACTCTTCGAGGTGCCTACGAAGAATATCAACGATATTACGTTGTTGTCGAAGGTTCGAGTGACAGACCTCAAAGAGTGATAGACATAGGAATGCGCGTCTTTGAAAGGTTTTCCAGCAATCAGAGCGACCTTCTTGACCAATCCCAGACCGCATTCAAAACAACTCATTCAACCGCATTCTATATATCTCGCTCCGTTTCTTTCCTTTCCCTCTCTTTTCTCTTTCCAGTCGTTCTCGCTTTCCTGTCTTCCATCATATTTATATTCCATTTCATCCCTTAGAATGTCTGTCTTCTCCTTATTATTCCACTTTTATTCTTCATTCGTCGTTTCTTACCATTTTGTTTCGATAATCAATTAATATACGATTTAAGTCGCAATTACGGTGGAACTTCAATATCTCCAACCTGCGTGACTCGGATTTTCGATTAGTCGAAGCGGATATTATTCATTTTCGCATTCATATGCGTTGAATGAGAGGCTACGAAACACGGCTAAATATAATTCTAGTAGGAGTATATTCGAGTTGTATAAATCGGATTCTTATGCTAGGGATGCAAAATGCGGAAAACAACTTCTTCGATTGATAGAAAGATCGAGAGTCGTATAGGTTTGGATTTGTTGCGCGGAAAGGGCTTGGTTATGTCACGCGTGGGAGGCAATCTAGGCGAAGAGGAGAGGGGGGAGGGGTCAGCGGAAGGGAGGGCAAGGGAGGTAGGAGAGAGAGAGAGAAAGGAAATCGATAGGCCCGACATAGAGATGAGACGACCGTAAAGTCGAGTGTCAATGCAATGAAGGCTGCGAGTTGGAGAGGGAAGAGGGAGAAGGGGGGGGTAGGAAGGGGAGAGGATGGGATACGAAAGGAATTGATAGGAAATGAGCTTCGATACGACTAATCGAAGCGTTTCAAAAAATGAAATATCGAAATCGTAAGATGTCTCGAATCTAAAATGATGCGAGGTCGTGCTACTAGAAGTAACTCGATGGATCGAATTTCTTTTCCATTAATATTCCCACTTTATAGACTAAATTTGTATAACTTATGTAAAAAATGTATGCCTCTCGATAGGATGTGTATGTGGAGAACATTTTCTTCATTATCGCGTGACAAGCTTCTTTTAAAACATCAAAAATCTCTTTTTCCTACTATTCTTTATTACTCTTTCTTCTTTTGACTTATTCAGTATATTAAAATTGCTTCTCTAAACCCCCACATTTCTTCTTTATCTATCTTTATAAACTGTCCTCTTACTCTGTTTCAACCATTCTCATTGATTTTTTACTCAGCGCGTCTTACTTCGCCAAGTCCTCAGCTCAAATACTACCAGTAATATTTCCTTTTGTTTGAGTGAAACATATATAACACATCATATCGACAATTCCATCACTCTCTTTTCCTATATAATTATTCAAAACTCCTTTCAATTGCAGTTTAGTAGACAAGACGTCTTCATTACGTTGTGCCATATGGACGACGCGGCTATAACACTGTAATGAAATAAATGAATTGTGCGGCGTTATAAGTAATGATTTACTATTAATGATCGTATATCGTAATTACTTATAACATCACAAAACCCATTTATTTCATCATAAAAACACCTCGCAATTCAAAAAGGACAAATCAGAGATAATAGTGCGTTTGTAAAACAGTTAAACAAAAATCTACCACCCACGAATGTGTCAATTATTGCCTAACAAGACTCCTTTTCCGCCACTATCTCATACGATCGCAGCTACAGGAAATTATTTTTGGAGGCGAATCGAAATTAGGTCCGTAAGATTAATAAAATAAAATAAAAACAGATATCCTCACCTATGTAAAAACCAACATCGTCAAAAGTCAAGAAGGTTGGATGTGAAATTCAGAGATCGTAGGCGTTGCTTGAGGCGTGGGACTTAGGAGCAGAGGGAGGAGGAGATGAGGGTGGTGGTGGAGGGTGTGGGAGGAGAGAAAGGAGAGGAAGAGGGGAGGAGGAGGAGGAAAGGGATGAGAACGCATGCCATGAATCAAAAAGGCACGAGAGATGGCTTTGCAATTCAACCGGATGCATTACGCAAACGTCATTTGATTGACTTCGCGTAGATGCGTATGTGATCGTGTATGCGGGATGGCGGTTTTGCGGGGATGACTCCCTTGTTGCCACCTGGCCCAGCTATCTTTTTTCGGATCTTAATGCGGGTCTATAACGCGCACCTGGATGTTTCTTCGTGTAATTCTTCTTTCGTGCTTTTTTTTTCTAAAAGCAACTCTTTGCATTTCACGTCAATTTTTTTTTTCGTTAACGTTGTGCGTGCTGAAGAATCGTACGTGTACCTATCTGGGGGCAAACGCCTCGCGTGCGGATGAGGTCTCCGTAATCGTTTCAAAAAGTATATAAGTAGCTATTAAGGAGTTGGTGGTTCATATTCATCTCTATGGAGATCGCAGGAAAAATAACTCTCCGGATGGTAATTGTCGGTAATATCGAAAAAGTTTCATCACGTTTCGTGGCCATGCGCTTGTAAAACATTTCCGGTCGTTTTTTTTTCTTTCTCGAAGTAATTACTTCGGGAAATTCGCGAAAAATAGTACATAATTCGTTTTGATGAAATTTTTCTTAATTGCATGGCTGAACTTGAAGTTAAAAATAAAAATAATGAAAACGTATGTGAACGGGAAAGGATATCTACGCAGATTAATTGAAAATCCGAGTTATAGAAGTTTTGATTATAGAGGTTCGATTGTATATTCACAAAAATTAACTAAAACATATTCGTTCTTAACCAAAGATAAGTAGAACTGTGGACCGAATTAAAAATTAAAAACGTGTAAAATCAACGCCTATCATAAATTTTAGAATTTGGTAGAAATAGTCAACTTAATAGTTATTTCCAAAAGACCAGATATCAAAGTATTCATTTTGCCTGTCTAACTATAACACGAAAATTGATTAATCTAAAATAATACATCTTCCGATAAAATTCCTCTTTAGATTGATTGACGCTCTTTAATTCGATCCTTGGTTGGTTCAAGTTTTTGACGTTTCGAATAGAGATTTCCTTTTTATTCATTGATATAATTAAATGTGCGATTTATATTGAAACTGTGTTTTATATTAATGACGAAACGTAAAAATAACTATGTCGGTATTAGCATTTTATCCGTTTAACTTTTCTTTATGATTTGTTTTTAGTTATCTTGTATAAATAAGATTTCTTAATAATTATGCTCATTATTATATTGAATTCTCTCCGTCGCTGAAGAAGGGCGTCAGCCCGAAAGCTCCATATTTGGGTCGTTTTTGTTTTTTTGTGTTTTTCGTGTGTCCTCAGCACCCCCAGCGTCTCTTCAATCTAGGTGTGTCCACTGGGCTTCCTCCAACACCTTGTTGCCACCTTTATATATATATATATATATATATATACAGGGGCGGATTGGGCCGCCGGGACACCGGGCAAAGTCCCGGTGGGCCCATGCTGCTCCTGGGCCGGGGCTGCTTGAGTGGTTGACGCCTCGGCCAGGAGCTGTTGCTCTTCCGTATTCTAAAGTAGTGTTTATCAAACTGTGGGCTGCGGTCTCCTAGGGGGCAGCAACATTATTTTAGTTGTTAGGTGGGCCGATATCCGAGAATTTTCCCGGGCCTATTTTTGCTCCCAATCCGCCCCTGTATATATATACACACACACATACATACCAATCACGCTGTTCCCTTACGGGGTAAGCAAGCTAAATGCCTCTACCATTCACAATATTTCTCCACACCTTTCTATCCTTACATACTTCTTTCGATTCAAACACATCCATGCATCGTTTCATTCCTTAAACTTCTAATCTCTCTTTTCTTGAGAGTCTCCTCCACCACATTCAGCCAGCTTTTTCTTGGTCTTCCTCTCCCTTTTGATCCGCATACTCTACGATCATATATCAATTTAGTCACCCGGTTCTCATCCATTCTCTCCACATGCCCAAACCATCGCAACACACCCCTTTCATACTGACCTCTTAAAGTTTATTTCATTTCACATTCATTCATCACCCAAGTATTCCTGACTTTGTCTCTCCTGGTTTTCCCACACATGCTCCTCATATAACCCATTCCAACTGCATTCATCTTACTCATGTGTTTCTCCTGACACACCCACGTTTCGCTACCGTACAACGAGGTGGGTACAAGCACACTTCTATACACAGCCATTTTTGCTTCCTTAGACACTTCTTCACGATTTAGTACTGACCACATGCTACCCACCACTTTTCTACCCGAATTCACACGCCTTTCTATCTCTCCATCTATTCTTCCATTCTTAGAAAACATTCTTCCCAAGTACACAAACTCATCCACCTGTTCAACAACTTCACCATTTATGCGCAACCTACAGTCATTCAATTCATTCATTCTATCAAACACAACAACCTTTGTTTTTGACACATTGATCTTCAGATCCATTCTCTCTGTAACTTCAGCCATACTATCTAACATTCTTTGCAACTCATTCGGCGTTTCAGATATCAACACAGCATCATCAGCATACAACAGCACCCGCACATTCACTTCCCCAATCCTCAGACCATTCGTATCTGCACAGACTTCCCTCACACATTTATCCATAAACACATTAAACAACCAAGGAGACATCAAACACCCTTGCCGAACACCACTTTCAATCTTAAACCAGTCACTCAGCGCACAATTTATTCTTATGCGAGCCTTACTTCCTGAGTAGACTGCTCTCACTGCATTCACTAACCAGTCATTCACTCCATACTCAGCCAAAACATTCCACAAGTCATTTCTATTGACTCTGTCATAGGCCTTCTCCAAATCTACAAATGCACAATACACTTTCTTTCTCACATTCATACACTTCTCGATTACTTGTTGGAGAGCAAAAATCTGATCAGAACACCCCCTACCTGGCATGAAACCACACTGTACCCCCCAAATTTTACTCATAGTAGCCATTCTAACCTTTTCAATAAGTACTTTACCAAACACTTTCCCAGGTATACTCAATAAACTAATAGCTCTGTAATTCTTACATTCTACTTTACTACCCTTCCCTTTGTACAAAGGAACAATGATGGCATTCTTCCAATCATCTGGTACAACTGAAATGTTAACACACAAATTAAATAAATCGCTTATCCAACTCATAAGTAAACTATATCCACATTTCATCATTTCACCTGTAATTCCATCCACGCCTGCAGCCTTCCCATTCCTCAACATTTTCACACATGCCTTAATCTCACGTTCGTCAACTCTGTCTTTACTGGACACATTCATACAGCCAGTATCACTTTGGATGCCAGACTCTTCAGAACTACCTCCATACAAGTCCTCAAAATACTCCTTCCAACATTCTGTCACTTCACGTTCATTCCACACTGTTTCTCCATCCTTATTTACATTCCCATTCATTCCATTGTTGCTGCCCTGTCTCGCCCTTTTTATCCACTTCCAGAATAACTTCTTATTCCCTTCAAAATCATTCTGCATCTTTACAGCCTCATTCAAACGTACTCGTTCTTTGCTTTCCTTAACTGCATTCTTAGCAGCCTTATTTTTCTTCCTGTAATCATCATGCAGAATCCTTCTTTCATTATCATTCCTTGCAGCATTCATCCTCTTATATGCCTCCTTCGGCTCATTAACTGCTTCACTCACTGTTTCATTCCACCAAGCATCCTTTTTCGTACAGCCCACTAAAGTCATTCCACATACCGCTGAAGCACACTATGTAACATTCTCTTTCAGTGTATTCCAAGCATCTTCCACATTTCCTTTCCTTACAACCTCTTCCCATTCAGTCTGTTGGGCAGTTAATTTACATTCCAACACATTCATATACTTGATCTTTACCTCGCACTCTTGCAATGTCTCTACTTTCACACTAGTCTGTTTCACACCCTTACTCTTCCCCCAGGTCCACTTCCTTCCAAGATCCACTTTAGAGACAACCAAAAAATGGTCTGTCCCACATTCAGCTCCTCTCATCACCCTTGCATCCTTCACCAGATTTCTCAGTCTTTCATCATACAGAAATAAATCAATCATACTTTTTGAGTCACCCCTCTGCCATGTATACATGTGGATGTTCTTATGCTTATACCATGTATTTGAAACAAACAAACTCTTTTCCATGCAAATTCCAATCAAACTCTCACCATTATCATTTACTTTGGGGTCACCGAAGGGGCCCACCACTTTCTCAGTGCCATCCCGTCTGACACCTACACACCCATTCATATCACCGAGTACAATTATTCTCTCACCTGCATCACAATTATTCAACACATCTCTCAATTTCTCCCACAACTCATCTCTAACTGTTTCACTCTCACTATCCACAGGAGCATAACATGCAACCAACAGAATTCTACGAATTCCTACTTTCATACGAACCCACAACAATCTGGGTGACACAAATTCATACTTTCTCACATACATTTTAGCTCTTTCATTCAGAATCAAACCAACTCCTTGACTCCCATATGTACATACATCCACACCAGACCACAGAGCCAAACTACCATCATTCATTACCACAGCATCACTCCCCTTCCTTTTTACTTTCTCCATACGTAGCAATGGGAAAGTATTGTGATCACGAAAAAAATCGACTTCGAGATTTCAACGGAAATACAAGTTTTGAGGTCTCTAGAACACGTTTAGACTATTTTCGGAATGTTGGCTGTATGTGTCTGTGTGTGTGGATGTATGTGATTGTGGGCGCTCTAACTCAAAAAGTACTTGTCATATTAACAGCAAATTTCATATATAACACTTTAGCATGAGCACAAAGAGCTGATTAGTTTTTGGACAATAACGGTTAACCGAAAGTCGAGGTTTATTCGAAACCCGATTCGGTTTTTGCGATCTTTCTCTGATAATACGTCATTATTGTATACATTGACCATTACAAAAAATGTAGAAAATATAATTCCTACATCTTTTATTTCAAACAGTTTTCCATAGCACTTATTGTTTAGGAATTATTTATAAATAATCGGTTTTTCGGTTTCTGTCAAATATCTCCTTAAAAACATCGTTATTGGTAATCTTCGTAAGGACCAAAGTTGTAGAGAATAAGATTTCTTCCAAGTTTTGTTTGAAACAAATTTTCGTAGAACCATCCATTTCGGAGATATTTTGCTTTTTCTTAATACCAGTATACAGCGTCGCCACCATGTATCGGTGAATTCTGTAAACATATTCAAAATATACGTAATTTACGGCAATAAGGACGACTGTATTCTTTTACGATACGAAATGATAATTTTGCCTCATAATGTTATTCATAATAATTTAAATATCTATACCCCCAAATATGGAGAAAGTCATGTGTTGGCCACATCAGATTTTTTTAGATTAAAGTGCTTATTCTTGAATTTTTTTCGGGCATAAGGCGAACTTAGTAATTCCCTAATGAATCGAACTGGGTGATATTCAATTGCATTTACCTTTGCATATAGAATATAGGTAAAAGTAGCTAAATCTGAAAAGCGCATTATAACGAAATTTCACTGTATAACGATAAGTAGTAAAGGTGACTTCCTATTGCGTCTTGGTCCCTTACACAACTGCAAAGCACACATCTTCTTTACTCAACGGCCAATAAACATCCTTCAGCATTCAAATTCGCATTTTCTCGGATTTTTACGAGGAACGCTAATTTCCGTTTCCGCTTTCTCATCCTTTATGGGGGGGAAAGAAGGCGTGCGTCCTTTCCTTCTCTCTCTCTCTCTCTCTTTTCCATCTTCCTTTCTTTCGCGTTTAAAAAATATATTTAACACAAATTACATCGGATATTTTTCCGAAACGACGCTCGTCCGTTTCAGTATCCATCTTAACTGTAAAATCCGTTCAGTCGTTCTTGGAAAAATATATGAGTTTTAAATCGACGCTACGATCTCGTTCTTCCCTTTACTAAGGTGTGGCGCGGAAGGTGGTAAGTCGATACCGAGGACCCGACGCACCCAAGCAAGGTCCCCGCGTGGGCGTTGAGGCCCTCCGCCTCTCCCCTTCCTCCCCCTCGTGGAGGTCTTTCCAGAGTTCCCCGCGAAAAGGGCCCAACGTTCGGAGTCATTCAAGAAAACGTGACTCCTCCTGCGTTGTTTTTGGTGCAGTTCGACCAGACGGAAGGATTTCTTTAATCGCTGATTTTTCGGATTGTTTTTCTTTATTTCCGAGATGGCTTCCCAAGATAAAATTACCGGAAGTTCTAAGTGGTTTTTGTTTGTTTTATAGTTGATAAATGGGGTAAAGTTGCGATTATCCCAGTTAATTGGGACCGGGCTATAATAGGAATACACGCGAAGGATGAAATTTTAAATTTCTATGAGATTTCTGTTGAATAATTAAAATTTCGTACGAGAAGAAAAAAACTTCTGTTAGGCAGAATTAGGGCGAATATGTGCTGAAAATCGTATTACTGTTAGTGATTCGTCATGTTATGTTACTTACAATAAATTTCCAATCATAAAGTAATAGAACTCGTTGTATTTGCTATTAAAGTGCTGCTTATGAACTCACGATAATTATGCAAATAAGTTTACAGAAGTACCAAAAAATTTGTGTTAATGGACGCTATCAGAGAAAATTCTTATTTCAGAACTCACTGTCGCCCGGTTAATATACACACGGATAATCGAGGTTTTGATGTAACTGCAAATACTCATTTAAACATGAGAAAGACAGTCGTTGCCTTATAAAACCTTTTATTTAACCTTTATTTAAATAGTAACGATTCAGGAAATTATTTCGAATATTTTAAGACAACTCAATTCTAAGGTTCTACATATTGAGTTGATCTTCCCAGTTAAGCTAAAGCACTTCTCTTAATTTTCTTCTAACCAACACCTTTAAAATATGTACAAGTATTCAAGTATGTATGACATGCAGTTCAGTTGACATTTTATATTTCTCGGTAGTCCCAATCTATTCTAACCAAATTTCTTCTTCTTCATACAACTGCACTTCTTTACACCACTCGAGATCCGTAATCTATTCCTACCTCTTTATGTATTGGCTAGTATTCTCCCATCCGCAGTATCGTACAGTAGCCATTCACATCTCAAAAAATCTGATGTGGCCAACACATGACTTTCTCCATATTTGGGGTATAGATATTTAAATTATTATGAATAATATTAATAGGCAAAATTATTATTTCGTATCATAAAAGAAAACACGTCCTTGTTGCCGTAAATTACGTATATTTTGAATGATTACAGAATTCACCGCTACATGGTGTTGGCGCTGTATACTGGTATTAAGATAAAGCGAAATATATCCGAAATAGATGGTTCTACGAAAATTAGTTTCAAACAAAACTTGGAAGAAATATTATTCTCTACAACTTTGGTCTTTACGAAGATTCACCAATAACGATGTTTTTAAGGAGATATTTAACGGAAACCGAAAAACCTGTTATTTATAAATAACTCCTAAACAATAACTCCTATAGAAAATTGTTTCAAATGAAAGTTGTAGGAAATTACATTCTCTATAACTTTTGTATAGAATTGTAAATACAAAAATGATATTTTAACCAAAAAATATCGCAAAAACAGAATCGGGTTTCGAATAAACCTCGACTTCCGGTTATCCGTTATTGTCCAAAAACTAATCAGTTCTTTGTGCTCATGTAAGAGTGTTAGATATGAAGTTTGGTAACGATATGGCACGTACTTTTTGAGTTAGAGTGCCCACACTAACATACACACACACACACACAGACATCATTCCAAAAATAGTCTAAACGTGTTCTAGGGACCTCAAAACGTATTTCCGTTGAAATCTCGAAGTCGATTTTTTTCATGAATACAATACTTTCCCATTACTACGTATGGAGAAAGTAAAAATCACGTGCCCACTTCTTTCTACAAAATTTTTAATGACACGTAACTTTGCGTGAATCCATAACAGGCAGGGTTACCACCTCAAATTCGTCAATGACCCGGAGATTCTCTTAGGCGAAGAAGGAAAAGTATATTTTTGCTTTAATTGTTTTTATACGTAATAGTTAATTAGTTTTCATACAAATGTGAGGAACGTATTTATTTATTGATATATTCCACACTACTTCATATGTTGTTGACCCGGAGAATTATATCCTTTACCCGGAGACTTCGGGTCAAACCAGATATGACAGGTAATCGTTTAAAATACATCGCAATAATTTAGAAAATGTATACGAAATTTTAATTATTTTCAAGTTTCTTTCTCCCTGACTAAATAGGGTGTATCTTCTCATGCTTTACAAGCAATACTTCCTAATTTGTTTTCTTCATCCAATTTATTTTTTTCTGTTCCATGTCAATTCCAAATCTCAAGAGCTAGTCTGCTCACACCCTTTCATCCCAGCATATGCCACATCGATCCTTTGTAAAAAAAAATCATCCACCAAGCCACGAGCACGAACTCGTAATAAAGCTCGCCTCACGGCTCAGTAAAAAAAAATATACGACGGCCATTAAAAGTAAATGACATTGCTACCCTATTCCTCAAATGGAGAATCGCTAAGAATGCGTGACTCAGGCCCTTTGACGCACTTGACCACGAACCACCCGATCGCTATTTCGTCCCTCATTCGTTCCGAAACGTGTCATTTCAATTACGCAGTTGGCTCTCTCCGTCGTGAGACAGAGAGAGAGGCGCGGCGGCTACGCCCTCGCCCTCCTTCGGGAGCACGCCCGTCTTTGAGTAAAACTGTCGTAAAAACCGCAAGAAGAAACACTCCTCCCTTTCGTGCACTCGACTGTCTGCACGAATTACTGTGGTCGGGTGGAGGGAGAGGAGAAACGCGACGAAATCACGTTTAGTTGGACGGGCGTGTCTCTCTCTCTCTCTCTCTCCGAAGCACGACTCGCGCACGCAAACACGCGCGCGCCTGCGAAGCAGTATAGAGATCTCTCCCTCCTTCCTTCGAAGAAGATGGGGAGAGAGAGAGAGAGACGAGCGGCGAAGGCTATTATCGCCAGTCTTTTGTTTCGCGTTCCACTCTTCGTTTTTGTTTGTTTTCGCCGCGGGCGCGAATAAGGTTGGCGCTTTAGAAAGGAGTGGGAGGAAGGAAAGGAGAGAGAGAGAGGGTGGCGCGGAAGAGAAAAGGAGTGGAATTACGCGGTGTCATTTTGGGGCGAGAAGTAATGGTTAGAATGTTTGTACGTTTGGCGAATGAGTTCTTGTTGACTCGGTGGAATTGAATACTCTCTCTCTCTTTCTTTCTGGGAGGAAATTGAGGTGGGATGGGAAACGAGGAGATGTTAAAAAGAGTGGCAGGAGCTTTGAAAAAAGATGCGAGGAGGAAGGGAGTGGAAATGTCGGGAGGGTGGAGAGTCGAGGGGGATACAGAGAATGTAGAGAGAGAGGGGGAGGGAGGGGAGAAAATTAAGTGGGGAGGGGAGAGAAAAAGGGAGTGAAGAATGAGATATAGAGGGGGCATGAGATGAGAGAGAGAGTTGATAGGAAAGGAGGGAATGGGAATAGTAGAGGAGAAAGGAGATGTAAAAGGTTTATAGGAGAGGAGAGTGAGAGGAGATAGGAAATGAGAAATAGGTTATAGGGGAAGAGAGGAGATGGGAGAATGGAGATAGGAGAGGAGAGAGGAGATATGAAAGGAAGAGGTTATATGGAAGGAAGAGGTTATAGGGGAGAAGAGGGGAAATAGGAGAGAAGATAGAGGGAGATTGATAAGATGGGAGAGGAGAAAGAGGTTATAGGAGAGAAGAGAGGAAATAGGAGAGGAGTGTGAGGGAATAGGAGAGGAGAGAATGGAGACAGGAGAGGAGAAAGATGTGAAAGGTTATAGGAGAGAATATAGGAAATGGGAGAAGAGAGAGGAAATAAGAAAGAAGTTAGGAGGGGAGAGAAAGAGGAATTGGAGGGGAGAGGAAGGAGATAGGAGTGAAGGGAACGAAGATAGGACAGTGAATAGGAGTGGAGAGAATAAAGAAAGGGAAAGGACGAATGAGTGATATAAGGGAAAGGAAGGAGTGGATGATGGAGACGGAAAGAGGAGAGAGAGAGAGAGAGAGAGAGAGAGATGAAAGAAAAGGGAGAAAATAGAGAGGTTAGGGGGAGCGTGGCGACGGAGGTTGGCGATCGAAGTGGTGTGAGGGGAAGGAAGGGCACGTTCTAAAAGACCCCTCCCTCTCTCCCTCCCTCTTCCTCTCTCTCTCCAAGTAGCATATCCCCCACTTCCTCTGTTCCCTCTCACTCTTTCTCTCTCTCTCTCTCTCTCCCTCTTCATCCGGTGACCTTCCTGCCTACGCAAGAGAGAGGCTTAAAGGGAGAAGAGATCGGAGGGGAGTGAGAGAGAGAGAGAGAGAGGGGTGGAAGGAGGAGTAGGAGAGGGGGAGGGGGGAGGATGGAGTGGTCGTAGTTATGTTAGTGAGTCTTTTTCCTCGTCCTCCTCCCTCTCTTTTTCTCCCTGTCTCCACCCCTCTCTGCTGCGTTCATTCATTCATTCATGGATACTCTCAAGCGTCTTCTTAACTCCGCTTTTTCCGATGCGCAACTTTGAGCGAAACGATCGCATCTTCTCCCCTCTCTTTCGGTTTTTTTTCACCCTTTTAAGCGATGGGATGCGAAGGGGATTCGCGTGGTGGGGAAGATTTTTGAGGACCGTCTGGCAGAACTGCCTGGGGTCGGTCCTGGTTATCTCTTTTTTTTTCATGTATTTTTCTCTTCGCGTTAATGGGGTTGAGGAAGGAGGAATATGGCCGCCACGAAGAGCGAAGCATTTTGAGGTGCAGCTTTTTTGTTTCGAATCCAACGGGTTTCCAATACGTGGCGCACTAGTCTACATATGGCGAGTCGGCAAAATAGATATGACGGATTCATCGGTTACATTTTTTTTATAATTTCGAAACAATATTCGAGATTTACCGTTTTTGGTATATGCGGCAGATTAATCCTCTTATGTTGGCGGTGTGAGGTGTGAAAGATGTTACTCATTGAAAACTCAATAAGTTTGTTTGGTTTACTGTGCGTAGTAATGGTTTAAAATGATGTTAATTTACAATCTAAATCGAACAATTGCTCATCTTATTTATTAACATTGATTCGAATCATTTAGCAAAAACGACGCCCTGACGGCCTTCGCGGTGGCGAACATCTAAATCTTACTGGACAGCCCTGTTCTAAACTGACAATTTTTTCATCGCGATTTCCTCGTTAAGAAAATTAATGCCTTTAATTTATAGGTCGACCGAAAAAGCACAGCAGCCTTTGACGATAATGGAAAACGATCGTATGATAGTTTTCTATTATCCATCAAAATAATGATCATGCTGTCGAAAATTTTGGTTGATATAGAAATATTCTGTAGTCGACCTTAATTTCAACATTTAGGGATACGTATAAATAAATATCTTCGAGTTATCAGAAGTTCGAATAATTAAAAAGTCTTCGTGTAATAGCCGTCAAACTGTGAATGAAAATCGATAACTTTCCAACTTTAGGAGCCGCAAATTATCACGATGTCTTGATTAATAAAACTGATGTTCTCTCTCTCTTTAGCAGTTAACTTAAATTACCAAATGCAATGTTCTAAGTATACGTATTTTTGTTGCTTCGTGAATGATCATTGGGGTAAGAGGCAAGTGAACCAAGATAGGTTGAGGTAAGATCGCCTTCGTTGACGTCAAGAGCTGCGTGAGCGGTGATGCGCACTGTTGAAGCCCATTCAAGCATTTCAGCTGCTCGCAGAGGTGACGGAAGCAAAAAGAGCTTTCTTTCACATGCACATTTCTAACCCATTTTATCAGACGTTTGCAAAACTCCGAAAATGAATCAGACGGCTTATCTATTCTAAAGATACGAGGAACACTTAACGGCAATTACGCCTATATTTAAGTCAGTTTAACTTTTTAACCGTAAGTTAATCTTCATTCGTTGAAACAACAGGTTATATTTATCTAAGAAAGGCATAGGCGAGCCTTCGTAGGGGCAATTCCTTGCCAGGCTGGCTTTTTCGTTCAGTCCGGTTGTTATACAAATCGTACGTATATTCCGGTTTTGCGATAAATGCTAGGTGGATTAGCATACGGTAACATCCGGGTGATTGCGTAGTTATCGTGTATAAAATATGGGGTTATCTTTAATTCGCTTTTTGGAAGAATAATACTAAACGAAAAAATAGCGTAATGCGAGAAAAATTGCCTCTTACTAATCACTGATTTAAAAATTAATTTCACTAATCCACGACAAATATCTATAACGCCGATGGAAGCTATTATTACTCAACTCTATGAATCGAAACGAATGTTCTTTATCGAAATCGTGATTGTTTCTCCGACAGTACCTATGAATTACCCGTAGGCTAATACTTGAACATGTCATATCCATTTCTCGACCCTTTTTACGAATTCTGTTATTTTCTCATCTATTGTACGATTTCTTCGTCTACTTTTCAGCTGGCTGCGTCTGCCTAGATTATTACAAATATGACTCCTATATTTGTGAATGTTTTTCACAGGATTCTTAATTTAATCTCTCTTTAGCTCTCTCTCACTCTCCCCTTTCTCCTCTCTCCTTTTCTCTTTCTCCCTTCCTATCTCTCTTCCTTCTCCGTTAGGCTATTTGTGGATTAGTGTGCATGACCATGAACAGGGAATCGCCTGTACCTTATCTTCACAGGCTGTCGTAGACTAGTTGTCTCTCACACGTTCTCCCTCCCTCTCTCTCTCTCTACCAATCTCTCTTTCTCTCCCTCTCGCTCACTCTATTTCTTCATTAGAAGTCATTTTCATCGTATGGAAGGTACCGCGTTGAAAGGAATATACATAGCGCGTGTAGCTTTTCTCTAGTAATGAATGGATTGCGCAACCCAATCGAGTACTCGTTTCAAACGGATATTTCCGGCTCGCGTTTATCACATTCAGCTTTGCTATTCAAATGCTAATCCATTCGAATGGAATGCTCGTCGTTTATCACGTGGAGTGGCAAAGGACGCATCTTTTCTAACTTCCTGTTGACTTTTTCAATTCCCCGTATTGTTCGACTCCACCGCCATTTCTTATCTAAAGTTTTTTTTTTTGCGAACGATATTGAAAGTTCACCATTTGAATCTTGGTATTTGGTAAGCTAACCTGCGTGTTTTTTTCCACTTTGTCTTTATGCACGTATGTACCGTAACCCGCGTGCCATAAATTCTTCCACTTTGCTTTGACTTGACTACTGTATACGGTATATTTAATGTATTTTGCGTTATTAATATATATAGGCTCCAGCTTCATTGGTTTCTCATTGGTTTATGTAAAAGTGAAGTTTGCCTGCGATTTTCAGGCCTTTATTATGTCTCTTTACATGATTCACATTTATATGATTACCCTGCAACGGACAAATGAACCTCCACCATTACTACATTGCACCGAACCTCCGTTGTCCTGCTTTATTGCACCTGGAAAAAGTACCAATGAGACTCTTCTGTTCTAAAAATTATTTTATGCGTATTTTTTCTTACGCTACGTGCTCATTATCGCCAGTAGGAACGGTAGTCGGTTGTTTTTCCCTTGGTACTGAGAATCGGAAAAAAATTTCGATTCATATCTTTCAGTATCTTACGTAATTTTCCATTTTTCTCTGCCTCCAGTAATGCATCGTTGATAAATGTACAATCGATGTAACATAATAAAAGCTATTTGTGTCTCAAGGCGAAGAAAATGATTCTCAGTCGGGAAGAAGACCTGTTTATGTCTCTGAAGTCGCTCCTCCCTCTCTCCCTCCCTCTCTTCTTCCTCTTTACCCTCTTCTACCATCTCTTTTTTTCCTCGCCTTCGACCGCCCCCTCCCCTACTCCTCCTCCTCCTCCAAACCGCACCCATCCACCCACAACTTCCGCTCTCTCCGCTGCAACCACCTATCTCTGTCTCTCTCTCTCTCTATCTTCGCCTCTTTCTCTCTCCCTCTCCGTATCTCTCATTCGCTTTGTTTCTTTTTGTCTTCCTTTTATCTTTTTATGCCACCACCTCTGTTATTGCTCAATCTCTTTCTCGAACTTTCCATGCGATGTCTTTTCTCCGCTTTCCCTCGCTCTTTTGCTTCCCCTTTCCGTATGGCTCGTCCTTTTTCGTTCTCTTTCGTTCTCTTTCATTCTCTTTCGCTCTCTTTCATCCTCTTTCATTCTTTCTCTTAATACCTTTTTTTCGCCCCAATAAAGACGTTATTCGGTTCTATTCTTTTGATTACCGTCCTTTCTCAATTTATCTTCCCTTTTGTTCGTCCTCTGTTATTCTCTCTTTCTCCTTCTAATCTCTTTTTCAACTCCTCTTTTTCAATCTCGTTGTTCTCTTTACTCCGTCTCTTTTACCTTTCTATTCCTGTTTCTCTCACCTCGTCTTTGTATTTCTCTCCATAGTTCTCTTTCCTATTCGACTTCCTCTACACCAGCGTTATACCACAGAATTTCAGGTTTTGACAGCCTTTTAGCGAACGGATCGTCATCATATTTGCCACATAATACCAAACACATGAAATATTGACAAGAAAAATGCTTAATTTTTTAAAATAGGTTTCAAATTCTATTATTTATTATGATTAATGTACGGTGTGGGACCCTATATCCGGCTACCCAGTATCCGGAACATTCCGAAAACCGGAAACAGGCAAAGTGTAATATTTAAAATGCGCGCCAAGTAATTTGTGTTTGTTGGTGGCGCCACTGATGTGTTTTATAGCCAGTCGATGGTGAAGGCTTGTATTCTCGTGATTTATGCTCATATTTTTACTGCAGAGCAGGTGTATAATGCTGACGAGATTTCTTTATATTGGAGGTATATTCCTAGAAAAACTGTTGTTACACCAGAGGAATCGGCACCCAGTGGGTTTAAAGACTCAAAAGAAAGGATAACAGTGCTAGGTTGTGCGTTTGTGCATTTGTTTGTACATTATATGCCTGGCTACCCGAATTCCGGAAAAACCCCTTATCCGGCAACCCTCAGGTCCCAAGCATGCCGGATACAGGGTCCCACACTGTATTTTATTATAATTTATTGGCATCCCTGTTTTCTTGTCCTTTTTCGGAACCGCATCGATATTTTTATAACGTTTCTTCGGCCTTTTTTGGTGAGAATGTTTTGTGATGATCTTTGACAGACGCAATAGTAGACGTATCGTTCTGTGGTCTTTACAACGCGTTGCTTTCAGCTTCTTCTTTAGAGGGACCATTGTTACTTGTAGGAAATCCAGAGGACCTCTAACGATGAAAAGTATAAATATACACGTATATGAGTGATGAAGAGCATCAATTCGCCACATGCGGCGAGTGGCGAAGGGGTTGGACATCGCTGCTTTACACTATTACCAGCATCTATCGAGTTCGACATTGTCTATATTTTTAGATGCATATCCTCAAAGCGACCCTAAAACGGCGTTCACTCCGCACTTGGTTTCAATTGCATATGGCACATTTCTTTTGTAATGTGAATATCATTTCTCGCATATATGTCCACCGCAGATAGGTATAACGACCTCCGTAAGCATCGCAGGAAGTTCGCGAAAACGGAATTATGTTTATGGTATAATTTTAATATTTTATTTGTAGTTTTTCAAAGATGTGTTTTAGTGTTTTTCTAAAATCATTAAATTCTTACAAAATGTACTGTACACATCATTCAGGGTTACATTATAACCTCAACCTTTTTTGCTCCACTGCACACCTTAATACATGCTTAAAAACATCGCGGCACACCAAACCACCCCTAATTAATTTCACTGCGTAAATACACATTTTAAAGAAAAAACTAGCATAAAACAAGTAAAAGTCGCAATTATATTGGGTAGTTATGATTGGTAAAGTAATATTCAAATAATTGTATAATTATATTTTAAACTAAGTATGTACGTAATTCAACGTGTAAAAATGTTATGCTCTTCGATGGAAAATTTAGTCTTGCCTTTCTTGTACAAAGACGTTTTTTTTATATTTGGCTCAATAATAGAAAGATCTTCAAGAACTTCTTCATCTAGGTTCTTTAAACATGCCCTTTTAATATTTTTAATATGTGCCGTTGGCGAACTACTAAATTTGCATAAATACGTTGTCGAATTTGGAAAGTCACATCGATGGCATATTTAGTTATATGAAAGGATATTCACCTTTAGCTTTTAGCCAAAATACATCTAAAGGTAGCATACTAATTTTAAGTTGTCTATCAATTCCTCTCGTAGTTTCAGGATAAATTCCTAGGATGATAGAATTTATGCGAATTTATTTTTTCCAAACTCTTTTCTGAAAATTAAATATCCTCAGAGTGTGCGACACACTAGTGCCTTCCTCGCGGAACACTAATGTGCCGCGGGACACCGGTTGGGGAGCAATGTTATAACCGATGTAAAGTTGCACTAACCTTTCCAATTTACGAGTAGGACTTTAGATTAGATACAAACGCAGTAATTAATTTAATTTATGGATGTATTTAGAGCAAACATTAATTATTGTGCAAATATAGTAAATATTCACAATTTTTGAAAATAATGTTACGTTTTATATTTATCTGTAGTTAGATGGGGATAAGAGAATAGCAATAAGGTAGGCTGCCTTAATAGGGAATAGCGGATGCTTAAATGTTGAGAACCGCTGGCGTATATATATATGTATATATATATAATGTTTTACATACTCTTCTATTTAAAAATCCTTTGTTGGTAACATTTTCCAATAAAGCGTCTCATAAACGAGATGAACGTAAATGTTCATTTAGGGCGTAATTTACAGAGAATATTCTAATTGTTGAAAGTGAATTTCGCTCGAAAACCTTAATTGTAGAACTCCCACATTAATTTTTATAAAAATCATTCTAGTGTTTTATGGAGTGAAATTCTCTCCGACTTCCCCTACATGCGTTAACTGCATGCAATGTGCATTATAATAATTATGAGGTCTATGAAATTATTATTGAAAAGCCAATGACCATATTCGACATATTCGCGGACTCTGTTAAATACTAATTCAGTCGACAATAACTCGAGAGAACTATTTTAAAGATAGGTCACATTTTATTTGATAATTAACAGATTGGTTTCCTCTAGCTTTCTGTAGTTCCTGAAGGGGTTCCTGATAAAAGTATGTCGCTATTGACACGAAATCACTAGAGAACTATCCAGGTCATCTTGCGGCCAAAAACAAATTCAGAAACAAGTATTTCAGTAGCAAAAAATTGAAAAAGTAAGTTATTTGCTTTCTCTAATACCAATGTTAAGGTTGTGACAAAAACTATATGCGAATTTGGGCTACAATGCATCCGTCTACAGTGATGACTCACCGAAAGCAGATTCTGGAAAAGAAGGAACTTTTTTTAGCGATTCTTTATGAAAAAATCGCTAAAAAGGTTCATTTTTATGAAAAAACCGCTTATGTATTCGGTTCGTGCATCCGTACGTCTGTACGGGTAATACCTGTGGAATCCTGAAACTTGAAGAGTCCAAATTTACAGGATAACTTGGTCTATATGAGGGATAGGCATGGTGGATCTAGGATTTGCTGCTGGCGAGTAATAGGAAAAATCGCTAAAAAGTACAAGCTGATACAAATGTAGACAACTACCAATAAATAGATCGCATTTGCGACTCTTAACTCTGCTGGAAAGATAGAAGTCTGTGAATTAAAACCGCCTTATGTAATTTGTTCTTTTTCTCCTCTCCCTTGAAATTTCCTTCCGGTGTGAATCACCGCTGAAGTCAGCAGAAATGTAGCCGAAATGCGCATATGGTTTTATTTTAATACCCTCGTTATGGCTATTTGAGATACCTAAGAAAAGCACTTGTTTTTCTCAATTTTGTTACTGAAATGCTTTTTCTGGAATGGGAAACGCTTTTAAAAATTATTTATAAAATGGAAAATATTGAGCGCGGACAGGACAGAATAATAGAAGCAAGGCTGGAGCAATAAATTATCAGGTGGCACAGTAATTCTCGAAATTGATTACGAGAACATCGGAATCGATTAAGAGATAGAGTCGATTAGAATTCCAACCGCGCAAACTTAATTTCTAAGTGACCCTGAACTCGGAGATCATCCGGCGCCCTTCTAAGCAGCACGGAGAGGTGCGTGCAGTATATCAAGGGAGGAAACGGAAAGAGAGAGAGAGACGATCGGAAACAAAGACAAAGCGAGAGGCGAAATTAATGGACGGAGGATTTTTTTTTTAATTATGGCAACGGGTCGGCCATATTGGAGGAATAAAACGATGATGACAGCTGGAAGTGAGAGATAATCGAAATTTACTCGGAGAGGCTAAAGCGGATGAAAAAGGACGGACGGCACAAGGATTTCCGAGAATTTCGACTGCGCACCTTGGAATAAGAAAATGCGGCGCAGATCTTTTTACAGGAGGAAATGGAGGGAGGAAGGGGGCTACAGTGCCGGATTACCCAATAGGCAGAGTAGGCACGTGCTAAGGGACCCCAAGCTTAGAAATTTGCTCCCTCCTAAGTTCGGAAGGTGAATCTGTGAGGCTTATTTTCGTGTTTTTTTTAAAGAAAAAATAAGATAACGTTATTTTGTCAATAAAACGTTTTTCAGTATATCATAGTTTTCTTTATACCATCACAAACTACCAAACTACGAGGAGATCCCCCAAATTGCCTTTGCCTAGGGGGCCCAGAGGGTCTTAATCCGCCACTGAGGGAGTGCGTCTGGAAGCGTTCTTCGTGATGGCTGCGGAAATTTCGCGTCTTTTGCTGCGCTTAAAATCGGAAAGAAGTGGTGCAAAAATTGTTCTCGCATCCTTACGCTTCCAGTCCACACGATAATGCCACTTGTCAAGTTATTGATAGGTTGGCGGTAGGCATATTTAATTCATTAACGACGATGATGCATAAGCTGAAAATGGAGATTAATCCTTAAGAAATTAGTGCAACATCAATTGCACGAATTTTCTGATTCACGTACATTTTTATTTCTATCTATCTATCTATCTATCTATAGTTCACCCTGCAAGCCACCGCAATGGTGTGTGGCAGGGGGTGCAATAGCACCAAGGTAAAGCGCGTAATAATGTATAGTATCACTCTACGTCGGCTGATTTCCTTTCGTAACTTCTGTTCTGCTCAGCTATCGTTCTAGGGAAAAACGAGCCTTTATACCTCTCAGTCCTACAGGCTATCTCTCTTATTTTACGAGGATGGTCCGTTCTACCAATATAAGTTGGCGCTCTTATTATTTCTTCGACATCGCTGGAGAATATATGCGTTCTAAATCTTTCGAGAAGTTTTAACCTAGAGCGTGATCGGCGCTCGGCTAGTGATTCCCATCCTAAGTCCTGTATCAAGGCTGTAACACTATTGTTTCTATCGTAAAAATTTTTGACGAATCTAACGGCTTTTCGCTGCACTCTTTCTAACTCTGAGATTGATCCTTTCACGTACGGATCCCATATGCTCGACGCGTACTCTAATAGCGGTCTTACTAACGAGAAGTAACATGTCTCTTTGACTTTTTCCTCACTTTTACCTACTATGCGTTTGATGAATCCTAGTTTCTGTTTAGCCTTCCCGCATATATTTCGTATGTGCATATCCCACGAGAGGTTGCTTGTTAAAGTAACGCCTAAGTATTTGACGGAATCGGCTAGTTTTAGCTGGACGCCTTCAACAGTGTAATTAGTCGTGTCAATGTTTTTGTTTCCCCAGAATCTCATAAAGGAACACTTTCCTAAGTTCAATTCTAACTGCCACTCTTTACACCACTCGAGAATTGCATTTAAGTCGTCAGAAAGTAATAATTGATCATTAGGACTGTTAATCTCTCTGTAAACTACTGTATCATCCGCGAATAACTTGATTTTACTTTTAATAACCTTATCTAAGTCGTTTATGTATAAAAGGAATAGTAGGGGGCCGATTACACTTCCCTGTGGAACGCCTGAGGCTACGCTGACTGAATCTGATTTAAATCCATCTATAACTACTATTTGTTCACGCTCATTAAGAAAGTCCCTGATCCACTCGATTATCTTTCGATTTATTCCACAGTCATTTAATTTCTTCACTAACTTACTGTGCGGGACTTTATCGAAAGCCTTCTTGAAGTCGAGGAAAACAGCATCTAACTGAGTCTTACGGTCTCCTGATCTTAGTATATCGTGAACGAACAGAGCAAGCTGTGTTTCACAAGATCTCGTCTTCCTGAAGCCATGCTGATATTTACTTAGCAAGTTCTGACTATCTAAGAAGTCCATCACGGAGCTAGCGATAATGTGCTCGAGAACCTTGCAAGATAGGGAGGTAAGCGAAATTGGCCTGTAATTTTCTCTGTCGTCTTTTTTCCCACCTTTGTGTAACGGCGTTATAAAGGCTAATTTCCATTCCTTAGGTACAACGCCATGACTAAGTGACTTATTGAAAACTATTTCGAGATAAGGTGCTATTTCCAGTGCTAACTCTTTGAATACTCTAGCTGGTATCTCTTCTGGACCCGGAGATTTATTTGACTTGGTATTTTTAAGCTGTTGAGCTATCCCTTTCGCTAATATGACTATATCGTTCATTTTTTCCTTGCCTGGTTCGGGCGCCACGACCTTCGCTCTCACGTCTTCGGTAGTAAATACGCTCTGAAAAAATAAGTTTAACAAATTTCCTTTATCTGTGCTATCGCTAACTACCTCTCCTTGGTCGTTTATTAACGGGGGTACGGTTGGGCGTCGACCTTGAACTTCTCTAACATATGACCAAAAGCATTTGGGATTTTCACTTAGATGTTCACTAAGAGTCTTTTTCTTGAAGTCTGTTAGTGCTTTGCGCATAACCTTTTTGGTCTTAGTCCGACAATCTCTGTACTTAAGTGAAATTGAAATTACTTCCTCCGGTGACTTACAGTTATTGATGCGTTTAAATTTCGAGTGAAGCTTTCTTTGGTGTCTGAGGGCGCATCTAACCTGCCGATTATACCACCTTGGTTCCCCATTATCGCTAATAAATTTACTTGGTATATACGTATTAATACCAATTCTAATTTCTGATAGAAATGCTTTCCAAGTTTCCTCAACGTTTTTTGTGCTTGTCGATTTGCTGAAATCGTCGTAATCCTTGATGAGTTTCTCTTTGAAATCCTCAAAGTTGGCATTTTTATACATGTACACTTTCCGCTTAGGCTTGCGATATTTTGCGACAGTTATATCCAAAAGTACTCGAACTGATTGGTGATCACTGATTCCTTCTTCAACAGTTACTTCGGAAACACGCTCGGGGATGTTAACTGCTAGTAAGTCTAATATATTGTTCGCTCTCGTAGGTTTTTTGACTACCTGGATGAGGGAATGTTTATTGAATATGTCTATTAGCGCTTCGCATGACTCGCGATTCCTACCGGATGGTATGAAGCTACAACTCTGCCAATTTATCGAGGGTAGATTGAAGTCTCCTCCTACTATGATAATGCTTTTACTATTCTTCTTCATTAGTGAATTTATTTGAGCCTCTAGATCGTATATTTCTTCTGCGTTTGAAGCTGGCGGCCTATAATATGCACATACATGAATGTTTCCCAAACCTTCACTGTTTATAGTACACCAAGTGCTTTCAATATTGTTTACAGCAAACTTGACCGGAGAACTTATTACTGTATTATTCACTGCTATAAACACCCCTCCACCGCTCCTATTTGTCCTATCTCGTCTGTGAATAGTATATCGTAAGGGGAAAATTTCACGGTCGTGAATATCCGAGGTTAGCCAACTCTCTGTGCCTATTACTATATCTGCCTCTGTTTGTTCTAGTAAATTCTGAAGTTCCGCAGCCTTATTCCTGATACTCCGGCAATTTAGAGTTAAAATTTTTAGAGTGTCACTTATGTGTCGCTTCGGAATTATTTCAGAGATTTGGAGGGTGCATCCCTCATTTCCAATAGCGGCTTTATTACTGATAGTATTATTATCGCATGGTTTATTGTGCCCTAAAGCCGACCTACATATTGATCTACGGTCAGAGTTAATAAATTTATTATGATAATTAGCGCAAGTCTTTAATTTCCCCGTATATGACCTGCTCACTAACCTACTCTCTAATCTAAAAAAACTCTACTATGCTCGTATATCCTACCACCTACCCTCTGTGCTGCCTCGGCGGTATAGTGAACTCCCGAGCGGTTAAGGGGTACCTTGCACGATTCGAGAACCGGCCCGAGGTCCACGAAATCTACTCCCATGCCCCCACAGAACTTCCAGAGTCTCCGGTTCAAGCCGATCACTCGACTCCAAACCGTCGAACCCCGGTCGGTCCGCGGGACCATGCTGCATACGGTCAGACGCATGTCGATCCCCATGACCCGCCGAAGTCGGTGTACTTCGGAGCATAGATCCCTGAAGGAATCCAATATCTCCTCAGAACCCCGATCCTGCGCGTCATTGGTGCCCACATGCGCCACTATCCGCAGCTTGGAGCATCCCGTGCCACTTGCCGCCGCCCGAACCGCCTTCGTCACCTGAGGTACTGTTCCGCCTGGAATACACCAGGAGAACACCCGCTCATCACCCTCCCGGCGAGCCCTTTCCCTCACGGGTGCCACCAAACGCCGGACGTTTGAACTACCTATTAGGACGATTCCCTCCCTCCCAGCCCGACTTCCCCTAGGTGCAGCGTCCCTCGAGGCGGAGGGAGCGGATACGGCCACAGAATTCGTCGTGCTATCCTCCGAGAGCACTTCGAATCTGTTTTTGACGGAGATAGGGTCACCTTCCACCTTCCCATCTCCCCGCCATGACCGCCCTACTCCCCCGCGACCTCGGGTAGCCACCTTCCAACCGTCGGGTTTCGGACATGAAGCCATCCCTTCCGGGTTAGTGTCGACCACGGCTCTCTCTTCGACAACCCAGCCAGCATTCGCTCTCGAGCTGGCCCGAGGTACCACCTTGGTACGACAAGGCGTCTCAGAGGTCCCCGCATCTTCACTCCCCTTCCGAGCAGCATCCAAATCCGCAACCTTAGAGAGGAGCTTCGCCACCATCCTCTCAAGTTCTGTGATGCGCGCTTGGAGCAGCTCACATTCAACAGAGCTTTTGAAAAGAGCAACAGAAGACCTATGGGAAGCCATACCTAACTAATTGTGAGATTAATGAATTTGATTTATATGTGTATTTGAGAGCTATATAGGAAATAGGAGCGCGAGGATTAGAAAAGGATTACTTTTTGTTGCGAGAAAGCGACTTGGGACTGTCTACGGTGAAAAGAGTTACTTGGCCTGACAATGAGACGAGTTAAACGTCAACTCCGGTAGAAAAGGGGGATGAGTTTGGCGATAAGAGGACTGAGCTAGGTGAACCGCGCGGTAGGGGTCTTACTTAATGAAAAACAAACAACCTATGGGTCTTGCCTGAAAGCCTTGAGTCAAGGTCAACTACAAGAATAGGAAGTGAAAGGAGGGTGCTGAACTACACAAGTAATAATATAATACTTTTGCTTTACTAAATTTTATGCACGGGAATAAAATATGTTAGTTAAACTAAATATTACATCTACGAGAACGAAAATAAACTCGTGAATGTTAAATAAAATAACTTATCCCTAAAGTAGGTGTTAGTAGAGCTTAAGCCCTTAACACCTAAACACTTAAAAGGTAAAGAAAAAAACGGTGTATCAGAACTTTAGGATTTCATTCAATAACGTCGATTATTTACATTATTTATGGTAAGTTTTGTGACAATTGGACGTAAAACTCGAGATATATATATATATATATATATATATATATATATATATATATATATATATATATATATACACTTGCGGAAGAGGAAAGGTAAATAAGGATATTTAGGACAACTAGGTGTTGAAAGAAATCCAGTGTGCACTTACCGGCAGGAGAGCCGCTGGGGTGTCGGAGAGACACATTTGTATACGTTGTTGGAGCTCCAACATCCGAGAAAAATATTATAGAGCGTACCTTCTGTATTTCTACGAGGAGGGCGAGGTCAGCGATAACTCAGCTATCGCTTGCTTTCCAAGTATTCAAGGATTGTCATTCATGACGTACGCGTGTTGGATAAAATGAGTCTGGAAAATCCGTAATCGCCGTATAATTGCGGCCGATATATTTCCACTTTCCCACATTTCTTCCTGTTTGAGCTACCAGGGAATCAGCTTATGTGGGCTAACTGCGAGATTCTACACGATTTATTTAAGAATGTTTTGTGTTAGTATGAGGTTAATATAAAGCGCCTCAATTTCGTGGAAATCCATAATGAACACTTAAATAGGAAACCCAAAACTGGATCGGTTATCCAATAAATATTCGCGGATCCTACTTTAAAAAACGTTTTATATTAAATGAAGTTAATAGATGAGAACTTCGTGGAACTTCATGATAATCGAAAAAATATGGCGTTGTTTAAATAAAACAAAAATCTCACAGAACATAACATACTTATGTTTTTTCCGCATAACATATAAACATAACATAAAATATGTTATGTGGTAAAAGTATAAGTATTTTTAAAAACTGTGTTGTGAGATTTTTGTTTTATTTCAACAACGCCGTATTTTCCCGATTGTTTCATAGTAGTTACGTGTCGAATTTACATTGAAAACGAAGTAAAAATATCACGTAATTTTTAATGTAAATCGAAAGTTCCACCCTGCAAAAAACTCTTCTTCCGCGGTATTTTGAAATGAGAGATCGCCTCTCATTCGTGGTCACAGTTTTGATGGGGACAATATTTATTTCTCGCGCATATCTTTATCCGAGTATACAAACGGTTATAAGCTTGTCCGAAACGAAAAATAATCCTCGTTACTCTGATTTACTTCTTAATACGCAAACATTTAGAGGTGAAATATAGTTAAAAGTTCGGTCGTAGTCAGTCTAAAAAAAAAATTGCATCATTAAAGCATCAGACTGGTTCATTTATCCGTGCCCGTTAAGAGAAACATCGTACAGCCGAAACGAACAGATGTCCCGTTGAGAGGAAATGCTGGAGGAATGGAAAAAATAAAAATAAAAGAACTTGCGAAACCCAATACGATGAATACGTACTCTGCAAGCGTGGTCCTCCTCCATAACTCTTCCGAGTAATTACGGCGACTCTCCTCCTTCCTATTCCTTCCGTTACGTCACAAAAAAATCTTCCCGTTCGTTTTCATTTCCCGATTCGGAATCCTTCATTTTTTGTTTGTTTTAAAAATCGTTACGGAGTTTAATAATCATGGGATACAAATGGATTTTGAATCAGTTCGATTCGCGTCGTGTGTTTTCGCGGATGCTCTTTTGTTTTCCCCCCTCCCTCTCTATCTTTCTGGCTGCCCCGGAGACATTTAAATTCGTCTTTCGGTTGTCAGAAATGGGACGGAATCATGTTTGTCGCAGGTAAATTTTCGGAGCAAACTTAAAAAGGGGTTGTTTATAATCGGTTGGCGGTGTCTACCTCCACAATTCGGATCCAAATAATTAATTTATGATTACCCGATGAAGTGTTTTTCTTCTCTGATCGAAATAATTCTAATTTGAGAGACTACGTGTCTTCAATAGGAGTAAAAAGTTTGGAAAAAAGCATATGTGCACCAGTTAGAAAGCAGCCGTCGTCATTGTTGATTGTTTTAGAAAATAGAATCACGTCTCCCGTTGACACTTAGTTTGTTGATTTTATTTAAACCATAAGGTAAGCTCGATAATTTTCGTTTGAGCTCTAATTTTATTTTACTCGATTTTGCATTCATCCTAAGTTTTTGGTGTTGAAAGTACGGCCTAATTTTGACTTCCTGAAGAAGTAGGTAAGTAAGTCTGACTGACACCCATTGCTAAGGTCGCAGGTTCGAATCTTACCGTGTTCATGTAAGATAACCATCGTTGCTTATGATGGTGTACTCATTATGATTGTCCCTTAGTGTTGTTTCACCGTCAGATATAATGTATAGACAGGTCCGTGATTGTTATTGCTTAAACCTGATTCTCCACATACTCCTGTTTTCCGCAATCTTCATTTTATTGGTAGTATCTCTTTTCCTTCAAATAGTCATTCTTTCTCTCCTCATATGATATTCGATCCAGTTCGCCTTCATAACTCAATATAAACATTCATCTTTCTCGTATTCTTTTTAACATTTCCTCGTTTTTCATCCTATCTGTCCAAGTACCTATTTTATAACATTTTCCTGTGTGGAGTGTTTTTTATTAGTGGGTAATAAATACGTACGTATCCATTGATATATTTGATTCGATGCTCAGTAAAATATTAATTTATCATACAACTCTTTAAAATCATATCATATCAACATCAAGTTCTCAGTATTTTCCAACAGTCATGGAAAAGCTAAGAAATTTCGGAATATTCAGATCAAATAGAACTTATTTGTTCTTAATTATGGTATTCCACGAAGTTGAAGCATCCCTAGTGGATTATATTTCTGAATGTTCGTATCAGTTTTATTATCATGCCTTTCTTCTTTTTACTTCCTAATTTTTTACTTCATGGGCGCATTATATTTCCATTATTATTCCTTATGTCTGCAGTTCGGGACTAAAGAAGTACCAAGCATCATTTATCCTAACCTTCCACATATGTTCACCCCGTACGAACTGATACTCCATGCTTTCTTCCTTAACTCTTCTTTTATTCTACTTGTTAACAGATGTTCCTTTCTACTTTCGTTATTCTTGTCCCGGTATCATTAGTGTGATCAATTCCCATGTTGAAGCTTTCTCACTTTGCTCTAAATTCTCCAAACTTTCTATTTCCTAGATTTGTTTACATCCCACCCCTTTATCTCTCGGTTAACAAAGAAATTGTTAATTCTTTTTTGAAGGTCCAACTTAATTTCTCGTCGGGCATATCGTAATGACTATAGTCATTTTCATATTTTCAAAATTTCTTCGTTTCCTATTGCTTATTCAATTATTCTTTATATATATATATATATATATATATATATATATATATAATATATATATATAATATTATATATATAATATATATATATAATATTATATATATATGTAATATATATATTTTTTATATATATATCACATAGAAATGATTATAAAGAACTATGTCAATACTTTTTTTACTTATCCTACTGTGTTACACACTCATTGGTTAATTAAACTTATTGCTAAACAGTTTTTTGCCGCTTAGATTTCGTCTTCGTGAGCCACACCGTCAGTTGTTTTTTTCGATTGCTCCCCGGATGAAGGGGAGGTGGCGAAGTGGGGAGAGGGGCGAGAGAGAGGGGTGCGTGAGTGCGAGTGGGTGGGTAGAGACACCGCGCGTGGGTGGAGCGAGGGAAAGGAAGGGAGGGAGGAAAGGAGGGGAGAGGGGAGTGGGGGGGAGGGAAGGAACCCGTGACTTGGATGCCTTCCAGCGACGGCGAGGGTGTCACTTCCTGGGGAGAGTACACCCTCTCTCTCTCTCTCTCTCCCTCTACCTCCGTCTCCTCTAAACCTTCTGAATCCCTCTCTCATACACCCACATATTCCCAATATCTCTAAGGCGGGATCAATCCTATTCCTATCTACTTTTTACGCCGCTCATCCTATTCCCTCTTTTCCATTCCTTACCATCCCTACCAATCCCACTCAATCCCCTATATTACTAAATCCTTCCTCGGTTCTTATACCACTCTTCATTTCCCTTTCTTCCTCCTTCGCTTCTTCCTTTCTCCCTTCCCCACACGATTCTTCATTTTTAGCACGTTTTCTTAAGAGGAAAAAATAAGCGTGCTAATGTGATCACGCTATCTGTCCGTCTGTTTGTGAACGACGGACGTTTTCGTGAGAGATATTTGGAAAATTCTTTTTGAATTGGATAGCTATTTTCGATCTATGAATTTTCCACCGATTGGATTTTAGTTTTTATTTCATAGATTTTCCGCTAGGTGGCTTCGAATTTGGAAAATTCAAAATTTTGAAATTGTATTGTGAGCCAATCTACTGGAGATAGAGGTGAGAAGTTCTGGTGAGGATCTACATTCCAACGGTGTGGGTTGTTCCCTCCACGAAAGGGGAGGCAAACCAGAACGCTGAAATTTTTTGAGAGAAGGTGCTTTTCCACCTCTTACTTTAGCAAGGTTATCATATTTGTTACCTTTCCCTCATTTCCCTATTGCCTTCCTTCTTTCTCACTTCTCTCTCCTCTTCCTTTACCGTTTCCCTTCTTTTCACACTTTACATCTCCCGCTCTTCTTTTAAATGTCAACTTCTTCTAGCTTTTCTCTGCATCTCTATCGTTCACTTTCTCCTCTCTAGAATCTATCTTGATTTTTCCTCTTCATCTCCTTCCCTCAATCTTTCATTCTTAACCTTTCTATTTCACCCTCTCTCCTTCCTCCCCGTCTCTCTCCCCTCTCACTTAGTCCAGCCCTCTCTGCCCCCTCTTCTCCCTCCCCTCTCCCTCCTTTCTCTCCTCTCCCTTCTTCCTCTCCCATTCTCCTTATCTCCCTCATTCCCCATCTCTCTTTCTCCTTCCCTAAGTAGCTCTTTAAATTTGCCCTATTCTTAGTAAGAACAACGACAAAAATCAATGAATTCTCACCGTATTTGATTCCGATTGTCTTGGAAGTTTTTTTCGTTGTTCATTTTGTCTTCGACCACTCGACGTGGCACTCCTGCTCCTCTATTTCATTGCTCTCTCTCTCTCTTTCTCTCCACTCTATTCCTCTTGCACCAGAATCGTCATATATTCAGAATCTATTTTGCTACCTGGCACTCCCTCTGTTTTCTTCTGCCTTTATTCTTTTTCTCCAGAGACTTTCATCGTTAACTTCGATGCAGGGAGCGCATAGCACGGTTCTGCTTAGTTTGCACTTCTGAGAAAGTGGCTGATAAAACTTCGTTTTTTCGAAACAGGAGACTCAGTCGTTTCTACTTATGATTCGTGCACACGCTGTTATAAAAACCATAGGTATAAATGTTAGTCGATTGTCAAATGGAGACAGATTGCTGAGATAAAATTTTCATAAACGAGAGGCATTATACCAGGTAAAACGACGATTGCTTAAGCTTAAGAAAATAGGTATAGGTATTCAATATATTCAATAAAAATTATATTTTCCTAATGTCTACCTATCCAACGTACATGTTTTTAATAAAAAAAGGAAAAAGTAAAAGATCCTAATTAAACTGATTAGGAAAGGCTTAACTTTGTGAAATCGACTCATTATAAATACACAAAGAAAGTTTCGGTCGCTCGTCTTTCTTCGTAATTAAAATGCACTTGCCGAAGAAGGTCATATCTTTGGTATTTATATCTTCCTTATGCCAACGGATGTCAAATTTGCATGTGTTTACCCTCTGAAAGTCGAACGTTTGTTAATCGAATTTGCGCTTGCTCCGTGAATGGACCTTTTTCGCGATAATATATGCCACATTACACTATTAAGTTCTCCAGTTAAACGATTCTAATTTGCTTATTGATTTTTTTAATAATGTATTTATATACAGGCATGTATATACTTTGCAAAAAAATGGCAAAACTTTCCTCTTTGGTAATTATTTCGGTTGAGTTGTCGTCACATGAGCCACACGGAAAGTAAAATCGAAAGAGTTTTACTCACCAGCTTTTACTAATGTTTCATGTCCGTCTCCTAAATGCCCGAGTATCCGACGGGCAGAGTGTGAATGGGGATGCGGAGGGGAGGTGCAACGTTAGGGGAGAGGGAAGGATGGCGAGGGGTGGTCGGGAAACTACAACTTAAGCGGAGATAGATATAATTGGAGGTAATATAAGCGTTGTGGGTACATTCTCACGATATCTGAAACCCAAAAGTAACGGATCGTTTTAATTCTCTCGATTTTTCATTAAATATACATTTCGGTGAGTGAGTCCTCACTTTATAGAGTCCCACGGTAAAAAATTATTATATATAAATAGAACAAATTAATTTATCGTTTTCAGGGTCCACCGATTTATTTATATGGGATTAATGCTAACCTTTTACGGTAAATTATTTATTTTTAATTAGCCAGCGGTTCCTAATAATGTCATTGCGCTTTATTTGTTTGAATCAATGTCCATCGAGTACTATGTGATTTGTTAAAAAATTGGCAAAATTTAAAAGAAAACATGCTGTCATAATTCCAAATATTTACTAAAATTTTATTTTTTCCCTAGTTTAGTAACTTTTTAATTTTTGATTTATAGCAAAATCGGCGCCTTTGTTAGTTTTTATACGTCGAAGGTATTCATTGATGAAAACATTGACATACTTTGCGTGAGTTCTTCATACTCAAGGATGGCATGACATAAGAAGACTACATTTTTAGGTGGCCTTTGAGCTCCGAGGAGTGGGTAACTTATTTATTTGTTTTTACGTATTTCTCCAAAAATATATATACCGATACGTAAATTTTCGAGAATCACGAATTCCCAAAAATTATAATTTTATGGAATTCGTTAGAAACCACGCTTCCGCCTCTTTTCAATGCGACGCGATTGTAAATTTACAGGCCGCAGACGCTGCCACAACATCAACAAACGGTTATGTTCTTTCAGTAAAAATACCTTCGGGATTTAATGTCACTAGACTACGCCTCCGATTTCGTCACGACTTTTGAACGGGATCCAGCCATTCAATCCACAACTGCTTCACATTAAGGATGGCGTTGGAAGGGAAATATTCATCATCACCTTCGAGGTGTATTTATTCGTATCTGCGTGAAAATATCTTCTCTGGAGATATACACAGTCGTTTCAACCCAAATTAATAGTCTTAGGTAAACGAAGAGTACATTTAACGATGTCCTTCGGAAGGTCTAATTAACGTTCTTTATTCTTTTAAATCGAACGAGTATCGAAATAAATCGATTTTAATCTATTATTCATGACAGTTTTTAAAAATTATTATTAGTCTACATAAATCAGCGGCGAATCCAAGAGGGAGGATGGGTGTTGGGGGCTATCGCTAGATCGCCCTCAATCGGATGCATTCCTTAAACCCATTTCGCACGAAGTTTCTTGGTTCTGCGCTGCAGATAAATTTCATATGACGGGGGAAAGAAAGGTCCTGATAGTGGTAGGGATATTCAGAATAAAGAGTCTTCAACAGTGGCGGATTGGAGAGGGTGGGGGAGCGATTGGGACGAAAGCCCGCCTTTTTCTCCCAGGAAAATTTCTCGATCCGGCTCTGATATATACATATATATATATTTCGATATGGATAACGATCGATAGATGTTTTTATGTTATATATATATATATATATACATATATATATATATATATCAATCATAAAAACATCTATCGATCGTTATCCATATCGAAATATCGTTCTCTTTCGATTTCCTCGTGTTAGCAGATTAAAGCCCATCTCTTCTCCCAGGAAAATTTCTCGATCCGGCTCTGATATATATATACACACATATATATATATCATAAAAACATCTATCGATCGTTATCCATATCGAAATATCGTTCTCTTTCGATTTCTTCGTGTTAACAGATTAAATTTCAAGGAGAATTTTTGCTTAATCTTCAAACCTCTGTAACCTTAAGGGCAAAATTTTCTACGTGGCATTGGTGGTTGCGGTTTCTTCGGCGGGTCGCATTATAAGTTGTGAATGCTTCAGCGGACCAGATCAGACTTTAAATCGAGCGTTAACTAGAGATTCGTAGGTATCATATAAATCAGGGTTTCCCAAAGTGGGGTAAGCGTGCCTCTGGGGGGTACTTTTAAAGGCGCTAGGGGGTACGTGAGAATATTTACGCAGTGGCTGATATTATGACACTAGAGACTCCAAATCAGATTTTTTAACTTTTATGTTGTTATAGAACGTTTTACAATAAATTTATTCATTATGTGGGAACATAAACAAATGCATTGAATGCATACATAACAGTAAACTACTTCCGTTGACCAAGACACAAGACGTGTGTTACGGAAGTCATAAAACCAAACGCGAATCTGAAATACGTTAAAAATTTCTATTCCTCAGTTTAGATTTGTCAGATAGAAAGGAACATTTGAAAGAACTCACGGAACAATTATGATTATATTTCCCAGAAACGAACGATTCTAATAATCGAGTGCGCAATCAATTTTATGTGGATTTTTCGATTCCACATCTAGCAGGAAAAGAACAAGGAAGCCTCATGGATGTTTCTACTGACGGTGACTTGAAAATTAAATTCTCGGAGGCATCTTTGATTGCTTTCTGGGAAAAATTATCAAACGATTTTGGGGAAGTGGCCAAAAGTGAAATCAAAATATAGATTATTTTCCCCACAACGTACATGTGCGAATATGAGTTTAATTAAGACACAAAATCGTCATAACTTGCATGTCGAACCTGACTTACGATTGAGGCTTTCTTCAATCGAGTCAATGATTGATTCTTTATGTCATGGAAAACATTCACATTCATCTCAGTACGTGTTATTTATTATATGTAAACTCGTTCGGTTTTAAATGAGTCTATTTTGTGTAATACTTGTCCTCTTATTTTATAAGGGGGTACTTCAATTTGTTGATTGAGTTCTAAGGGGTACGCGGCCAAAATAATTTCAGAAACCCTGATATAAATGAAAACCAAGTCTAAATTGGGTTTATATTATTGTACAATATTAAGTATTTTATTGTCGTCATTTGAATGTATAATAGTATATGATATGACATTGTGTTAAATCTCTATGGTCGTAGGTTCTAATCGCTGGTCTAAACCGTTAAGGAGTCACCGAATTGATATTCGTAATTATCAAGTTTTTTTCGAGTTTTAAAATTTAATAAAGACATTAGAGAGAGAATATGTACGAGATGTAATTGAGACGAAAAATCCACGAATCTAAGTATGCTCTTCAACAGGGAATTTCCGTTCATATACATGAGAATGCCATTCTTGCAGAGAAAGCAGGATGCGATTGTAGGTTTCATCGGATGCTAAGACGCGCTTACATAGCGCTGAATACCTACGCCTTTTTTTCATGCTAACGTAGACGTTACTGCATTTTATTGTAGCTAAGGAGAGACTCAGACGAGAGCTTAACATCACCTTAGTACAAACTATCGCAACCGTTTACGTCGGATCCTTTTGACGAACGTATCGTATGCGTTAGAGCTACTGTACCTGCTGTCTTAAAAAGAAGATAAAATTTTAGCTATATCAGTCCGTACCATATCAGTTCAATCGAGGATTGAAACTGCTCCTCAGGTAACAGAAGTTCTCGTTAAAGTTGTGTTAATCGCCAATTGTATACAGGCTATAAGGTGAGCTCGATAAATCATTTAAGGGAAGTTAAATTTTAAATCAACGTATGGAAATAATAACGAGACAAAATTAATCGTAATTTCGAGATCTAAATATTTGGGTTTAAATCACGCCTTCTCCATACTAAATAAAGAGTATCGTCGGAATATAATGTCACTAATAGCCGTCAACGATGGAATCGAAACTTTCTACCGCTCCATGGCGGTATCGATAACATTTCCTGCGGTAACATTCGCAATAAATCGATTGCGAGAATCGCTCTCGGCGCGAGATCTCGTTCCACCGCCCCCGCATCACTACGCACACGCTCTGCCTCCCCTAGTCACGCCCCCTCCCGCTAACCCCCCCCCTCCCACCTCCCTTCGGCTCTTCCTCCCTCGCTCTCTACCACTCTCCCGCTCACCCTTCCCCTCTCTCCCTCCTCCCCTGCCCTCTATCCATCTTCCCCCCTCCCCCCCAGATCACTCCCCCCCGCTCCCTCTCCCTCCCTCGCTCACGTCCTCGATCTGCGCCTCTGCACTGCACCCGCTTAGCACTTCTTCCACTCCGCAGAACGAAAAGCCGGCATCTTATTCTTTCCCCTTTCCGTCCCAGCCTTATCATTCGGACGGTTTTTCTTTTATCTTTTTTTTTTTTTTAAGTCGGGTTTCCCTCCCACTCCCCCTCTCTCCATCCCTCGATCTCCCTCCCTCCTTCTCACTCCCTCCTTTTTTTCCGCAGAGCGTTGGAGCGCGGGGTCAGAGGGGAGATGCGGCTCGGGGATAGGAACGGGGGTGGGGGGGGGGGAACGAGGGTTGTGGAAGGGAGGAAGGGTTGCGTAACATCCGGCCGGACCCCCTCCCCACCACCATGATTCCCTCTCCACTCATCCCACTTCCTACGACGCCTCTCCTCCCTTCCTCTCCCTAATCTTTCTATCCTCCCTCTTCCTCCTCCCCCTCTCCTCGAGTCCCCTCCCCTCTCTCTCTGTTTCGTTCTTCTGTTTGTCTCTCTTACTATTTCTCTTCTCTTCCTTGCTGCGCTTTTTTGCTCTATTCTCTCCTTCGCTACGTATTTCTCTCTCTCTCTCTCTTCCTTTCTCCCTCACGCCCTACCTTCCTCTCTCGTTCTTATTCTCTCTTTTTATCCATACATCTCTCTCTCTCTCTGTTTTATTTTATTTTCTTCCTCCTTTCCTTTTCCCTCTACTTTCTCTCTGGCTTGATCTTTCCTTTCTGCTTCCCCTTTCTCGTTCTGGTTTCTCTCACCCTCCATCTTTTCTTCCCCTTAATCCCTCATTTTCTTCCTCCTTACACCATTTTCTCCGTTACTCTCACTTTTTTCTTTCTCCATCCATTTTACCCGCTATATTCCTCTTCCCCTCCGCCGTTTTTTTCTTCCTACTCTATATTCTCTCTTTTCTAATTTTCCCATCTTCCCTCCGCCCTTTATCTCCCACTTTCTCCTGTCTTCCTCTCCAGTCTTTCTTCACATCTCCTCAGCTCGCATCTTCTTTTCCCCTCCTGTTCCATCCTCCCTCTCCTATCCTTCCTTCTTGTTACTTCTCCCTTCGTCAAACTTCCTCTCCATTCCCCTCTCTACTGGTCCTCCAACTCCTTCCCTCATTCTCCTCACATTCTACTTTCTCTTCCTTTATAAATCTCCCCTGCGTTCCTCTCTTTCTCTCTCATCTTACTGCTTCTTACTCTGCCTAATTCCAGCTCCACATTCCTCTTTTCTAAATCTGTCTTTATACTATAACTCTTTTCCTATCTTATCATTGTCTTTTTAACATACTCTCTAACTCTGTCTTTCCATCCTCTCTCTCTCTCTCTATAAGTCACTTCTATTTCATCTTCTGTCATTTCCCATCTCTCTCAGTTTTAATCGCTTTCTCGCCCCATCTCCAATTTTCTCTTCCTCTTCCAATTCCTGTCCTTCCACCTCTCTTCCTCTGTCCTATTTCCCTCTATTTTTCGTCTTTCCTTTCTCCCTTTCTATCCAACTCTTCCTCTCCGTACACCACTCCTGCTTCTCTCTCTCTCTCCCTCCCTCTCTCTCTTTCTCAATAACCCCTTCTCCCCTCTTCTATCTCTCTCCCCTCTTATGCCAACCTCGTCTTGCAATCGTCCCTCTCCCTCCCTCCGTGACCCCCTTCCCTCTTGCCCTCCTCGCCCCTCCCGACGCCGCTCGCCCCATATCGACCGCCAGGCGCGAATTCCGCAAACACTGTCTTCCTCTTCTCCTCTGCGCGTCCATTCATAGAGAGCGCTTCTTTCAACCGATACCTTTCAAGCGCCCATTCATCGCCTGGCACTCCGCGTTGATAGGGATAAGTGAGAAAGTGGGAGGGAGGGAGGGAAGGAGAAGGGTGGAGAAAATGGGGTGGGCATGGGTAAGGGAGGGATGGGTGAGAGAGAGAGAGGGGGGGGAGGGGTGATAGAGAAAGGGGGAGAGAGGGGATAGAGAAAAATGGGAAAAGAGAGGGGTTAGAGAGGGAGAGGGGAAAATGGAGGAGCGGCAGAGCATGGTGAGAGAGGGGAAATTGAGGGAGAGAGTCGTAGAAAAAGAGGTGGCGAGGGAGGGGAGAGGGAAATGGATAGGTGGCGAGAGCGTGGATAGGGAGAGAGAGGAGGGAAATGGGGGAGAGAACGGAGAGAGGATAGGAGAGAGAAAGGGATGGGTAAGGTTGGAGTGCTAGAGAGAGAGGAGGGTGGAGAGTGGAAGAAGTGCAAATATGGGGAGGGGGAAAGGGAGCTAGGGGAAGGAAAGAGAGAGGGGGGAGAGGGACGAAGAAGAGGGACAGAGGAGAGAAACGTAGAGTGGGAAACAGAGGGAAGGAGCGTGATGTGAGAGAGAGAGAGGGGGGGGGGGGGAGGGATGGATGGCGGTATTGAAGGGGATAGAGAGAGAGAGAGGAAGGGGGGAGATCAAAGAATGGAGTGGTAGGGAGAGAAAGGAGGGAAAGTGAGGGGAAGAAAGTGGAGTGAGGTGAGCTAGCCAGCAGTAGGGAGAGGTTTTGGGAGGATGGAGGATCACGGAGGGAATGAGGGAGGGGAGAGGTTGAGAAGAAAGGGAGCTGCTGCAGTGCAGGTTATGGAGGTGAATGCGAGGAAGATGAGTACCTAGTAAGGTAAGGGAAGGAACAAGAAGGGAGAAGGAGAGGAAAGCAAGGAAGAAGATGGGACCAAAGCTGAAATTGGGGGAAGTGGGTAAAGGTGGTAAGACATAAGGTGTAGAGGATGGAGAGAAAGGGAGAAGAAATGAGAAGGCAAGAGGGATAACGAGTGAGAGAGGAGAGGGAAAAAACTGAAGATAGTGGCGAAGAGGAGGAGGCAGAGAGGGAATACACGAGGAAGGAGGGAGAAATCTAGTCAGAGGGAGAGCAAGGGATAAGGGGGAAGAAGCCACGTAATGCAGTGTGGAGATAGGAGGACGGAAACAAACACGACAATTGTTGAGTACACGTGAAACTGAATAGTTTTAAAGACGTTTTCGAGTCATTAGGGAATTATCTACGCTTCATGCCTTTTAACGACTGAGTGTGCCGTTTCAAGGTGAGTTGAATGTTATTGAGGACGAAGTATGTTGACCCTATCGTTACTTGACGTGATAAAAAAAAAGGTTAAAATCGTAGGAATTTTTGAACATATGGAGGATTTCTGAGAATATCATCTTTGCGATATTAATTTTTATCCAACGATTATCACAACAGTCGATTTGCGAAAGTTTTTTTTTTTTTTTTTTTGGGGTTTCGCACGAGAAGGCTGAGTTTTTTTTTACCGGAAGAACTCATCGACGTTTCGTACGGATGGAAAAAAAACGGCAAACTTAACCGCACACAATTAAGACATAATTGAAACTAGAGAGAACGACCATCTATCAACGCCATCCGGCCATAAAAATGAGATAAGATAGCCAAGAATTATTTTTTTTTTGACCGTTGGGGGAAAAGGACCTTGTGATGTTGGCCACGAGATCGGGAAATATTTCTTTGATGTTGTTTTTTGGAACATCTAGGCGGTGGAACGATTAATGCTTCCTTTCTTTTGTGATGCGTTGCCGCGTGTGGGTGTAAATGCCTATGTGTCTAAAACTTAACAATATGGTTTCGTTAGTATAATAGAACAAGGGGATCGGTATTATTTAGATATTAGGCGGGCCTATTGTTTCGACGGGAAGTTCGTAATTGGACTAATTTCTAATCATAACCGAAAATTAAGGAGGATTATCGCATAAGTACTCGACGCGAGTACTTTAAATAAACCTCTCTTTTAAAAGAAATCTCATTAACTTTATGTTTAAAAGGTTTGAATCGATATTCAGAAATTGCAAGAACGTAAGGCAAAAATAATGATATTTTTATGTCTCTCTGAGGTCGTTTGAAATGGATTCACAGTAAACGCGAAAATTCTTTGGATGACTTGCATAATTCTAATTATGATGCGCAATTCCGCTAAAATGTCCATCCTCAGTGGTAATTCGAAGGTCATTGATTATTTTAGTTTGACCCTTGAGTAATCCCTCCAATTTTTTTCCATGAATTACTATAGCCTGTACCGTATATTTTTTCTACACGAACACGATAAATAAAACTCCTCGTACATTATCTGCTAGTAAATCAAATTAAAAAAGCAACCAGTAGGAGATATTTAAAATAGCTGAAGATATCGATGAGTTTATAAAGTATACAGATGTGGTTGACTATCTTTCTTCTTGAAAAATTTATCTTCTGGAAATTTAAGGAAGGCAAAACAATTTACAACGTCGCGCGTGTATACTCGGCTCGCTATCAATTTCTGCATTTTAGTGAAGGGATTGCAAAATAATGGTTGCCTGATCATGTCCAGATTTTTTATCGTATTTAATAATAATAATAATATTTTATTGAGTGCAAACGGTATAACAAATATTAACGTAGGTAATCTTAAAGTTTAATTTCCAGCAAAACTCTTTCAATTACCTATAATGTATCCAAATGTATCGTTAATTCGTATTTTGAGCCAATTATCTCTATTCAACCATTATGTTTCAATTAAAGTGGTATTGGAAATTATTTAGTCGAATGTGGTCGATCAATTTGTATAGGGACATCAATAAAAAACAACCTGGAACGGAAAAAATGTAGTGTATTGAATACAGTCTTTAAACGCCGTACTATTTAGCAAAAATAGCTCTTCGAATTCAAAGAAATCTGTTGGTACATTTCCAAGTATCGCTATAACCAAGTATCCTCAATTACCAGGTGACGAAATCGGCCTTTTTTTCAATTATTTTCCAGCCCGATATAGCCATAGATATAGTTTTAGAATGCTCTATATTTTACCGTACGAGAAATAATTCAATTAAGTTAAACAATCCACTCTCAGTTGTTACATTTTCTCTCATTGCTTTCGTTTTCACACGTCGATCGAAAGGTTCCTCTTTTTTAATGTGGTATTTTTTAAAAATATTTCATTTGAAGTAAAGGGGCGGATAAAGTTTTTTTCTTTATTTTTTTTTCGTGGAAATTTTTTACTCGGTCATAATTAGATCCAAGTAGGGAATTTTTTTTCGACGATTCGAACCTATACTTCGTAATATTTTATCGGATAACCCGCCACTCGTTATTTGTCTTCCGATCCATTTATCTCTAAGATTAATCGTGATAACAAATATCGGGAGTGTAAAAGAAGTGACAGATAGCAGAACATCGACCTAATGTTTTTCGATTAGGCGTAAATCACTCGACACCCCCTCCCTCCATCTCTCTCTAGCTCTTCCGTTGCGCGGGCATACACACACATATGCACCTGTTAAAAGTAAATATATTTCACTTAATGTACTCAATAGAAGAGGCGGCACGAAATTGCTCAGCCACACGTCATAATAATTTACGTCGCATTTTACACGTTCGTATGTGTCGACAGTTAACTTGGGTGAACCGAGGTAGAGTTATCCACTCATTGTTAACTTACTCCCATTGTCCTTAGTTGCATTAACTAAAGTAGCTGAGGGTGTTAAGCAAAAATAAATTTCCCTTAAGAAAATCATCACGAACAAAATGGCTCTAAACATCACTTAAAGGAATCGGAACGATTTATTCCTCCGATATATATTGCGATTTTGCAGACAACTACATACGTGCAGAGGAATTGAGATAATAAATGCACATAAGTATACCAATAATTTTTAGCCAGCTTTGAACGGATAACTGAAATAATCCTAGGTATTAAAGGAAAATTGTCCGGAATTTTGAAATGGCAAAAATTCCGTAATACTGAGAATTCCGTTATATTGATGTCTGGATGAAGCGATCTGCTCAGTATTCCGATATTTTCTTCTGACTTCACTTATGATGACGTTTCCTTCACGCATTATCTTTTGCGTCAATTAGATGAAAGAGGCAGTAATGTTATCCCTCCAGCTATGTCATTTCTTTGTCTATATTTTCCGATACTTTGATTATTTTGTGGATTTCCTCGTTAGATGTTTAGTCATGGTACTTCGTCTTTTTTATCACATGAATTTACCCGAATTGTAGCAAGCAGTGTTATAAAGAGATTTAACTGCAATTAGATGTATGTCTACAAACGGAAGTCCCGCTTCTTCGTAAGAGTTAGAGTGGTAAAAGCCATGATAAACAGTAATCTAGTTTATACTCGCGATAAGAGAATGAAAAAATATGCGTAGCGCTACACTGCTTCCCAAATGAAGTAAATTCAATGCTTATAATTATATCGATTACATGTATTCATTCGCAAGCGCTGTTTTAGGATAAGTACCATTGAATATTCCAGGTTGAAACGAAATAGTATAATAAACCTCGGTTATAGCCCAAGGGAGGCGAACTGCGTCGTGCGCTTCCCGAGGAGAGACTGCAAGATTAAAGATGCGATTGAAGGAAAACTTTAAGGGAAAAGAGGAAAGAAAATATTTCAGCTCACAGACGACTTGAATGTTGAAAGAGAGTTTCCAAGAATCGAAGTTTGTGGATATTAGGAGAATGTGGAAAACCCAGTTTAACGTATAACCACGGATCTGTCTGTCTGCGGATAGAATACTAACAATTATGATGATGATATATAGCTGAAAACCATGTTTAATTAACATGTACCAATTATAAGCATTAAAGACTAAACTTTGATTTGCAAAGTATCCTCGAGCATACGCTACCCGCGACTCAAAACATCCATTTAAAACTCATGAAAATATCCCTCGATGCTGCTGCGTGCCATTTGAAAGCCAAGAATGGATGTCGAGATCACATTTACGTCACGGCTGTCTTAATCGTATAAATTGCGAGGTGTCTACGAGCTTTATACGCTTTTTGCCAAGAAATCATCGAGAAATCGCGCCAAAGCAGCGGATCCCGTTCAACTTTCATTGCATAATCAGGTTATCTCAAAATCTAAGCCATATATAGTAATTCTTATGTCAACATAGTATTTTAACTGAAAATTCAATTCAAGAGAGAAGAAATATGTCGCATAGCGTAGCAATCTTATAAGGCTGAAAATCATTAGTATCTCTCCATTCAAAAATTGAAGCGAAGAAAGGCTTGCGCAGAGAGAACATTGAAAATAACGTTGCACGTCTATTTTTCCCAAGTTGATGTACTTCCTTATTATTGTACAAGGCAATATCCTGCTTAGAGCTACCTCGTATAGCGCTCTTTTTCCGCTCATACACAATCACGCTTTACTCAGTTATTGATTCCTCATTTTCGTGTGTTCTTGTAACCCGTGTGCAATTCTCTCATTTGCCGCCCTTTTTGGGCGTTCTTTACAAAAATTTAAAAAAATCCTTATAGTTTGATAAATTTCCGTAGCCAATAAATATGAAAGAATATACGGCATATTATAATACAATGCGAATTACTGTTAAATCGGCCGCCCCCGTTGTTTGGCCGCCCCTGCTTGTACAAAGTGTACTAAAAAGGTTTTGAGCATCTGGTATTTAAGCATTTATTTTTTCAAAATACTCCCCACCACAGCACTTCTTCATTCGACAAAACCAGTCATTAAAAATTTGCTGCCACAAGTCCGGGCCAAGGTTTTCAATGGTTTGTAGCATCACCCCTTCCATCTCCTCATCCGTGGTAAAACGCTGTCCTTTTAATGCTAATTTTAATTTCGGGAACAATCCAAAGTCACATGGAGCTAAATCCGGACTGTATGGAGGGTGTTCAAGAAGTCTTATGCCAGAGATTTTCAAAAATTCTGCTGTGACAGTTGACCGATGGGCGGGAGCATTGTTATGGTGCAGACACCAATGGCGGAGATGTGAGGATGGTCTCAATGCTCTTAGACCCTCAAAAACTTAAGGGAGGCAAACGGAAGTGTACCACAGTGAGGTGACTGTGGCGTTCTTCGAGCCTTACTGCTGCCACCAAACCTCGGTTTGTGAAGAACACGGCATACATTCTTTTTCTCGTGACACGCTGCCGACGCACCTCAACTGGGGTAGACTCTTCCTCAATTACCCACTGCCTCGACTGTTCTTTAGTTGGCACATCATAGTGATACAGCCACGTCTCGTCACCAGTCACCACGTCGTAAACATTCTTTCCTTTGCCGTTTTTGAAGAGTTTCAGTGTGTTGCGGCACGGGTGAAATACCCGTGCTGACTTTTGTTGATCAGAAAGTCGATGGGGTACCCAAACTGCGCAAACCTTCCTCAGACCCAGATGATCATGCAGAATGGAATGCACAGATGCTGCATGAATGCCCAAGGATTTCTCAATCACGGAATATGTGATATGCCGGTCTTCTAACACTAATTTCCTGAGAGCGTCAATCTTTTCTTCAGTTATGGCAGATGGAGGACGTCCTGAACGGGGATCGTCATCCAAGTCAAAATCTCCCCTTCTAAAGTTCAGATAATGGCGCTGAATGGTTGCTCTGGAAGGAGACAAGTCACCAAAATCACCAGCCATTTCAGCGACACAGTCCTGTATATTTAATCCCCTTTTAAAATTATACAGAATGATTGCACGAAAATCACGCCTTGTGAACTCTGCCATGCTTGGAATTGAACTGAGGCAAAAATGCCATAAAAACCTGTCTGTGACTCATATGTATACAAAGTATCAGCAAGATACATTGTAACTAACTTAGTTAAATCCTAATCAACATAAACAGAGACAATGTTGCCTTGAAAGTTCGTTCAATAAACAGAGGCTCAAAACTTTTTTAGTACCCGTAACTATTTTAGACTCTGATTGTCGCAAACGAAATCCGCGAGTGCTGATGCTGTTAATGTATCAAAATACTGAAAAATATATAAGGGTATGATAACCTAGCGGTCATCACACACATCGCTGCTTCAGTTACTGTTCTATTTTCCAGGAACTTATCCTGACAATGAGACCTATGAGGGATATTGTTGCATAGGATCACAATACATACATAGTAATTCTATCTTCCGGTAGGTTTTAGGCACACGCTGTCAAATCTGGGCTATTCAAGACCTTTCTCTTAAAGGTTTCGTACCAAATTCTTTCTTTTAATGCATCTAATATACCTTTCTTACAATCTGAAATATAACTGCTCCAATGTTAGATATCGTGCGAAAAAACGTGAATACGGACGAGTAAGCGATAACATCGGTTTTGTGCTTTACTCTTGTATCACCCCACGAAAATTTGGTTGCTCTGTATTACAGGGTTATCGGTAGTTATAAGCAAAGTATCGGTAGTTATAAACAAAATATCGGTAATTATAAACACACTATCAGCAGTTATAAACACAATATCGGGAGTTATAAACACATTATCAATAGTTATAAACACAGCCATACCCATGCATTGACAAGTAATTTTTCAATATGGAAAGCCATTTAAACATAGTTAGTAATAAATATGTGATTTTAATTAGTAAATAAAAGTGAAAATTTAATTTTTAGTTTAACAACGAAAAGAAATGACGTTCCTTATAAAAAAATAAATAATATGTATTTTTTCGAAGTTAATTCTTTCGTTATACTTACTTTATACAGTAGTTACTGCTTCGCGAAGACAGTACCCGATGAAATTGAATCATAAATCAAAAATGGAAAGCGATGATAATTACTAAATTAATAAATATGAGTGAAAAATGGATGAAGGAAGAGTGTTCGTATCTTACATATACAGACAGTACTACAATCTCTTAGTATGTAATTAGGTATTCTAATGGTAATGTGTACTTAATGGTTCAAGAAATGATGTGACTATTACGTATTATAGAGGGAAGTCGTAGATGATAAGATTAAAGTGATTACGAAGAAGAAAATATGAGTTGACGGAACACGGTCTTCGGAACTACATTGTAATACATTGTATTACATTAGTAATAGCTTGGAATAATTCTTGATAGGGAGGAATGTCTATGTCATATTTTTGCTTTTACGAGGCTAGCTCGTAAATTAATTAAACACGACAGCATTTAGTTTGTAATACCATTTTCTAAGACAATAAATCATCCTTAAATTACAACACTATAAGAATTATTAACTAGAACTTCATAAAACAATTTAAAGTTGTTAACAAAAAATGATTACGAATGATAAGTAAAATAAAAACAATCTCTTCTTGTTCTTCTTTACCGAAAAATCTTTCTTTTTTTGGTTTTCATGTATTCTTTTGTTCACTAACCGCGGTCAAACGCCAGTTGTACGGAGTAAAATAATTTTATATTATTAAAAATGACTTTAAAATAACATTATTCAAAGCAAACTAATGACACGTAAAAAGGAAAAACTCAAACTTGCCTACAAGGGAAGGTCTTGAAACGCCAAATCGCGATACTTCTCCATGTTGTTATAAAATGCTTCAAATCTCAATGTTGTCACTATTCATATTTTCTATACATCTTACTATGTACTCATAAATCTGCGTGGATGATTCAGGATTTGATACCTAGATTTGAGAACACTAAAAACTTCTTCTATCGGGTTTAACTGTGGAGTATATGGAGGAATAAATTTGTAGCTGACCTCATTCATTTCAAGCCAAGAAATCACATTTTGACTGTGGTGAAATTTTACATTATCCATAACTAAAATGTGGCCTTCTTTAAATATATACTTAGATTTACAATCTTCAAGAAATTAAATAAAAAAATCTGTGTTATAGGATCCGTCTTTTATTTTGAAATTTCCAATTCCGTTAATTGTGATTATAGCGATCAAGCTGATGTTTCTCCCCCGGTTGGTAGGAACCATTCTGATAGCCTCAGTGTTTTTTGGTGAATACCCATAATTATTTGTGCTATGTAAATTAAATCCTGTTTCGTCAAGAAATAAAATTCTACCTGATGAAACGGACATAATTTCACGGGAGTACATCTGTCTTTTTGAAATAATTTCTGGAGTTATTGTTTTCATAGCTCTTCTTTATAAGCGTTTTCGTGTAATACCAATTTTTTTTAGGTTTTCATATATTGTAGATTGGGAACAGATCGCTTCACGTTCTCTTAATTTTTCCTGTATGCCTCTCTGGGTCAAGGAGCAGTTACTTTGGATTATTTCACATATTTTGTCAGATAAATTCGTCACCTGCTGTTCTCTGGGCCTTTTTCTTTTCAAATCAACCTCTTTTGAATCTTCTTCTGCTTCGCGAACTTTTTGCAAGAGTTTGTAAATCACAGACTTAGAAACACCTAAATGTTTTGCCATTTTAGTTGGAGGCTCACCTTCTCTCCTCATGTTGTGAAATATTTCTATTTTCTCATCAGTTTCTTGACTTTACAGCTACCTCATTTAATTCATTTACGCTGGTATTGGAGTCATCACCGCTAATTACGCACAATTTTCCTTCCATCTTGAACCGCACTAATCCCGATATTGAGTTTATAACTGCTGATAATGTGTTTATAACTACCGATATTTTGTTTATAACTACCGATACTTTGTTTATAACTACCGATAACCCTGTATTTCGATTTACATTTATTACTGCAGACAACTTCATAATCTCTTTGTATAACGATTCAAAGAAGTCCGTCCGCCCGTCACGTTTATCTAGCCACTTCCAGTTGAAATTGGCATGACGATATAGAGAATTAGATCAGCATATCTTTTATTTGCATTTAAAAAAACTGTTATAATCGAGTACGAACTCGAGACTTGAACTCATTTACGGAAAATGGAAAGAAGTTTATTTTATTGGTAAGAGTTTGGATCCGAGCTACCCCAAAAATTAATTTGGAATCCGAAGAATGGGAATTTTTCACCTTTTTTAATAAGGACAAACTTTAATTACCCAGCTAGGTACTTTCATGTTAACGGGAATACCTCCAGGACCCTTCGCAGGACCTTGTACTTACGTATTATCCCCATGCCATACGTACAACATTAACAGAAACAAACCCAATCACCGGACAAGAAACTGATTGGCTTGTCTCGACATTTCAAACCCAATCTTCGGACAACGTGGAGGGTTTCTTTGGTTCCGAGCGAGGCGAAGGGCGCGGTAGCGCCCGGAGACGATTACCCATTACAAAAAAGCGAGCCGAAGGCTCGTCAGCATATCCTTTCAATGTTATATCCTCTTGACTGTTGTTCCGCAAATGGAGAGGGTATATCGACGAGCCTTCGGCTCGCTTTGCTGTAGTGGGTAGTCGTCTCCGGGCGCTACCGCGCCCTTCGCCTCGCCCGGAATCAAAGAAACCCTCCACGTTGTCCGGAGATTGGGTTTGTAAATGTCGAGACCGGCCAATCAGTTTCTGCTAATGTTGTTTTTAAAATAAAATATCGTAAATCCAACAATACGTAAAAATATCCTTTCAATGCTATATCCTCTCAAACAATCATAACAATACATAATTAAAAAAGGTCGGAGACTACGGTGAGATGAATTAATTAAATTAAAACATAAATACTCCTTAACCGTACAAAGTTTATTTCTAAAAAGGAGCGTTTTCCATAAAGTTTTTTAATTTCCAGGTCAATCCATTTTTGTTTTGCAAAAATAATGGCTTTGTACGGTTAAGGAATATTTATGTTCTAATTTATAACAATACATGTTCATTTTTTAAGGTATTCCCGTTAACAGGAAATTACCCCCAGGCTAAATCGATGGTCACCATATTTGCGAGACCAACACTTTGTCTGGAAAACATGCGTCGTAATTTGGCTTTCCAATTTATGTACACTGATATATCTCTCTGTATTATAAAATCGTATGGTCATCACGATGCGTGACGCTCTAATTTTGTGAATAACTCGATTAGAAATAAACTTAGAAGCCTGAAATTTCTCAGGATTTCAGTGTTGATGAATCTTTACGTTATGACTAAAAAAATTTCGAAAAAGGTCACGGGTTCGACTCCAGGGGATAAATGCCGTTTTCCGTGAGATAACACGTAAAAATCACCTTTTAGATTTGAATGAAGTCTTTCATTCTTTTACTCTTTAAAATTAAGTTATCGACACGAAATTTGCGCTAAAACACGCCAAAATGAATGAGGATTCTCATTCTTACCGTCGAATACTCAATCTCGTTTGAATTCGCTCATATTTTGAATTTATACTCGAGTTTTGGTAATTTTTTTAACATTTCAATAATAAGATTCCATGGTTACCGATATTGTTGTCCTCGGTAATTTCCGTGCATATGCACTTAAATAAAGGCTTAAAGATCGAAAATAAGATTAAAACTTGCTCGAAACGATCGAAGATATGACTTTAATGCAAATAAATCGAACGTAGTATTCATGTTATTTATATTTTTTTATCTATATTACTAAAATTCTATTTATGCTTGTCTTTCTCTCTCTTTAACGCTCTATACCTCAGCCATTTTTAATCTCCGGGAATTTCAGCCCATTAGTTTATTTTTCATCGAGTTATTCAACTAATTTTCTTAATTTGTTATTAAAAACCAAACATACATCCCTTATAAAATATATTCATTAAACTCATGTTCAAAACATATTCCCGTTAAACTAATCTAAATCCAATACGTACATGGTAGGAACGAAGAAACAGCGAGCAAAGTAGGGGGGGGGGGGGGGGGGGCTGGCAAGCAGGGGCTTGCCCCCTAGAATAATTATATTTATTTAATTTAGTGTTACTACTACACCAGCAGTAAAATTAGTAGCAAAAATGAAAAAAGTGTTTTTGTTACAGGTAAACTTCCGGCATTGAGAAAATGCATTCCCAAGAGTCCACCTGCCATCCATTCTTCTGTCTGCGAGGAAGTCCGCATCGAAAGTTAAGTGCCATTTTCTGCTTATCTCCTTTTAGACCCGCATTGGGAACAGACACGATAGCCACCTCTACATCAAGGACTGTTTGAAATATGCACTAGAGTTATCCAAAAAATAATGTCCCATGATTTTTTATTTTATAGTTTTTAAGTCATTTACACGAATTTTGAATGTTCTAAGTTGTATTTATTCCTCTTCTCGCTGTAATAATTTGAATACGTTTTTAAAAGTGAGGAGGAATATTCGCATCCTAGCTCGGTGGAAACTCTGGTCAGCTCCAGTCATCACATACATCTTCGGCGGTTTAATCGCCCACATTTGTTGCAGGAGTTTCTTAAGAAATTATGTGCAATTTAGTAAATCGTTCTAATAAATATAAAAATGTCGTCTGTTAATTCATCCCATCCTACGGTTATTGCCATTCACCGGATATTTGACAAATTCTCAAAGGATAGCTGGAAAATTAAATTTGGCCTTTTTTTAAATGTTTAGTTTTTATAATAGTTAAAATTCTCGGATAAAAAACGGAGGCATGATTTTATGGACAACCCTTGTGTATGCATATATGTATGTATATCGTGATAATTGCAACTAGTCTGTCCGTAGATAGATCTGTGATTATTTTTGGTTATACGTGACTCTCAACACACACCTACATACAGACACACACACATATATATATACATCAATACTTATGTACATACGTATATACTTATATGCAAACACTTACGTCAGAAAAAAGTCAAATTATGACTATTTTTCTATGCGCGGTGTGAATGCACTGCAAGCCTTAGCCAAAACCGTTATTCAAACGAATTACTTGAAGAAGCGTACTGTTATGTGATTTTGTTTTATCGATACAAAAAAATCACGCGTATCTGGTGTATCTTAGTACGCTGTGTACATTGTCGAATTAAAACAACTGTTTTATTGAGTCCGTTTTGATAACATGAAAATTATGTGTGTTTGTGTCGATAAATATTTATGAAATTTATCGACATAAGATAACGCCGTTGAGAAAAGAGTTTTTACGTGCTGGACACCTAAAGGAAAACAGATGACGCGAGAGGATGATTAGTTGGTGAAGGAGGAAATGAGAATCAATTTCAAGAGATCCACTGGACGTTGCAATGGAGATAGAAATGTTCGAAGCAGGGCGTTTAGATTATATCGTTCTGAAGGAATGATACTGAGAATCGTGCCATTTACAAGATAAATGAAAATAAAATTGTTACGGGGACAATACCTGAAAGCTACGATTTGGTTTTTCTCTAAACGTGTTAAAGGTTCGTCCTTCCTGTTCGATTGTATCACCAATATCCAACTACGCAATAACAGTGCGCAACCTTGGCGACAATTTTGTTTACGCGGACTCGTAATTTATCTATTCGAAGAAAACTTTGTGACATTGATGTCTCCTAAGTGGGTATCATATCATATAAATCATATCAACCTTGCAACAAATGGACTTTATATTGGAAAGGCAATTATTTTTTGCACTCTCTGTATGCAGTGCACGAAGTGGACGCGTATAACGGAGTTCGTGTCCGCCTGTCCTCATCTGTCGTGCACCTGATTTATTTTTATTTGAATTTGGTGTGGGTTTATCTACGCTAGATGTTATCGGACGAATTTCGTTCTGGTCCATATGTTGATCAATTAGAGCAGTGGTCTCAAACACGCGGCCCGCTGGGCGCGTGCGGTACGCCAATACTACAAATGCGGCCCGCTAATCATTTTTTTGTGTTTTTTGTAATCGCTTATGCGTTTTGTTTGTCCGTCTATCTGTCTGACGCTTTAACTCCTAAACGCCACTTTTCTTCAATGGATTTAGTATTCTGTCTCGTTGTGCACGCTTTCTCGGTTTGTCCGTTTGTCTAATTTATTTTTTAATGTTTGCCTGAGCAGCTCTTTCCTTGCTTTCTAGGTATGTAAAAGAGACAGCGTGGGAGACAATCGGGGAGTAATGAAGAGATTTCAAAACTTTTTTATTTAGGGATTTACTCCTATTTTTCTTCTCAGTTAAAATTCATACAATTTTGATTCGTGAGCTTTGAATGCTTAAGAAATGTGTGACATGCGGTCTGCCGTATACGATATGTTGAAATAAAATGGAGGACAGCCGTATATTTCGGAATTATCTATTTGGTCCTTTTGCAATTTGAGTCTGAGACCCTTGAATTAGAGCAGGGGTCTCCAAACTTTTTTACAAGTGGGCCACTTGGTCAATAAATTTTATGCTCACGAGACAGAGTATCAATATGAAAAACTTTTTGAAAATATATGCGCAAAATACACAAATGTATGCCATTGTCGTATTAAAAGGTGGTTTTGTGAATAGGGTAAATTACGATTTTTCCGGGAATTTTTTCTTTATGTCCACTCTAAATTTTATTTTTTCTTCGCCGAATATGAATCGAAATAAATGAAGCAAAATTATTTTATAAAGTAGATTATATTCAGTATTATTCCCGGAATGAAAATTACTTAGAAGTAAAAACGGGTAATAATAAACAAACATAAATTCAGATAATATGAAATACATAACGAAATAACGCTTTTTTTATGTTTTCTTTATGTTTTTCGTTACAGTTATTTGGAAAATTTCCTGTACGTTTTTCGTTACGTTATTCAAAAATAATTTCGTTACGTTACGCATAACGTTTTCCAACACTACTTGATTGTTATATCTAGTAAGAAATGGCAAAAACTTACTACAGACTCTAGTGCCACATTAAATAATATCGCGGGCCGTAGTTTGGAGAGCCCTGAATTAGAGCATCCCCCTCACATAAGGGTCTAAATAAATTTTTACGCGTATCTAATAAATGATATGCCGAATTCGTGTGTGGGAAAACTACGGCCCACGGGCAGCATGTGGCTCTATAGACCATTTTATGCCGCTGTCAAAGCCTTATGACACTTAGTACTGATAATTCCATACTTATTGCTTAATATTATGGTTAAGTTATGACGCTAAAAATTATTTATCACTCACATTGTCAAATAGGATTAAACGCATTCTCTCAAGGAACTTTCGTTGAAATCTCTAATTTGCTCCTCCGAAGCACTCGCAACTGCTCATGCGTAAAAAGTTCGTCCATCCCTGTTATATGTGGTTGCCATTGGGACATATCTAATTTTTCCCTACTTAAAATTGAGGATATCTGAGCTTTGGCCACTGATTTTTAAAAATCTGCATGGATTTAGATTTAATTCTTACAATCAGAAATCCAATGATTTTTATGCGTTTTTTTGCTGACTTGTAAACTATGTATCACGACATGAAAAATTTTCCGTTCAATTTCCCATGAAGTTAAATTTATAGAGACTCAAAGATGTTACTTATGACTCATAAACCAGTGATTAAAAATGAATTATAGAGCTCACCTTAGTCCAGTTGATGATTAAGATAACGTACGATAAAGTACGGTTAAAGCGATTGAATTAAACATAAGTGCATTAAAACTACAATGTGGAAATTCACCTATTGTTATTCTGAAAAGAATATTTATGGTTATAAGAATTTCCTTGGTCATCAATGGAAGTCGTTAGCTTTTTTTTTACGGATATTTGTAAGATATTGTATGATCTCCAATAAATATTGTCATGCCAAATGCATTTTTGTTCCTATCGACCAGTTAAACCATCACGTTTACATAATGGACGATAATGAACTAGTGCGTGTATTATGTTAATGATGTGCTCACAGCTTGTAACAGGTTGCCTAGAAGACATTACCAATAATTGTTCTTCTTAAAGAGTTATGGTGTCTGATATACTTAAAATTATAACAACTATTAGAAATTGTTGGTGTCGCAACGAAACGCATTTGGAAACTGCGCAAGCCGACATAGAAATACACATTTCAGCACTTGCTATTTTTAGCCTGAGCTGTTTTATCATCACCGCTGTATCTCTTAAGATAACTGACGAATGGGTTATATTTTAAACTAAGAGAATCGTCCCCTTCTCTTTTGTTCGCATTCGTCACTGTGACAGTCCTTGATTCTGTGAGTGTCCGACAGCCACCAAAGCGGCATTCTTATAAACGAAGAATGTTTGCCTCTCCCTGGCAGTGGATGTTTCAAAAACGTGAGAAGTGCGCTTGTATACTCGACGATGGGTAAAACAGCATTGCGCAAATTTATGGAAAACAAATAACGCAGTCTACGAACTTCCTCACGTCAAATACGTAAATTGCTGTGCACGCCCAATTCAGGTCAGCGTATAATTTATAATCACACGTGCTTCTTACTTTTAAATTTACATTATTGCCCTGCAATCCGCCAACAGCGTTTGGCAGGGGGTGTAATTAAACCATACATACTACATCGATCTGTTTTATCGTTTGATCTGTAGTATGTCTCAATTCCAGCGAATATTTAGAGGAATTTTCCGGTACGGTCTGATCTTGATGGGAGGGGCCGGTCCAAGGTATCGCCGATCTGGGCGGTTGCCCGGGGCGCCATCTCTAACCAAGTATCTATATCTAGAGGAATGTAATGTTAAATAAACGAACATATACGTTCAAATGCCATCAAGAATCTGATGGGGATGACCCACATCCAAACGGTTCGCTCGGTATTTTCGCCCGGAGCACCAAAATACCCAGGGTCACTCCTGTATAATTATTCCACGCATGTCCTTTATGTATTCGGCGCTATTGAAATTTTCGAATGATTTCCGCCTGTGCTGCATTCTTCTTTACTTCATTTTATTCAATTCAAAATCACGTACGCTATGATCGTATCTTTACAAGGCGTTAACAAATCGCGAAGTCGAAGGGGTCACAGGCTGTGCAGCGGAGTTCAGCGATGGGACCGATTAGCGATGCGATTTACGCTCGAAGGGCATCTTCGCAGGAATCGGGTAGCAAAGCCCTTGAATCCTCTCCGAATTTGTTGGCGTGCTCCCTACTGGACGTATTACTTCTGAGCGTAATTCCTAATTGTTTGTATTGACTGACATTTTTAAATTTAACACAAATAAATGTCACATTTATTTAACCTTTTATGATCAAATCTGCTCTGGGAAAACCCATGCTGGACCGCGATTTCCTGTACCAGGTTTTATCAAGCCATCATTTAATTATTTTATTTATTTTACACTTTTTAAAGGTGAAATTGAAGCTACATAGCCCATTCTTCTACCTAACCGTAAACAATTTACAAACGGGTATTTACGAGAAATGTTGTTTTAAGGGAACAATCGCTTTAATCGGTGTATAATCACTGAAATTAAATCTTTATTTTTTTTAAACGAGAATACGCAACGGCAACGTTATCTACTGTCGCCGTGAAGCGAGTAAACGTCACAGAAAGAGGACGATGGCAGGAAAAAAAAGGTCGAGTTTTGCGAACGGAAAAGGATTCGTGCATCGTAGCGCACATTATAAGCAACGGAAGATCTCATTGTCGACACGAACAGAGTACGGCACGGCAGGGAGGAAGGCGGAGGTAAGAAAGAAAGGGTTGACTTAGGATGTCAGAGAGAGAGAGGAAGAGAGCCAAAAAGATGCACACTGGGACGGACATACTGTATCCACCAGACGGTTTAAAGGCATTTAGGGTCAACAATAGGGACGGAAGGGGAGCGTATGTTAAAAGCGGATGGAATAAAATGAGGAGAAAGAGTTTTAGGGGGTTGAGGAGTGCGATGGAGTGAGAGGTAGGAGGTGGAGGAACTCGCTGCGGGAGTCTCAGGGGCTTAAACCGACCATGCCGAAAACGAAACGGATATAAAACCGCCGTTTATGCTTCACGTGCCATATGGATACGAGTTACGGAAGGAGTTTTCAACCCTTTTAGTTCCAAGGTTGCGTTGTTATAGGTACGGCCAAAAAAATATCTAAGATACGTCAGGTTTTCGGTTGTGTTAGAAAATGAGTTGTATGGGAGTGATTTGCTGGTAGTGTCAGTAAGTGAAATCGCATAGAATATTCTTTAAAATAAAATTTTCAGTTAAAAGAATCTTTATACAGCGGAAATGCTGAATGTATATCGTAGAAAGTTACCTATATCTCCAAAGACGTATGATTTAATTTTTAACACTCAATTAAAAAGTATGTCCTAATCTACGAATTGGAGAATTTTAAATTTCATATGCACTGATTTATAATATAATATCCCTAAGCCACATCAAGTTTTTAAATTTTAAATTTCTTAATATAATTTCTGAAACATCTATATTCGTATATTTGCCAGCATGAGGTGTCATTAGATATTATTTATAAATTATAAATGATGTTTTTCGATGCAATATAACTTTTAATGTAGGTGTACGACGCATTACACAATAAAAATTCTCAAAACTAGATATTTAAAGTTTACATCCCGATCGGTGATTTAAAAAGCGTATGCGGTCCTCATGGCAGTATACATGTATAAATCCTCATTCGGAGCATTCTGTAACATATTAGGTGACACCTATCGTAAGAAAATATTTTTAAATTACAAAAAGTCAGCAATATACGACATATAAAATGATTACGGTAAGTTTTATAACTACATTTCCCCTGTAAAAATGTAACATAACATTTTGCAACCCGTCTATGTCGAACTATTACAATAACAAATTGATTCAAAATGACGACTAAATGGTTTAAGGATAAAATAATTGCGAGAGATGGGATGTGAGAATAAGAGAAGGGCTACAGATTGGAATTAGAAATTGAAATTCCGATTAAAGATACTATGGAGTTTCGAACATTTTCTGTTTCTTTCAAGATTCAAGTAGTAGATTATAATAAAGGCAATTAGGTGCTACTATAGCGTGCGGTCTACCAAGATATCTGTAGTCTACAGAGGAATTATATCTCGCTTGACTGTTGCGCCGCAAATGGAGTGGATATTGGCGAGCCTTCGGCTCACTTTGTTTTTATTTTAGTCGTCTACGGGCGCTAGCGCGCCCTTCGCCTCGCTGGAACCAAAAGATTCCTCCCCGTTGTCCGGTGATCGGGTTTGTAAATGTCGCGACAGGCCGATCAGTCATGGGTTGGCAAGCTTTAGGGTACTTTTGTATTATTACGGCGCAACAGTCAAATTAGGATTTTACCCATTCTAAAGTACTGTAAAAATTGTAGACTGCAGTCTCCAGTGTAAATATGTTGTAGACCGCACGCTATAGTGTAAATATCTTGGTAGACCGCACGCTATTATGTATATACGAGCTGAGAACATTATTTTTGTAACCGTAAAGTCTTTGGTAAGTTGACTGCTTTTGGTAAAATCCTTGTACTATACTATTCGAACTGCAGAATACTCCATCCAACACCAATATAACTCAAGTCATTGGTCGAAAAATAAACGTAACAATATTAATAAGATTCCCTTCGATATATCAAAAAATCGAATCACATTCCATTGGCGCTATGGCAATAGGTTTATAGAAGTTCGCGACGTTAAAGAAATTCCGTTTAAAGATGCTACGGAGTTTCCACCGCATTTCTGTTTCCTTTAAGGCTCGAGTCGTAGAATGTAGTTAAGGACAAAGGATAGGTTGGGAAAGGAGTTTGCCATGTTTGGAGGAAGGAGAAAAGGGAGGAACCCACAAGGAGGAGAGAAATAAGTTTATGGAGGTGGGCGGATGGGGACCTTAGAGGTCGACTGAGGAAGAGTTAGGGACGAAGAGAGGAGTCGAGGAGGAGGTTAAAAGAAAAGGAAGACAGGATGAAGCTCAAATGGTCCGACTGCTGTGGAGGAAAAAAAAACTGGGGTTAAGAAGTGAGTAGGAATGCATAGAGTGAGGAAGGAAAGAAAGAAAATTGTCTTTATTGCGAGGTTGAGGCTAAATAGCACCCTCTTCCACTTAACAATACAAAGTTGAGATTAATTTTGAATTTACTGTATGAAATTGCGTGAACTATAGCTAAATTACTGAAATTAGAATAATAATACGAGAATACGAAGAATATTAAGAAATACAAGAGTGCGTAAAATACACAGTAGCGTAAGAATTGCAGTAGTGTACAATGAATGATGATCACCGTTTATAAAACAGTGAACTTATTTGACAATGATTAAAATACATGAATTCCATATTGTACGATAAATATTTAATAGTAACGATTTGCACGCTACTAGTAATAGTGTAGTTGAAGATACAATAATGGCGGTGGACCGATATGAAGGGTATAAGATAAAGAATGGAGAAGGAAAGAGGTTAAAGATGGAAGAGGAGAAAAGAGGTTGGATAGAGGGAAAGAGGGAGAAAGAGAGAAAAAGAAAGGGATATTTGCTTAGGTGAGGAAACAGAAGAGAAAGGATTTACTGATTCCGAGAAATGAGTCGTTCAGAGAGAGAGAGAGAGGAAGAGTAACTCTTATGGTCCAGCTGTCGAAAGAATTATCGTGAGTCATTTATCGGAGAAAACTGGAGGTGAGAACAGCGTTGCCAAATTTCTTCGGTATAGGATAGACGTTCTCCCGAATTTTCCTTTCCTTCGGCTTGGAAAGCGGCAACCGTGTGGATGTCACCGTTGACGTCGACACGTCAGGAAACTCCATTTGAAAAAAAAAACTAACCAGGGCCATTCTTTCGGCGGCTTGGACTAACTAGGGGAAGAAGAATGCCTTTATTGGAAGAATTTGAAGTTAAACAGACCCTTCTACATTCTTATTGTTAGAGAGGAAGCAAAGACCATGATAGGGAGAGAGAGAGAGAGAGAGAGAGAGAGAGAGAGAGAGAGAGAGAGAGAGAGAGAGAGAGAGAGAGAGAGAGAGAGATATGAGAGAGGTAGAGAGATGAGAGAGGTAGAGAGATGAATGGGCGAGAGAGATCGAGAAGTAAGGGAGAGTGGACGTAGTACATATATCAATCACACGACGCCATCGACAAACAATCAATGCGAGTGGAAATGTGACGACAGCAATCGATGGCTTAAACCGGCGTTAACTGCGTCCGGAAGCCGGAAGGTGCCTCGTTATGGTGCTGGGGGAAAAAAAACGTAGAGGGGAGTTTTATCATGCGGCCATCTGCATTCAGTCTCGACAGCTTTAAAAGGACCGAACTGAGCATCGTCGTCATATTCGCCGATACTTTTAACGGGGATCGCAGATGTTGGAAATCACACCCAAATCGATCGGTTTAATGTCGCGAGATTGTCTAATAAGGGATGATTGTGTTTTTTAAAATGTATTTATAGAAGCGCGCCTATGAATTTACATATTTGTGTCATTTATTTATTTAGGTCACAATTGATTCGATAGATCAGGGGTTCCCGAACTCTGTGAAGCCACGAATCCTTATATTCAAATATGTTTTCTCGCGGAACCCTAACTAAGAGATGGTAAGCTTAATCGCAATAAAATTAACTTTCAAATCATTGTTTATTTATATAACGTGTATCTTACAGTATACAGTTTACAAGTAAAGCTTATGTTTCCTGCTGTAAATAAGAGACAGAAGAACGTATCGTATAACCCCATTTAGCTTCTGTGGAACCCTCGGATTCCGCGGAACACTGTTTGGGAAACCCTGCCATAGGGAATTATGGAGCTCGCTTTATGTGAAAATTAAAAATTGACGCAATAACAATATCCAATTCCCGTAAAAAGGTTATGAATAGCGGATGCGCCGTCGTCAGTGGTATTCACCGATAGTAGATCCTAAAAGAATAAACTTTTTATGGCTATTGGAAATTTCTATCACTTCAAGTAAATAACCAATTAATTCTTATTTACATACGATGCGTTTACGTTCCGAAGCCAATTACAAGAAACTGACGAATCCACGATGAATAATGAACAGGTTAATATTAAAAAATTAATCAAAGAGATTTAAAAACAAAGTCGAAATCGTTTCAGGCAAAGGTAATAAGCAACATTTGAAGGATGGCACTGTAATGCATGTCTAAATCATGTAAAAAGAATAAGAACAACTCTCAGAAGTATAGTAAAAAAAACTGAACAAAAGCTTTATCCTGAAAACGAGAGAAAGTTTTATGATTAAAATGAGTGGTATTCGTGTAGTAAATGAGTGGAAACGGCGAGTTTATTTTCGGGGTAACTCTTACGTAGAAGAAGAAAGTGGAAGAGGACCACAAATGTTGCCATCGGTTAGGTTTTATAAAGGAAAGAAATATCAGATACTGCATCACGAAATCGTAGTTTATAAAGAACTGAGGTGTTTTTTTGTCGTTTACGTTCGACTAATTTCCTTGACAGTAGTACGTATTATCACAGGAAACGTTCCGCCGATACCAGCTTATTTAGCTCGCTCGATTTGTGTTCGTACGATGGGAGCGAAGTTAGGTCACCTAGCGTTCCGAGAAACAAAGCGATCCCGACCAGGTGCATTGCCCAAGTCGTATTTACCTCGCAACTGCGATAGTTTAAAAAGCATTTCGAGGTCTATTTTCAAATATTGCGGCAAACCCAATGCTCTCGAATGTGATACCTACGTCGTGTCCGTCGACACACGCGGCTCGTGTCTCATGGTGTCATTGCGCAATGCATAGAAAACTGAAAAAAAAATTGGTTTCTTTTCCATGATTTTTCGACTCCTGAGGCAGAAACTCCACGAACTTTCGAAAAAAAAGACTTAGGAGGAAAACCGATTCGATCGTGGAAAAGTAAAAAAAAAAGTTACGATTTACTCGATCCGTCTCTAAGCCTCTCGGAGAGTCCGTGGGGCGCGTGCTGGCGCTGCTATCGCGCCGTGGGCAAACCAGGGTCGCCTGAAGCGAAGTGTCTGAACGAGGGAGGGTGCACTTCCGGTGGAAAGGAACAAGTTATGCGAGACACAAGTCTCTCTCTCTCTCTTTCTCTCACCCCTTCCACTTCCGGTCAAGGAGATAGGGTCTCCCAACTGACCACGAATCAGCTCCCGCCCAATGCCTTCCCCTGCATACCCATCTCTCTCTCTCTCTCTGCCTCCCCCCCTTCCTCAACCTCTCTCTCTCTCTCTGAAACACACACACACAACCTCTTTTTCGCGGACTCTCTTTTCCCTCCCTCCTCACACATCCGCTCCCCCGTAACCACCACCACTGCCACCCCCCCCCCTTTCCCCCTCCTCCCCCACCCCCCTTCCCTCTTACCGCCAACTCCTTATTTTCCTCATCCGCCTATATAGCTTCCGCTGGCTCCCTCCCTGCCTCCGAGGCCTCCTCGTTCACACACACGCACGCACACCCTCCTCCCCCTCGTCTCTCTCTCTCTCCCCCGCTCCCCCACCTATAGTCTCCCTCCTCTCTCTCCCTCCCTCGACTCCCTGCTTCTCTCCTCAAGCCCAGGCGTCCATTCAAGTTCCTTGCCAGCAGACTCCCCATTCATAAAAACGTAATCGGCGCTGTGTGGAGACGGCGGTAGGTGGCAGCTGCGGCGCAGTTTTCTCTTCCCCTCCCACGCCTCTCTCTCTCCTTCCCCCCTCCTCCCCTCCGCAAGCGGGTTCTGTTTCTCCCCTTCTACGACCCGGCCGTTCCCTCTTGCCCCACCCTCCCTTTACCCCCATTTCCTTCCTCCCCCCTTTTTTCCTCTCTCTCTCTCTCTCCCGACCCCCACCCACCCTTGGGGCCACATCCTACCTCCCCCCTCTCTTCCTCCTCCCTTTCCCACCCCTCTCCGTCGAATCCGATCCCTCCTTCATCCCCTCCGCTGCCAGCCGCGTCCTCCGTTCCCCTCCCTCTCTCTCACTCCTCCCCCTCTCCTCGTCCTCCTTCTTCCGTCCTCCGCGAGATAGCGCTGGCGGCGTTGCTCTCCTTCAGTTGGAGAGCCTGCGTGGTGTGGTTTGGTTGTGGAGTTAGAGGTCCTCTCCGAACGCGAAGCTGGAAAAAAACCTGAGAAGTTTGAAAAGGTTTCCCGTAAACAGCCAGCTAATATACGCTGGGACTCCATTCGAGATACGTCGAAAACGTGGTTTTTTTTATTTAGTTTTTTTCGCCGGCGCCGCCAACTTCTTGGATTTGTCGCGCCCGCTATCTTTGTGTTTTTACCCGAATCCCCTCAGACGGTTTTTATATACAAAGAAACCGTCTGTGTCGTGTGTGTACGAAAGAGAGAAGGCAAAAAGGGCTCTCGAGGGGAAGGAAAAACGTAATATATAAAAAAAAGACGCTCTTTTTTCTCTCTGGATGTGAAATTATCGGAAGATGCGTGTGGCGAAAAATGTGCCTTTCCACCTCCTGCTGGCCGTCACGGGTGGAACGTGAGCCCTTACACATCTCGGATAAATTCCGAACAGTCGTGTTGCTGGTGAAGGAGGGCTAAAAGGGAACCGCCATCTTCTTAACTCCTCCTCAAAACCACCACCGGGGCGTCGTATGCTGCTTTGACTGCGACCGGGTGATCCGTGATCGCACGCCTGCGTCCCTCTCTCTCTTGCTCTCCTTCCCCTCTTTCTCTCTCGTTTTTCCTCTCTCTCCCCTCCTCTTCACTCTTTATTCTCCTCCCCCGCCGGGGTGTGAATGGGATAGCGTCGTATGCGGAGAATGCGTTGACACCGTGTGTTAAAGGAGGGATATAGAGAGTGAGTGCCCGAGTGAATTTTTTCGACGACGCCGACCTGAGAGAGGCAAGAACGTGGTGTGTGGAACCCCCCTCCCCCAAAAGAGGAATAAATAATGAATATATAAATGTATGCTAGTACGTATACGTATATATTTACAGGAATGTATGTATAACGTCGTCGTAGTACGTGACTGTGTGTGACATAGAAGAGAGGAAAAGAACCCTGCTGTTAGCACACCCTCCTCCCCCCCTTGGTTACTCCTCCCCGCACAGTATAAGATCACTTTATCTTCGGTTTGGTGCTCTGTTCGGCACCGGAGTGGACCTACGTGCCCTTAGCCGCATGAGCCATCCCGCGCTCAGCGTACCAAAAGGGACGTGATGCGAAAGTCCGCGTCTTGGAATCGCCCGCGTCGCAGCCGTCCCGATCCAGACTCTGCACCATCGAAGTAAGCATTCTCTTTTATTTATCTTTTTTTTTACGTTGTATCTTGTGTTATTTTTTTTGTAGGGGTGGGTGAGGAAATGGGGTTTAATATTTTGGTGTGTGTGTGTCTGGGAGTGGATTTTTTTTGGGTCGTGTTGGTGTTATTTTTTCGTTTCACGGCGCCTCATTCACTTGTACATTAAACTCCCGACCATTTGGTTCATACCCGTCCCACCATTTTTCCATTCTGGTTTCCTCTCCTCCGTCTCCCATCCCCCTCCGATCTCAGCTTCCTTCCGCCCCGCCTCGACTCTCTCTCTTCTCCGCCCCTTGCCGCTCCCCTTACCTCCCCATCTCTCTCTCTCTTCCTCCCCTCTCTTCTCTTTCCCTCTCTCTCTTTCTCCCTCCTCCCGGCCGCCCGCCCTCCCTCTGAGCCAACCTTTATGAATAGAAAGGGACTTGGCGGGTTAGGGAGTCGTCCAGTGGGAGCAATGCTTCCTCAAGCTGCGTGCAGGCGAGCCTATAGACCCGAGCGAGAGGCTTCTAAGTCGAGTCTATAATCGAGCGCCAAGATTAAAGAAAAGAGGAAAAAAAAGACTGTCATTCAAATGCCCCCTAAGCGTGATTCCGTTTATTTGATGGTCTCGTGGTCGACGCGATATGAGACGTTCTCTCTCCTTTTTTCCCCTCGTGTACTTTTCCGGTGATTTTTTTTTATACCGGGGGTATGTAACGTACGAGGGATTTTCGGTCTCGTTGTAGTGTCTCAAGCGTTTTGTTTTTCGAGCGTGTTTGGCCCCATTCATATCTTTTTGATCGGTGGCAGGATGTTTTATTTTCATGTACGAAATCCGGTCCGTTTAGGACGTGGCGTTGGTTACGATCGACGTAAAACGGGAGTATTCGAGATTGGTTCGAATTGTCACAGGTTTAACGGATAAACTGTTCGTTACGTATTTTTGTCAGGGATCTGAATATTATAGGGGTCCGTTTCGAAGTGAAACCTTGAATGGGACAATGGTATTTTCGCGGAAGGCTTCAATGACATGTATTCACACGAAAATGCTGGGAATTATGAGAGTATCGTGTCGTTTTTGACGCCCGTCTAGTTCGAATGGGCGAATTAGCGTCGTAATGCACGCCTCGGCAAGGTAAACGTAGCACGCGCCAAATTTCCTCATTATTCCATAACAACAATCTTCCGTTTTCTTAATGTCGGAGCATTGAAATTTGTTTGCGAGGGGAAGGTAATGTGTGTCAAGGTGCTTTTGGTCGTTACATTCCCCTCTGCCCCCTCCCCGCCTCACCGTATCACTTCTGCCCTCTCGTGAAGATTAGATAACTTCTTTCGAATGGCATGTCGGAACGGCATTTATTCTAATGGTATGCTACATTACTTTTGCGTTGAATACCGAAGCGATCGTCAGCTGTTTCGTCCACTTAAAACCACGCAGATGACACTTAAGAGTCGAAAGGATTAATTCTTGTCTCGTCGATGGGATGGAGAAAGTTTTCCATGAAGTAAAAATGGAATGATTTCTCGGTTTTCATTCATAGATGCTCGTCGTGCTGTAGTTCTCACCATTTAATCGCGTTGTAATGCCAGTTCGACAAGTTACGCGTTACCTCCTTTTTTGTTTTAAAAAAAGATGGAGATTTTGGTGGCCCTTTCCATTCATTGGGGTTCGTGGAAGCAGCGCTAATTTTGTGGCAAAATATCTTGATTTGGAAGTGTGGTGCGGCATTCCGATACTTTTTAGTACCATTTTCCGGCAGTCGTCGTCTTGTGTTCGTTACGTTCGGGTTGCGATGGGTTATTTGTGTGCGAGCCGTGCGGGATGGATAATTTCGTTTATAACCAGAAGGGTTTGTTTCCATCCTCGATTCATAACTGACGAAAACAACGGAAATGAGACTAACCGGGTAGGAATGTTCCATGAAGGCATCAAATAAGTCTTCGTGGTAGTAATTTAGCAATCTTCGAAATCGCCGGAGAATTCGATTGAGTTTAATCGGTCCTAGAGTGCAGTAAAATTCCTAATATATGATCGAAATCTTCACGATTTACCAATCAGATAAATAGCGTTGCATTTAAGTGTCATTACAGTCTTCAATTGTTCTCCATATCTCGGCGATGCCTTAAAACTATGCTAAATTCCAATTTGGTTACATTTTGGTATCGTAGGTTCCATTTGATTTCCATATGTCAACGACAACCAGCGAACTACGGTAAAAATTCCAATAGCGTTAAATTTTGGTTTCATCGGAGGTTCAGTTTGATTTCCACATGTCAGCGATAGCCTGCGAACTTACGTTAAATTCCAGAAAATTGTATATATCAAAGCGAAACTGTAGAAATATTATAATTGGCTAAATAATCGTTGGATTGCCAGTTTAACGACGCAAATTTCGTTTCGTCGTTAATGATTTTCATTAAGGAAGGAAGGAAGGCGCGGTCGTTGCGTAGGAGTTCATTCAAAGCAGAAATGAGAACTCGGGAGGACGTTCTGTTTTCCAACGTCGAAGATACGTGGGGTGGGGGCTTTATTATTCGAGTCACCTCGGAGATAACGGTTTGACAAAGAACAGAGCTGTTTTTTCTCTCTCGTTGTGTTGTGATTATTTGGGACGTGGCGAAACTAAGACCGCGAAGAAAAATATTGGTAAATCTGGTTCGTTACGCGTGCTAGTTAACCCTTCTAGGGGAAAAAAATAAGTGTCTCGTTTGTTAGAACAGAGGGATAATCGCAACGAGACGGCGGCATTGTTTACCAGGCAGTGGACCATTCGATGCGGCACAGCGTATGATCGTCCTTGCGGTGGTCGACCGCGACGCCCCCTATTACGAGTTGCCGCTATATGGTTCCTTCTTTAAACCATGTCCTCGACACGTCACCGAGTCCCACAAACAGCGTAAAATCCCGTACAATGTAGGTGACACAAATATTTGCCTGGAATAGGGAAGCCTAGTCTTATACACGCGTAGTTAATTCTTTGCTGTTATATGAGAAAGTGGTGGCATTGCCCATGTGACAGCAACGGCCAGAATTCTGAAGTTTGATCCGAGTTTCTGCCGCTTTAACGAATCGATACTTTTAGTCGTTTCGGTTCTCTGCAGTCCGGAAAGTCTTCCATTTTGGTCGACCGCAGCTTTCGTGCGAGTAGAATTTCTCCTCAAATCTTTCAAAGCGGCAGGGTCCCGAAGGCATATGGTCCCGGGTTCTCTCCTACATACGTGGAAATATCCGACATGGATCCCAAGTAGGGTTGCTCTTCACGTCAAGTTATAATACAGCACACACAAAGGAAGATGACATCGTGATCGATGTTTGTTTTACTTGTTTTTTTCGCTCACGGATCGAAAAGAATCGGACGTATTTTTTTGTCCTCGCGGGCATTACGTAACGCGCGGCCAGCCGGATAAATAATCCCTCTAGTTGCAATTGGAGTTGCGTAAGGTTATGTAATTTGCCGGGGCAGTGTATCTTCTGTCTCTCTCTCTCTAGCCCACGGGCCGGCCATGAGACATCTAAGGTAAACAGACCTTGAATGGGCGATAACGCTCTTTCATAAATAGATTTCAGTTCATTTTAATCCCTTTTTTATTTTACTTCGAACGCGACTCGGCGCCGGATAGACTCCCGAGATTCTGGTTGAAACAAAAGTGTGAAAAATTATTTTTTTCGAACCAGGGATTCTGGTCAGGCGCGGTTTTTTTATCCGGACTTTATCGGCGTAATGTTTATTTAAAAGAACCGATCGAGTTCGTTTCGGGACGTATAAAAAGAGGGAGAATATTTTTTGACCGAGTAAGCAGCGAGCGAGCGAGAGAGCGCACTTGGGATGGCTGTCTTCTCTTGAACGGTGCCTGGGCTGCGACGTTGCCGGTTTTCCTCCGAGGGGGACGGGCTCGAAAACTCCTCTCATTCACTAGAGAGAGCTTCTCGAATAAATGGAGAGAGGGAGGTAGAGAGCGGACGGAGAGAGAGAGGTGGTGCTGCTTGTTGTTCGTGGGGCGTGCGAGGCGAGAAGACGCATAATACTCCCTTTCTCTCTCTCTAATCTTTCGTTATTACCTCCAGATGAATTCCTCTCGATGCTATTTTTTACTTCGATGGGATTATTTTAGACTTGCGAATTTTTTGTCGCCGGTGCCGAGATGGAACGTGTTGCGAATCGAGTTTTTTGTATAATTTTCCGTTAAACTAAGCAAAGTGTGAATCCGTATTTCGGGTAAGGTAGACGGAAAATATGTATGTATTCGAATAAAACAATCGAAACACGTATGACTTAAGATTTTTTTGGACGGGAAAATAACTTCGTTGATAGTTTCTGAGAATTCGATTTATGGAACTTCGATTAATCGAAATATCGATTCTCAAACTTCGATTAATCGAGCAGGAACAATGGAGGAAGGATATTATTTTTCATTTTATCAAGAATATCGAGGTTTTTGGCTTTTTTTCCCCTTTTTGCCACACTAAACTGGTTAGAACGAAGTTGTGTAAAACGAGTTTCATTCGTCTTGCCCCGGAGTTGGAAGAGAGGTTTTAGGCCGTACATAAAATACAAAGACGAGTTACGTGGGTGTGTGTGGGGTGTCCGAAAGTCCTCCTTTAGCCGTTCGACAACAGGGAGCGTGTAGGGGAGAGAAGGAAGGAGGATGCGGAGAAGGGGGAACTGGGAAGGACACAAACGTGGCCACTCCGACCTCTCCCTCCGTCTATCTCTCTCCATTTTTGCGCTTCTTTAGCCGAAGAAATCCAGTTTCCCATTCTCCGTAATATACTCTTTTTCGTGCATCTTTCCATTCAGATCGCTTCTAATGGAGGAAGATCGCGATTTTTGCGATTTATCGACTGTTTTTTTCGTCCTTGGGAGGGAAAATTTGTTGTTTTTCTTCTCATTGTCGCTTCGAAATTGTTTCTCGTGTCTCCCGCGTGAGGCGTGTTTAAAGAGGCCCATGTGCGTGCATCGGGATGACGCATTAGGCGTAACCTTCTACTCTGTAGGTAGGTTTGATCTTCCTTTTTACATTCGGGATTCCATTAATGGTTCGCAACGATCCTTCGCTAGCTCGCCACACTCGGCCACCGTCGTGAAAACGGGTCGCGAGGACGCAGTCTCCCCTCCTTTCCTCCTCCTCTTCTTTCCTGCCTCCTTCTCCTCTCTTCCGCCCCTCTTTTCTCTCTCTCTCTCTCCCGCCTCCTCTCTCTCTCTTCGTCCCCGCCCTCGGTCCCATCGTATTTTTGGTTGCCGCATCAACATCGTAGCTTGGTGGGAATCGCGCTTCTTCTTGCATGCCCAAAACCCCCTTTCCTTTCTCCCCCTCTTTTCGCGTCCTTCGTCCCGACTTCTTCCGTCTCCTCCCTCCCGTCTTCCTCTTTTCGACCCTTTTTTTTTTCCTCCGTACAAATTCCGCGCCCTAGGGGAAGAGGGAGGTTTTTTTTCCTCCTAGTCAACACCCCTCGCGTTCGGGGCATATCCATTTTCCCCCTCTTCTCCCTCCCTTTCCTCCGTTGCAGTCGATAAAAGTGCCCCGCACAACGGAGTAGGCAGCTGCCCCGCTTGCACGCACCTTATATCTCCCCCTTTCCTCTTTGGTAGCACGCACACTCCGACCCATTGACTAATCGGAAAGCAGTCGTCGCCATTCTACAAGTACGCGCCAAATTCCTGAGCCTTTCTCCTTTCCCACTCCCCGCCTCTATATATCCCTCCCCCCGGTCACTCCCTCCTCCTCCTCCTCCCACTCCGCTCCCTCTTCGCATTCATATCCCTCTTTTTTTTTTACCCCTCTCATTTCTCCGCTTCCTTTCCGCTTCGTCCACTCCCGTTCCTCTTGGCGTCTTTTCTCGAGTATTTCATTCTGTAATCGCTTCTTTATTCCTATTGCGTGTTTCTCACCTCTGGCAATGTATCGGTAGCTCTCTCTCTGTTCCCATCTCTATCCGTCTGGCTCTCTGTCCGTCATTCAGTTGCTTTTTTGCTTTATTTATTTCTAATGCGCGTCTCTTCCGTCTTTCCATTTCTCTTGCCGGTGCTTTTGCTCTCTTCCCGTTTCTTATTTCCTTCTTTTCGATCATTGTGACACACCTCTATTTCCTCGTACTCTTAGTCGTTGCCTTCTTTAATCCCGTTTTTAATGCATCACTTAGCTAAGCTTACTCGTGTTCATTCACGTGCTTATTCGTGCTCGATGTTGTTACCGTTGCTATCTTTTCTTGTCGCTATTTTGTTTATTCCTTTGTTTCTTCTAATTCCCCGGAATTTTTTTTTTCGGAAGGAGATTATTGTCGTGCCCCAGTTACCGTCATCCACTTAGTTCGGCGTTTTCCTCGTTTCCTCGAAACGTTTTATTAATATTGTCTGTCACCTTGGTTGTTGTTCGACTCTGCCCATATTTAAATGATAAGAGTATTTCATGTATGTATATATTCTCTCATTCTCTCGTTTTATTATAATCATTTTCTTCATCTCGCCACTCCCTTGTCCTCACCTTTTCCGCTCTCCTTGCGCCCCCCCTCCCCACTTGTCGCCGGTTTTTATTTTATTTTTTCGACGTGCCGCTTACTTTACCTCTTACTACCGTGTTCTTGTACTCTTCATGACACTCCCTTTTTCTTCGTATCGCCACACCCTTTTATCCTCGTCGTTTCTCTTTATTCGTTCCCTTTTCTCCCCTTTCTTCACACCTTTTATCCTCTCTCGCCAATCCCCTTATTTATCGTTCCCTTTCGCCTACATCGCTGGCTCCTCGTTAATCCTTTTGTTCTATTTAGCTACTCTTTTCTCCGTTTTCGCCACTTTTATCCTCTTTCGCCACTCCCTTTTACTCTTTCTCGATCACTATTCCCTTTTACCATCTCTCGCCGCTCCCTTTTATCCTATTTCGTCACTCCCTTTTACCCTTTCTTGCTACTCCCTCTTTATCGTATTTCTCCAATTCCCTTTATCCTATTTCTCCACTCCTTTATCCTGTTCTCCACTCCTATATCCTGTTCTCCACTCCCCTTTATCCTATTTCTCCACTCCCCTTATCCCATTTCGCAGCTCCCTGTTACTTTCTTTCCACTTCCCATTTTCTTTTTTTGCCACTCCCTATTATCCTATTTCCCTATTTCGTTTTATCCTTTCGGAATTCCCTTTTACCCTTTCTCTCAGCTCCCCTTTATTCTATATGCGTGACTCCCTTATCCTATTTCACCTCTCCCCTTATCCTATTTCACCTCTCCTCTTATCCTATTTCTCTTGCTCCCTTTTACCCTTTCTCGCCACTCCCTTGTTCCCTTTCCACTCCCCGTTATCCTATTTCACAGCTCCCATTTATCCTTTCCGCTCCCTTTTACACTTTCTTTCCGCTCCCTTTTACACTTTCTTTCCGCTCCCTTTTACACTTTCTTTCCGCACCCTTTTACACTCTTTCCGCTCCCTTTTACACTTTCCGCTCCCTTTTACACTTTCCGCTTCCTTTTACACTTTATTTTCGCTCCCTTTTACACTTTCCTTCCGCTCCCTTTTACACCTTCCGCTCCCTTTTACACTTTATTTCCGCTCCCTTTTACACTTTATTTCCGCTCCCTTTTACACTTTCCTTCCGCTTCCTTTTACACTTTCCTTCCGCTCCCTTTTACACTTTCCTTCCGCTCCCTTTTACACTTTCCGCTCCCTTTTACACTTTCTTTCCGCTCCCTTTTACACTTTCCTTTCGCTCATTTTCCTTTCCATTCGTTCCTCATATTCTTTCCGTTTTTTTTCACTTTAATTCCACTCCCTTTTACACTTTCTTTCCACTCTCATTTACACTTTCTTTCCACTCTCATTTTAGCCTTTCTCGCCACTCCCATTTTACCCTTTCTCGCCACTCCCATTTTACCCTTTCTCGCCACTCCCACTTATCCTATTTCGCCATTCTCTCAACTCTTCTCGCCACTCCCTTTTCATCCTTCCTATTCGCTTTTATCTTTCGATCCTCGCCTCTCCCTTATCCTCCCCCTTTACACCACTCCCGTCTTTCACTCGCCACTCCCATTTCTACCTCCACTCAATTCCTGCCTCTCCCTAACCCCGCCCTCGCATCCCCTTCTCCCTTCCTGCATTTTTTCTCCATCTGCGCATTTATTCGTCCCGAAGTCGTTTTCGTCCCAATATTTCGTGTCAATGTATACCTCTCGGTCATGTATATGGTCGAACGCCTTTATCGGGAAATTTCGACCAACGTAGAGTAAGAAATAATCCCGATGGTTTTTCCGTTCGACTTTTAGCAGTTCTGTGATTCGATTTTTGACGTTATCGTTGCGGTGATTTGTATGTGTATTATAGTGAATTTTTTGGAAGAGCCATATGGTGTAAATTTTGCCTACGATATAGATGTTTGCTTTTCTTTACAATGGATGCATTTATGCGTATCATTGTGTCTCTCGTCTCTTTTCCTGCAATTTCCATTCTGACCTTTCCCATTCTCTCCGTGTTGCCACTCCTTTTCTTTCTCTCTCTCTCTCCCGCACGCCGTGCCGTTCCTTTCCTTTCCTTCTCCACCTCCTTCCTGCTTCGCACCCATTTTCCATTCAATACGCTCTTCTCCCCTCCACTTCCAACCGCGTCGTCCTTCACTCCCTTTTTTCCCATTCACTCCCTTCCCCTCCTTTCTCTCTCATCATCCAACCCTCTCTCTCTTATTTCCTCGCCGACTCCATTCTCTCAAAGGATTTTTCTTAGGAAAAGTACTACTGCCTCGTGTCGTTTTTATCTGGAGGCTTCTGTCAAGGTCAGGGATTCGATTCAATACCCCCAACTCCCGAAAACCCCGCGATTTTATCGATAACGACGTTTCGATTGTGCTGTTAGCTAATTATCGATCGATAGGTCGATATTTTGGAAAAGGAGAAAAAATGGAAAGTTGTCTCATTACGGAGTGTGCCGTATCTGCGTAATTCCTGTTAATATTTTAATAAGATGCATGTTTTGCCCGCTAATTGTCCGTCCTAAGTGATAATTCACCGGTCGTTTGTTATAATAACAGTGTTTTTGCTCGGCCGTTTTATGGGTGCGGAAGTTCTCGTTTGTGAGTGTCGTACGTATGTTTTAGAAAGATCAGTAATTTGCGCCGTCGTAGACGAATGTCGATATGGCATCATCTCTCTCGCCTTCCCATTTTATTTTTTCAATTGTTTTCCCCAGTGGCGGTTTGCATACTCAAATTACCATTTCGCTCGGTGCGTATATGGAGTCTCAAACATGGACGACAAACGCGTTTGTCCCGTCGTGTTTGCTTTTGGTCGGGTAATTTATGCGGCAGTCTTAGTTTTCTCGGTAAGATATACATGTTTGGTTTCATGGTAATTTTGAGTACGGGATGGACTTTAAAAGTCGTGTTTGCGAAACCGGCACGTCGAGGTCGAGAGGAATCCTCGGAAGCCGAATACATTTGTGTTCGTAACGATTGCGTTGGTTAAAAAGCCAAACATTGTCCGAAACCAATTTCGTATTTGTATTTGGCGCGCTTATTTTTTTGCGTAAGTTATTGTTTTTTTTGTTAACGCGCCCGGGGAGTGTGTGTCGTGTGTGGTTAGACCCCGAGTTCATAGAAGTGGGGCTTCGATAAAACGGTATTTTTCGACGCTTCGACTTCTCCGCCATTAATGCCCGGCGTCTTGAGGCGACCTTGCCTGTGTTGCCATTCCGAGTTGCGAGTCGCGAGGCGATTCGGGCCTATCATTTCTCAGGTAACGCTGAGGAACGGTGAATGACTCGACTACACTCACGTGTCTTTCATTATCCGTCGATTAATGTCTGTTCGTAATGTCGCTTTACTTGTCACGTGTGGTGTGTTCGTATTTAGTGTTTTCGAACTATAAACTCCTAGTTGCGTCTAAAAGTAATGGGATTGATAGTGTACAGCATTCGGCCAAGAAAATACGGCATTTTCTACAATTAATAGTTGGCCATACGTGTTTTGGTTGGCGAGAAGGTCATGAAAGGTTTCGTTTGGTGTCAGATAGTAATTTATCTCCATTTGAACAATTTTGTGACACAGTTACGAAAGAACTTTTTAAAAATTGGTTTTACAGCGGTAGATATCGATTTCCGAAGTTAAGGGGTTTCATCATTAATGCTTACAAGGCCGGAAGAATTTGAAATTCATTACATCTCGCGGCTCCTGTTGTGCAATCACGGAATTGTTTACACTTTTTGTAGGTAATGGTTTCGTAAGGCTCTATTAACGAAGCGAGAGTATGTTGTCATAAGCGTAAGGTCCCGTATTCTTCTTTATCATTTTCCCAACCTGAATGGCACGCGTTTCTAGAATCCTCTGCTCGCGCCATTGAAATAATGATATGGGTACGGACAAGAACGTATTTTCACCCCATTCTTTTGAAATGCTCTACTTTTTTATTGACACGAAGGGTGTCACGATGAAACAGGTGAATAATTGTTTAATCTTGTTTTCATTCTGCCTCGCCCCGAATGTGGCGATTCCTTTGGTATTGTTAAATTGCTCATTTTATTTTCATTCCACTTAGTTGTTTGTTAGTTTAATTTGTGGTATTCGATGTTTCTCCGGGTAAAAGTGCGTAAAAAAGTCATATAAATGACGAATGCCCATTTCCCCGTATTCTGTAAATCGAATTTTCAAGCATTCGCATTCTCAAAAGCCCGGAAAAGATGTTTTTATTTAACTTTCATGTTCTATTCGTCAAAAGTTCGATAAATCTTCAACTCTTGCGTATGTCATATTCACCGGAGGGCATGTAATAGAAAGATTGTAGCGTGTTTACTTAAAAGCCACGGCTCGAGCGTAACTAACGTTATTTGTAGTGCTGTATAAACGTTATTAGTGGCCTCTTTTGTGCCGTTCTCTTGGTTTTGTGATCGTTCACTCTCTCATTTCCCTCCGTCCACTGCATTGCCCAATAATTCCCCTCCTACACTCTCACTCCCCTACCCCGTCATCCCTCTCTCTACTCATTCCACCTCTCATTCTCTATCTCTCTATACTCGCTTCCCTACCTCCCGATCCTTTTCTCTTTCGCTTTCTAATTTTGCATCTTATTTCGAAACATCCCCACCATATTTCCTCAATGGTTCATTCATTACCGCCCGGCGTTCCATTTGACCTTGCGCTCTGTAACCATTACGATACGTTGGCCAGGTCTCTTGTTCGACTTATCTCATGCTCCGTTTTTTTTTTTAAACGATAGATTTGAGTTTCTCAGTTCCACCTATAGAGTCGTAGTCTCATCTCGAAAACGATTGTGTGGACCGAATCGTATCGAAGGATTTTTTAGGAGTCTTTTTTTCGCCGAATGGAGAGAGATAAAGATTTTCGCTTTCGCGTTGGATGTTGCCGTTCTTTCGGCTAATAATGCTGTTAAAGTATTAATTCTGCCGAGGTTCGCTTGTGCGCTGGCTGACGAATTTGAATCAATAATACATAAATGCAGGACTGGTTATGCGGTAAAAACTTGAAGTGTTAGAAAGATTTTTTTGGGTAACATGAAGATACGAATAGAGCTGCTCTGTTATAAATAATCTATTTTGATTGTAGTGTTGATAATATAAAGTCTTGCTCGGCTTTGGACTATGAGATCTTTATATAAGACCGAAGTACTACGTTATTCGGTACCTATCGTGCAAATTTGAGCATACCTGGGATATTTTATAGGATATTAGCGGGCATATGTTTATGGGGTGGTGTGTCGACGTACAAGAGATTCTTTCGTTGCTATTTATCCCGTCAGCCAGTCCCATTGTCGAATTCGTGGCGTGCGCAACGCGGCCCTGTCTTTCCTATATCTCTCAATGGAACGCCTTTCACGTCCTTCGGCCGACGCCATTCGCCCTCACACCACCCCAGCGCTCTCTACACGGAGCTCGGAGAACTAACGGCTCTTGGCGGAGCGCTGTGCCTGTAGTGTAGATGGGGGGGACTATCCTTGTTTATTTTGCGTTCCGATCATGAAATACCGTCGATTCGACGTTAACAAGTCGATGCCGATTTTTCACACGTTATTCATTTACATTGATATATTTCTGATTTAAGACAGTCGGTCTAAACGCCGCGGCATGCTTGCACCGAAATTGGTCTCTTGCTTTCTCTCAATTGTTGACGAATTTTTGGGTGCGATAATTAATGGCGGAGTTATTGGTTATACAGGGTCGTGGAACGTATAGGGTTGTTTTGATGGGAATAATCGTAAAGTTTTTTAACGGAGAGATTTACTCAAAATGGTGGGTGGCATCGGTTGGCACGATTTCGCAAACCACGAGTTAGGCGTGAGAGGTATTAATCCATATGCGAGTCAGAGTGATTTCAGGTGAGTTCTCGCTCCCGCAGTCGCGAACGTAACGAGTTTTTTTTGTTGGACAGTTCATTCATTTGCTTGGCTTCTTTCTCCTCCTGTCCTTTGGGACATCTATTCCTTCCATTCGTCTTCTTTCTCGTGTTAAAAAGCATGCTTCTTGGTTTGTGGCTTCTTTTCTCTCTCTCGATATCTCCGGCAGACTCCTCTCTCACTTCCCTCCTCCCCTTTTTTCTCTCTCCCCTCCCTCCCCTTTTTTCTCTCTCCCCTCCCTCCCCTTTTTTCTCTCTCCCCTCCCTCCCCTTTTTTCTCTCTCTCCTCCCTCTCCTTTTTTCTCTCTTCCATCCCTCCCCTTTTTCTCTCCCCTCCTTCCTCCCCTCTTTTTCTCTCCCCCTCTCTCTCCCACCCGGTGGTACGAGAGGGGAAGGAGTCCTTGAGGCGGGAGGGTGGCTGCTGATGCCAGCCTGGCGGGTTTCGGGAAGGAGGGAGAGGAAAGGAGGGAGAGAGAGGCTGTTACATGTGTGTGTGAATGGAAGGGGAGGTTACTGATGGCGGGCGTGTTTCTTGCAGCTGGCGCCCGCGGAGCCGGCCATGTCGGAGTGAGGCAGCTCCCCCTGCCCCCACCGACGCCGCCCCCCGCACCCACGCCCGCGGGCGATGATCCGAGCGTCTCGGCGCCGCACCGACTGATCAGCGCACATGGCACAACATGGCGGCACGGCGTACCTCGCGGACGCCCTCACCCCGACGGCGACGGCGGCGGCGACGCTGGTGGGGCCGGGGGCTCCACCGTCGCCTCCCGGCCCCCGCCCCCTAGCTCCCTCCCCCTCCCAGTCGACGTCCTCGAGACGCAGGCCCCCGCCGCCCCCACCGGAGGGTGTAACCCTCGGTGCGCCGAGGCCGGACGGCGAGCGGGCGACGAACGAGTACGTGGAGACGCCGTTCAGGGCGTCGGAGCACCATCACCACCAGCACCAACCGCCGGGTGCTCGACGGAACAACATCCCGGCGCCGGTCCGGGACGGGGCGAGGAGGGTCCCGGGGGTGGCGAGGAGGACGGTGGCTCCGGAGGCGCCTCGGCCGATCCTCGGCAAGCACGCCACAACCCTCCCGGTGACCAAGCAGCCCACCGCCTCCCACCCTCCCCTTCTGCCTTCGCCGGCCGCGGCAGCCGCCACCTTCACCAAGGACGGCCCCCGGACGGCCGGGCGTCCGTCCGCCGCCGCCGACTGCGCCTCGGCCGCGTCTCGCGACGGTGCGGTCGTCGGCGTGGTGAGCGGTTCCATCATATGTCCCGCGTGCGGGAGGTGCAGGTGCGAATCGTGCCGGAGTCCCAGGCCTCTGCCGTCGGCGTGGCTGTGCCACGATTCGTGCTTCTGCTCGGCCGAGACGAGCGTGGACTACGCGTCGTGCCTTTGTTGCGTCAAGGGCTTATTCTACCACTGTGGAGGAAAGGAAGGCTACGAAGGGGGAAGCGGAGCAACGTCTTGCGCCGACGATCCCTGCTCGTGCGCCCCGCCTCGCCGTTGTCTCCGGTGGGCGTGCCTCTGCGCTCTATCCGCCGCCCTCCCCTGCCTCCTATGCTACTGGCCCCTGAGAGGGGTCGCGGGCGCCGTCGAAAGGTGCTACGGGAGGTACGCGGGCCACGGGTGCAGGTGTCAACCCAGGACCGCGACGGGGACGGACGGTCCCGCGTCGCAGGGGAGGGAGAGGGGTGGGGGTGGAGCGGGGGGTGACCTGACCCCGGAGAAGAGGCTCCTCGCTTCTAGCCCGGACTTCTGAAAGGAATGCGCGGACAGAGAGGGTTGTGATGGAACAAAAAAAGCTGAGCGAGTGAGTGAATGAGTGTGTCAGATACCGTGCGCAGATGTTGTCCGTTTTTCTAGTGCGTGTGTATGTGTGGGGACGCTCTTGGACGCCATCTATTTTTTTGGAAAAAATTGAATACGCGATTGGAAAAGTTAAAACGGCCACCAACCCCTCCTCGCATCTCCTCCACGTCCTTCGAGAGAGAGAGAGAGAAAAAGAGAAAGAGAGAAAAAGAAAAATTTGGACGCTATCATGAGACGGAGCGCCCAATTTTTTTTACGTGTGCCTGTTCCCTCCCCCAACCCTGTAAATACAAGAAACAAAACAGGACAATTTTTTAATTTATCAAGAAAATGAAAATTGTTATTGCTTCGCTAAGTCAGGGAGAAGACGATGGTCGGGAATCGTGGTTGTGTGGGGTGTTGATTCCGGGACGGAAGGCGGGAGAGAGAGGGAGATAGAAGGGGGATTAAAAAAAGGGCGGATGGAGGGGGGGAGAGAGAGAGAGGGAAAGGAGGGAAGCTGAGAAGAAGTGTACCTGGGCGGTGGGTTGGTGTTTTGCGGGGGCACCACATCGGCTCTCTGCGGTTTGATGCGTGGGCAAAAGCAGCAGTGTGGGATGTGCTTCGGTGTGGTGTAAAAGGGGGGTGGGTGGGTGGTGTGATGCCTCCGCCCATCTCCCTCCCATTTCCTCCCCCCCCCCTCCCCCTCCGGAGGAGTCGGAGGGGGCCAAGACAGGGTTGGTGGTGGTGGTGCTAAAGCCGACCTTGAGGAGGAACCAACCGATGGAAGCATTGTGTGGATTGAAGATGGTCCAGAAGTAGCAAGAGCAAAGCAATCCGAAAAACTCCTTCTATTACCCTCCATTTCGCCTCCCGTTCTGTTAATGTCGCTCCGAAATGCCATCCTTAAAAAAAAACACTCCGGCTCCTCTTCCTCTCTCTCTCCTCCCTCCCGCCGCTGGACGGCTGTGGGCTTCAAGGAAGAGGTCTTAAAAGAGAAGAAGAAAAGCGGCTTGTTCTGAAAACGCGCGTGTTGTGTCGAAGGCACGCGTAAAATAGGGACTGCCGGGGACTGTTTTGGAAAAAGATTTTTTGGTACGCGATCGAGATGATGATGGCTCGGGAAAAAGGAATGGGAAAGAAAAGGGGTATTTTTTATTGATATCTCAAACTCGTGGTCCGGTTTTTTTGTGCTTCGTCTTTTTTTTTTACTCGAAAGGATGTTGTTGGCCAATCGGCGAGTTTAAAACAAAAGGAAGAGTAAAACCTCCCCGTTTTATTTTTTAATTATCTGGTAAAATTTATGCAAAGATTCGCGAACGTTTCTGAAGGTGATCTTTTAAAAAAAGCACGTTTCGCCGTCTGGTTCGAGGGAGTGGCGCGTAATTGTAGCGTCACTTCCGGCAGGAAGTCGGGTAAAATGAAAGAAATTGGGGACGGTGTATTGAACTCCCCGTTTCCTTGATCTGACGGTGAAGCGTGCGTCTTAAAACTCTTTCTCGAAACACGTTGTTAATTTTTGCCGCCGGTATTTTGAACTTCCGAACTTTTTTTGGCATAAAAAAAGCAAACTTTTTGGAAATTCGATCTTTTCGGGGGAGACGCGAGGATGTTTTCGCGGGTGGCGGTTTTCAGTTGTTTTTTGCTCTTGCTCTTAGATTGTTTTCAACATTTCGGTTGGCCGATTAGAAAAATCACCTTAGCACAAAAATGTAAACCGGAGTTTTCACCTCCAAGAGAAACGAGTACTTTTTTTTCGGGATGGCCCCTTATAAAGAAGCACCGGTGTTGTAAAATTGTAGCTGGTCTGCTGGCTCAACGGTCGATAAATCCTTCTGGAGTGAATTTTTATACGAACGGTGAAATTCGTACAGAATTTTTTCATGGTTAAAATATCCCATCCAGTTACACCGAAGTTGAGAGCTATGTATTTTTGCTACTTCCCTAATAATCCCTTTTGTCCCTTTTCTGGAACACTAATACTAAAAAATATATATATCATTTGTAAAGTCGCCCATAACGCAAAGAGAGTTGTTTGTTGTTGAAAACAGAAAAAAACGTGTCAAAATAAGGCTTCGTTTCCTCTTTTCGTCTCAGATGTACAAAAAGGAAAAAACAAAATGGAGAACTTAGACAAAAAAGTGAATGGATCGATATTTAGAATTTTTTTAATATACGTTCGTGTCACGGTCTCGTGGACGATGGCAATAACGAAAAAATGTACTGGTTTTGCATTCCCACTTATATATTTTTTAAAAAGTTTCCGCTTTTGAGAGAAAATAAAACTATCCGAGAGAGATACTAGAGAAAAGGAAAGAAGAGTATATAGTTTGCCATTTTTTTTTCGAGACGATCGCAATATTTTCTTAAGGTTATATTTTTTTTTGAAGAAAAGGATTCTCTCTGTCTCTCCTCCCCACCCGAAAGTAAAATGACGCTTCTTCACAATCGGCGCAGCGTCCGAAAAAATAGGATGAAAAATATTCACGCTTTCGCGACTTCACTTGTTCGTTCGCGACCGTCCATTGCGACGTTTAGTCGCTCACGAGATCCGGATAAGTTTTTTCCTTCATTTCTCTTCCTCGATCGATTCTTTTTTCCTCCACCTCCCCGCTTCACAGCACAGAAATATGGAGGAACAAAGAAAGGGCGGCATTTTGCGGGAGAATCGCTAAGCTTCACGTTGCAAAAATGATGATAAAAGAGTTAGGAGAAAAATAATGAGAGAGGAGTATTTATGAAGTGATGAATGTATATTGGAAATATTTTGTATAAAGACTTATCGTTTATTTATTTTTTCAAAATGGGGTACAAATAATGCCGCAGTTTATTTTGTTTTTCAAAGAAAGAAAACTACATTTGTCCACGTGGAATAATTCGAGATTTTCTTTTCACGCGCAGGAATGGAGGAAGGGGGTTTGTTTGTACGAATGACGCTGATTAAGTTTTCGGAAAGTATTCCGGTGAATTGAATACGGAAAAAAGGGCATAGAGGAATTAAGGGCGCAAGGATCCGCCCCCGTTGGTTTTTTTGGGAGAGAGAGAGAAAGTGGGAGGAAAGACGGAGGATGTTGGGGGAGGGGAGAGGAAACGGGGACTCCTTTATACCTTTATATATATATATATATATATATATATATATATATCCTAGAACGGCAGTGTAACATTTCTCTATCTTCCCCCAGCTGACTTTTATTTAATACAAAATTTGGAGGTGGCATTTTTATATTCCGTTTACCTCTGACCCGCGGTTTTTTCTCAAGGCTGTCGATGACAGAACGCTCCCAAAAATTGCACCCAAGTTAAGCCTGCCGAAATATATAAATGTATACACACATATAAATATATATGAAGAAAAATATTTGTTGTTCACACATCACCTCCCTGTCTCCCTTCCTCCTTGTTACAAAAAACCCTTACACATCTTCCCGCCTTTTTTTCCGAGAAGAGAAAAGATTTTTTTTAAGAAAACCCACTTGCCATACCTAAGTGTATAGATTTATAAATATATAAATATTATATATTACTCATGTATATCGAACATAAAAAATATTTTTGGGATGTGTCTACTCCTGCCGAGCTGTCAAGGATTGTCCCAATACGAAAATCATGTAATGCTTATTTATTTTTCTCATTCATTCATGAACTATGAATATATCTTCAGTAAGGTGAGACGGTTGAGACTTTTTCCAGTATTATCTAGTCTTGAACTCTTTGTGAGCAAAATGGTTTATGTGTAACCTTTTTTATATAGAATGTTAAATGATGATGTACTATATAGTGTATAGCTAGTTGGCGCGCTGAAAAATAAGCAAACCAAGCCGAAGCAGCTTGTATGTATTGTAAATAAACGAACTGTAATAGAAACTGAGAGACCAACACTGAAGCAAGTTTTTTATTTTATTTTTTAAAGCCTTTTCTTTTTATGTAATTGTATTCATACGACGATTGTTTTGGTTTTGACGCAATTGTCGTATTTGACCGAGCACATTATAATGGTGTTCGATCTTCGAAAAAAAATACGACTGCCAGCTGTTGTGGTAGGAGTCGATCACCAATCATTTCGATAATGTTTTACTCTTGGAATCGTCTGGGAATTCTAAATTTTGGAAGGGATTCTGTTATTCTGGGCGGTCTAATGAGTGCATACATTCCATTAACCATTTCAAATCCGGAGATGAATGAAGTAAGCGAGATGGTAAGTATCGAATTCGTCTCTCCTCCCGGGGATCCTTCCAAGTAATTATGATTGGTCAAATCTTTAGAATTGGATGGCCAAATGTTTATGGAAATTATTTCGCGTCTCGATAAGTGCCGTAACTCGCATTTATCGTCGCGTTGCGCGATTCTCTTGGCCCCCACCACGGAGGCCGTGACTCTGCAATCTTCGCCCGAAAAAAACTAATTATTCCCCGAAATATCCAAATGGGGAAGTGTGACATATTTCTTCCAATCTTCTCGGTCACGATATCTCGCCGGACCTCTTGAGAGTCGTTTTGAGCGTAAGTGTCGGACGTTAATGCAAGTACCTAATCGCTTCTCTCGCCCTTTCTACTTTTTTTTTAATGGTCCGGCGTCCTTATCGACATGGAGCTTCGGTCAAGTAACCGAGAGGAATGCGTTGTTGGGATCGTCACTTTCGCTTCGGAAGAGTAGTGGTGGAGTGAACGCCATGGCTCTTTGGGTACAATTAACCCCTTCGTAAGGGTATTAAACGGTTGAATAGACCGTGCAGATGTTATTTCTAACTACAAAGCACCCCGGACATTGGTGGTTCTTTGATGATACCCAGCAATACAGTTAATGAAATACCGCTGAAGGAAGCTGTTTTGCAATTTCGTATAAGCTACATTGGTTTACAGAACTTTTATGGGTATCACAGTTACATATGCCACCTACGTTTTGATCTGCGATTTTTCAGGTTGTTGAGACCGACTGGAATGTAAACTTCGGAGCTATGAGATATAAGTGAAAACCTAAGGGGAAATAATATTGACGGTAATATAAGGCAGATAATACCTATTTCAAGAAGAAGTACTAGTCTGATCTATCGAAAGATACCTTCTCTTTCGATACTAGGCATGAGATGAGCCTGTTACTCTCTTATTTACGGATGAAGAGAATGTTTATTTAAAATATTTCTGTATAGTAAGCGTTGTACTGCAAGTATAACGCCTCCCATGTTGAGAGATTTACAGACTTTAATAAAGCAATACTCTCGTTTTAACGACAATTTCTCACGAAATGGGACACCATTGATGACATTATCGTTGGCAGTATCTAGTATCGTCAATAACGTTCGCAGTTTGTTTTATTTTCACAGCATCGTCTGGAACGTCATTTATTTACCGGGCTTTCCCCTAGATACGCAAGTACCGCCGCGACTCAAGTTTTTTTCACCACCCTTTAGCATCGGTACCCTATATTACAAGGAGATGGCTCGAGGCCGGTAGGATAATCCTACCACCACCTCATACCATCACCCACTCTCGCAATGGGTTAAGGAAAGGAAGAAGTACTGAATGGAGGGGAGTGAGATAGAGGAAGGTATTCCTCCCTCGCAGTCTCTCTCTCTTGTCCCTCGGGGTAAAGAGGAGTCGCTTGCCCCCGAGTGAGAGAGAGAGAAGGAAGAAGAGGGTGGGGGGGATGGATGAGGAGAGAGGGAGTGCCTACAGATGGCAGTCGTAAGCCGTAACTGGCGTTTCCGGTGGTGTTGGATAGGGGGGGGGGGGATGGAACGTCTGGGGGTCTGCGCCCTAAGAGGGAGGGGGGATCGAGAGAGTGTGTGTGTGTGTGCATGTGTGGGAGCGAAGGGCATCAGCCTGCCTCTCTTTCTCTCCCTCTCTTGGCAAGAGAGAGAAGCGTAAGGTCACGTTCTCTGGTAGGAGGCCAAATAACATGGAGCGAGAGAAGAAGAGTGGTGTGCCCGACTTTGTGAGGAGAGAAAGGAGAGAGAGAGGGAGAGATGATGACACGAGGAGAGAGAAAGAAAGAGACCTTTCGTTGGAGAAAGAAGAGAGAAGGGAAGGAGAGAGAGAGGGGCTGTCTTTGCGACGTTGCCACGTATGCACAAGGCCGAGCTAGATAAGGTGCTCGCCCTCAGGGAAGGAAGGAGAGGGGCGAGGCCGGCAGACGGGTGGTGGGTGGAGGAAGAGGGGCGGGCCGCCTCCCTCTCGTTCTACCCACCTCCCTCTCCATATCCTCTCTCTTTCTCTCTCTCCCAGCCACCGACTGCCTTACCATCTCTCTCTCTCATCTCGGGAGGAGGAGAGAGTCTTCTGGGATTTGGAGGCTGGGCTCTTTCTCTCTCTCCCTCTGTTGGCGTTGTGTCGCACGCCACGTTTCCCCCACTCCCTCTCCTCTCTCTCCTTCGCTTCCCTTCAGCCGAGACCACGTTGCCAAATCTCCAATCAACTATCATCTCTCTCTGTTCCTTTCGTGGTTCGAAAGGAAAAGAAGGTCCGCTTTGTTATGCCATTTCTCCCGTTCCCCTCCCTCCCTTTTCCTCTCTCTCCCTTTTTTCTATATAAAAAAACTCCATCTCAGCGTTGACCGTAGCTCTCTCGATTCTCTTCCATCCTTTACTCCTTCCTCGAACAAAACGGCAACGATAAATAGGGTGTTGTGTGTGGGAAGAGAAGGATGAAAAAAAAGGGTTTGGGAGGGGATGAAATGGGGGAGGGGAAGAAGGAAAAAAAGAATCCAACGCCACCTGCCGTAAGGTAGAAAGAGCTCCATTTGACGGTACGGGATTTTTGGTGCGCAATTTCTCAATACTTTATAAACTAACTTTATATGGAGTCGGTGGGTGTGTGCATGCGTGTTGTCGCGGAGGAGAAGGAGAAAAGGAAGAGGGCGTGGGGTATCGACGGAAGGGTGAACGAGTCACGCCCTCGCCTCACTTGCGCCTTTTATAAAGAGTTTAAAAAAAGGGAAGAAAAAAAAAGTCGACTTGCGGGACGGTGATGTTCGGATTACTCTTTTTTTCTCTCTCGTGGGGTCGGGAGCGTGCACCTTACTTAGCGTCTCGGGACGACTACCTGTGTCGTAAGGGGGTGGAGGTGGTAGGGTGGTGGTGGTGTGTGTGGGTCGGGGGCTGAGTTCGGGAGACGACGGCGACGACCGCAGATGTGGTGGCCGGTGCGGTGGTAGTGGTGTCTGGTGGTGCGGTCGACTCTCTCTGCCACTGCCCCTCAACCCCTTTTGCACGAACACACACAATCGGCTTGTGATCGGCCCTCATCCTACCTCCATGGCTCGCGAGTCGACACCACCTCGCCTCCGACCTACCCGAGTTCCGTCATAGGATTCGAGAGTTGGACCAGAACGGAAACTTCCGATTGGAAGAACTAAGACTCGAAATAAAATCGAATTTTTCAAGAAATTCGAGGAATTTTTTTTTTCTCCCGCTGGAAGAGTTAATTACGGGGAGAGGGGTGGCAACCCGTGTCTTGCACGGGTTATAATCATATAGAATTAAGACGGCTGAGTGGACCGAATGAGCGTTTCAGTTGCGAGGTAGCCTTCCTCAGAGGATTTTTTACCCGTCGTTCCCTCATAATTAAGAACTCGAATGTGTGTTTGTAAACCAGCGGAGATTTTCATCTCCGAAGTCTCCGGTTACAATTCTCCGATCGTTCTATCTAATTAGAACGACGACTGCGTAATTGTACCCTGCAAACCGCAGTGGGGTGTGTCTAGGGGGTATCGGTACGCCAACAATAAGACATGAGTTCTACACCGACTGCTATATTCAGAAGATTTATGCTCGTAATCGTGTACTATGCGAGCGATGCAGAGTTTCCTGACGTCTTTATTTATTCATTTACTAACGCAACTCGCAGCCTCTTCCTAACTACTCATCGACAGTAACAATCACGCCCGCAAACGTCCATGGCCAACGTAAGAGAAAATCATTCTTCTGGATGTTAGTGCTCGCAAGCTTCCAGTTAGTGCCTCGTTTCTAATTTCTTTAAGAGTCCTATTTGAGAGTATCCTGAAATTATTCCAGAGGATTTAACCCTTTCAGCAGAATTTCCGTACATAATTGACAATGTTGTATGGGTGGTGTTATTGTCTTGCAAGCCGCCAAAGGCGCAAGGCAGTGGGTGCTATTTCACCGTGCCCCAACATCTGAAATCTATTATGTTGTCCCATCGCATCCAAGAAAAAGCGCAATTGGAACCAATCGGTTCATTTGGTTTTGTATACATAGATTTCTTGTGAGATGTCGTCTACTCATCCGGACAGTATTACAGGTTGGCACAGCTTTGGCACGCGCACTCTTGATGAATTCGTAGAGATTAAAATTTTCGAAGAATTTCCGCTCGTGCTCCATTCTTCTATACCTCTTGATCTTCCAGTTCAATTGTCACAGAAACTGTTACCCCACAGGGGCATTAACGTATTTGTGCTAGCTTTTGCTAAAACAATTAGGATGCCTTTTATAAAAACGAAACAAGCGAGTTTTGATTATAATTTCTTCTTTGAAATGCTGTATGTTAATTAGTAATGCAAGTAGACCCCACAGAAATTCCTGGTAAAAACATTTCGAAATCGAGATCCAGTTCTCGCAGATTCTTTGGGAGTCACAAATGTCGCGATCAGATATAATCACAATTTTAATAAGTGCACGAAGAAAAGGCATGCGGACAATCGGATTGCAACTCCTACTTATTGTATTGCAGACACGATCGAGACGATACAATGCGTGAGATCGGTTATAGGACAGAGTTATATCGAAATTCGGTTTTCATAAGACGGTCATGGATTATAGCGGGACATTTAACCTGCAATAAATATTTTTTGAGGGACTTGATGATAGATTATACCCCCTGCAACACACCCTCCTAGTGAAATTCACATCAGTACTTTGAGGTGGATGCATACGTAAAAATTATTGCCGTCACTTTATTCATCGACTGAAAATTACGTCATTTTTTTGGACCCTTTTGACTTAGCCGCCAATAAATAAACTTAATTTATAATAAGTAAATTTACAGACGGACGCAAATAGCATATAAAATGCTTTCTCAAGAATGAGCATAATTTTTGCCGTCCTTGTAGTTAGGCCCCTCAGAAATTTAGAGAGACCCGGGCCACTTCCATATTTTTAGGTCCTTGACAATAACGATCAGAAAAATCCTGAAAACAAAAGACAATGAAAATTTTAATTTGAATATTTTATAAAATGATTTTATATCAGTTTCCGTGAAAATGTACCAATTATTAGGAAAACATGATTAACAAGTGCCTAAATTTGGGTCTTCATGAACTTGGGACCCGAGGAAAATCGTCCTCCGATTGGCTGTGGTTTTCTTCTGTTGTATTACTTTCAAATATCACTTGATCATCAGAAAAATTCGGTTCAAGATTTCCCGCGGTGGAGTAAAACGGTAAGACACCGAAGGTAATAGCCTCATCGTGAAACGGAAACAGTCGCGAAAGGTTATAAAATAAAAACACTTTGTCGCAGAGAGTGAGTTCTCCGCTCACACGTTACATTGTTTTCCCATTAACAGAAGGGAATATAGAGAATACAGGCGCCCAGTTTTTAGGACCATCGAGGAACTTGTTCTGACCCAACGAAATATGTGAAGTTGGTCGGGGAGATATCACCTTACCTCCATTTCCATTTCTACCAAATGTCTTCGAAAGGAGGGGGGGGGGGTTGGGGAGCTGTTGGGGGGGAGGGAGAGGAGTTCAGAAGTTATTAAGGGGGTCCGGAGACCCGGACAAGCCAGAATGTCCTGGCCCGTCACGTGGTGCCTCAGAAAGGTTTAAATTGTATTGGGCAATGGCATTTGCCAGTCCGGACTAAAATATTTCAGATTCTTAGTCACATAAATACTTCATAGCATCGAAAAGAAATACATATGTATGTATCAAGGGGAGCGATCACTCTCGGGTTTTTAGTTCCCCCTTTTGTATAATCGTTGAGGCGATTTAGGTCCGTGAAAAGAACGGACTATTTTCCCTTGGTGAATGTATAGGATCCGACACTTGTGCGTAAATGTATATTCGAGCCCACAGTTCTACTTATGTGACCCTGACTTTTAATAATCGGAAATAATCTTATACAGATTAAGTTGTAATTTTCAAATAAGGCGTGAATGGAGGGAAGGCCGGATAAGTGGTTTAGGAAGGGTATCTAGAGAAATAGTAACTGAAAATGAAGTAGATGCGGGAGTGGAATGGCACATATCGATCGTTATTAATTGCATTTTTCTATAAATAATGATAGATCATTCACCAATGAGCATAAATGAGCCAATACTTTTCCCAAAAGTTTTCTAATATTTGGATTTCTATCGATCATTGAAATTCTTAAATGACGATTCTGCACGATTAATTTATTCGTTGATTATCTTTTAAGACTGTAAAATATATAATAAAGTATAAATGGTGATTTCAGATTTTCGTTCCACATAATAAACACAGGCATAGAAGAATTCAAGGCTAAATTAAGAATTTTTTTTAATTCTCCATAGACTTGATATAAATTCCATATTTTACTGCCACATGCGATCCCGAGCCTATATGTGATTTTAATCTTCCTAGATCGAATAATAAATTCGAAATATCCGCAATTTACCGACAAAAGAACACGAAATAGTTCTTCGGTTTTAATACGTTTGAAATAGTGCACGAAAACGAGCGAAATGTTGAATGGAATCATGAGCTTCGATACAGCAGTTTTATGAATTTTCTTTCGAATAAATTACACATACTAAGACCAGAAGATTAAATAAAATATCTGTCGTTAACATGTTAACAATTGAGGATCCGTTTTTACGCATTCCGTGAATTTGAATCGGGGATCCCTTGGACTTACGTTCGAGATTTCAAGAGGGAATTATCTCTCACATGGTATTCGAGGACCATTCAGATCTACGCGTTATCGAAGGAAAAGTCCCGAGAGGGCAGATAATGGAGCGAGTGGGTCAAATCGACGAAAAAATTCGGAACAGTACGATTTTTTCCGAGACCCGGACGTGTATAAGAAATTGGAACGGCTGTAGCAAGAGTCGTGACAAATGAATCCCCGTATCGAACATACAAAAAAAAATCACACTCGACAGAACGAGGGAACCGACGGAAGATGAGCATAAATAACGCGTGGAGCGGTTTTTGTGTGAAAGCGAGTGAGAGAGAGAGAGAGAAGCAGATGGCTGGAATGCGTAGAATAGTCGTAAGATGGCACTCGTACGGCAGCGAAAAAAAATGTGTGTGAGAGAGAGAGAGAAAAGGATGACGATGTGCTTATTAGACGAGTTAACTCGGGTTTTCTCCTCTTTTTCTTTGAGCTGTGGTCTCCTTTCCGTCCAACTGAGAGTTATTTTAGGAATTAACGTTAATTTAGGACGGAAATTAACGTTAAAAATCTCGCTGTGACGTAATTTTCATTGTAACGTGCTTTTAATATTAAGTAGTTTTGGTTTCATCGTGTACATTTTACACGATCCCGAAGCCATATTTTTCATTATAGCGCATTCATAAGCAAAAAAAAATTGCCTGATATATTGAATAATTGCTTATAAAAGTTTGCTCAGATGCGTTGAACAGAAATGCATTACAAGAGGGATAATTTTGTTTAAAACTAAGGTTTAAAAAAGCCATTTTATTACAAAACAAATGAGGAAATATTAATTTCTTAAGAAGTATAAAGTAGAGATATACTTTGGAGTCTTTTTATAATCTTAATGTGTAAGTGTTATTTGTTTATACGAAATGCTCGTTTATGAGAGGTGTGCTTCAGTACCCTGCGAGAACATAAGGATATGTTATACGAACCGTTAAAGTTAAAGTTCCTTGAAATTTGTACTAAAGAGTTTATACTTATATTATTCTTGAATGGAAATTATCGGTAATTTTTACATCTGACTTTTTTGGAGGCGCGTAATGACTCAGCTAATCCTGCGACTGTGCGACGACTCCAGCAACCTCCGACCTCGACTCGTTAAGAATTTCTCAGAATTACTTATTTAATATTACTCTTTCCAGTAAACCCTCGTATTTAACTTTTGTCCTTGGAATTTATAATACCGCATCTCTGTTTTTCTTGGGAATATTTTAAAGGTATTCTCTCGATTTTTGAAGGACAGTCTCAAAAACCTGTGGCGAAGTTAATTTCTCAAAATTCCATCGCTTTTAAATGTTTTATGTTTTTAGTGGTCGTTATTATTTGTAAACGATTGGATGGATGATCGGCACGTGGGCGCTATTTGAATCCTACATTCTGATGTTAATTTTGAGAAACGGGAGAAATAAATTCTCAAATACGAACGACTCAGAAATTCGCAAAAAGGATCGGCCCGGAAAAAATCCTTTATTTACGTTCAGTTGTATTGTTCTGTAGTTTGAGAGGAAAATGACACGGAAGACATCTATAGCCATAGAAAACATAAGGTAGCCGCCATCAGTGGCAATTGATGACTGAGTCCAACGTGAATTTTCATTGGTCCTAGGGAATGTTTAAAATGTTACGTAAAATCCTTAGGATAAGCTTACTTGCCCAAATTGAATAGGGTGATGTATTGTTTTGGATGAAATTAAATAAAAATATGTTTAACAGCTTTTATGTTCCATCGCGATAATATGTAAAAGAAAAAGTCGTCAGCGAAATTATCGGTAGATATCTCGTAAAAGTTGTCACACAAAATAAAACGAATTTTTAGTATTGCAACAACTATTATTATTATCATTATTATAAAATTATTCTGGCCGTAACCGCATTTTTCCATCTCTTTACGAGCATATTGCCAAGAACAAAAGATTATATGGTGGTAGGTTACATATTTGTTAGGTGATAGCGATTCTAGAGATTCGAGGTTTCTATAAAGATCTGGAACTTTCAATGTATATATATTTTATTTTTGCTAACATTTTACTTCACGCTGCTTACATTTTCTAGAAGTAGCTAGAAATTTCTGGAGAATTATGTTAGATATTTTAATTCCCGAAAATTCGCCTATTGACCTGGATATTAATGGTTTACTATTGCGTATGTTTGCTATATTTCGTTTTAGAAAGCCCTTGTATTTACAGACAATTATTTCAAATATATCGCTATAAATTTTATTGGTAAAAACTGTACAATTGTATTTTGTGTCTGCGAAGAATGTTAGGCATGTCTCCTTATCAGCAACTAATATCATTCTGTTGAAAGTTTGAGCGAATGCTTTGTAGTTTAGAGAAGGGGTCGGCAACCTTTTCTATAAGGCGGGCCACATTCGTTGTTGTGATTGCTTCGGAGGGCCGCATTGGAAATCACGAGAGCTTTGGCTGGCCGGATGGGCGTTTAATTAAATCAGAAGTTACCTTGAGATTTTGTGGTCTCATATTGGTGAAAATCAATTCTAATTCGTTTACAAGCGTTAAAACTCCACCAGAAAATGTTTTGAGACCATGATTTCACTGACAAAATATGGAATTGACTGTGTTAAATTATACAGATCACTTTTTCATCATGGCTTCGCGGCCTGCATAAAACGCTCTCGGGGTCCGCATGTTGCACGCGGGCCGTAGGTTGCCGACATCTAGTTTAGTGATACAGTAAAATAGCTTATATCGTTGCCACGTAACAAAATTGCGAAATACTGTCAAACATTAGACGTTAAAGATTAAGATTTTTAGCTACGTATTTTTTTTTCACTATAAAGGTAACTGTTGTTTTACTGTGAATTTTATTTGAGATCAATGTGGCCAAAGAAACTGAGTATTTGAAAGCGATTAAAGTGGATGCTTTGCTCCTGAAAAAAATTTTTTCCTTCTTTCTTGAAAAAAAGTTAAAAATTTCTTACCGTTATTTGTCTTTAGCAACAATAAAAAGTAATACGCATTACCATTGATATGGTACCATGATAAGATATCTTATCATGGTATCATATCAATGGTAATGCGTATTACTTTTTATTGTACGTATGAGCATATGCTCATACGTAACATTAAAAAAAAACTATTACATACTTAGTTTCAAGCCCTCAAGAAGTTGTTTATATTTTGTTATCATTGAACAATCGATTCTCAGCAAATGTAAATAACACAATAAATGAAAATAACAACAAATATTCAAATTAGTTTATGATGATAAGTTAGTAAAATCAATCTGATATCGATATTTCGCAAAATATTATGTGTTTTTCAAAAATACCACCCAAGGGCTTTTAATCCTGTAATATTTTTTAAAGACTCCGCATATCCTACAAAATAAAATCAAAATTAACATCCGTTAAAAAAACTAAAATTGTTGAGACTGCAAGCCAATGTAGTTGCAAATGTTTTATTGTTTGGGGGAAGTGAAATGTGCACTGAGCGTGACGTGGATATATCTTGCAAAGCGTGGGTCAGGTAGGTGTCGTGGAAAAACGCATAGCGTGCCGAGGTAGTGTAGCGATAGCGTGTCATGTCTGGAAGAGGGCGTGGCGTGAGCCGGAGGTGTGGTGGGAGGGAGACATGGTAGGAAATAAGGCGTGGCGGTTTTGACGGTATTGCAGATATGCGAATATTTTTTTAGGAAATAGGATTTTTTAGTGGCGGAGTGGCTGAACGGTGGCTCGTAGACGAGATGCGTGGCTAGAAGGCGAGGAAAATGCGAATTTTGTGGGAGGGCGGGTCAAATGGCGTGGGGGTTGACAGATGGAGTGCGTGGCGGAGACATGAATAGGTTATATAAAGGAAGACGGAGAATGTAACCAGGATTTTACGAAAAGTTCACACATTGAACTGACATTAACGCTCTCTATTTTGTGGAAACTTTCTGATTTTTGTTTTTATTATGCAGCTCAAAGATGGTCACCACGTGAACATCGGTGTCAAAAGGAATGGTGCATCAGTGAGTGGGAGTGGCAAGGTGTAGGAAGGGTTGGCAGGTTGGTCACGTGACGAAATACAAGTGGCGTGGCGAAAGTTTTGCGCGTAGAAACAAACACAATGACATTTTAGCACGAAGAGGGGTTAGAAACCTTGCTATTAGATATTTTCACTTTTCTCTCCTTAAGAATAACCTTTGACTTTAAAGAAGAAATCCCGTCAAATGTATTCACCTCTCGCTATCGCTGATCCTACGATGGTATATCTCTGAACCATAACGGCCGTTTAAGTCACCATAGGCACGAGAAGACTAGGGAGTTTGTTTCATTTGGACCTGAGGATTTTGAAGGGCAACGAAACCTAGGTCGTATTATTCAAGTGAATTTGTTACTGAAGTAGATGTTTTGTTATATTCTTACCTCGTCCGAAATAGAAACATTTCGCAAATTTGAATCGAACGTTATCAGTTTTATCAAGAAGAAGAAGAGGTTTGCTTTGCATTCATTAATTGTTTTCGACTGATCCCAAAGAGACATAATTCCAGAAAGTAAGTGGGATTTACGTCGATAGGTGACGGCAATGAATAATTACAAAAGTGAAGCATCGAAGCCACCCTTTGGCTGAATTGCAATCGATGGTCAAGATTACAACAGTAAGCAAAGAAACAGCCGGGTATAATCTGAGGTTTACTTCGGCTACATCATTATTTACATAATTCGGTCGGGAATCTCCAATTGGCCAACACGTCGCTCCCTCCAACTCTCAACGAACCACTTTGAGCTAATTAGGCTCTTCAACATAAATCAGAACTTTTCAAAGTTCAGGTCACGACCCAGCGCTGGGTAGCGAGACGTCATAAGCTTAAGCGTAAGTCTGGTGGTATCAAATTACTAATTGCGCAAGTAGTCAAAAGATATAAAAAACGGGTGATTTTTATAAAAAGCTTTTATGTAGATAATATTTATATATATGCTATGTCCGTAATTTCGCCGAATCAGCAGCAATGGGGTTTCCCTTGACCTCGAATTTTTTTCATACCAAAATGCGTAAAACTTTCGTGTTCAAAACAAATTCGCGCGTCAAATCTATGCGTATTTGAGAATCTACTTTGGGAATATTAAAATTTCATTCTTTTTGGCGTCCTTCATGTTCAAGTCCCAAGGTCGTACGATTATTTTAAATTATTTAAAAAGGCAAATAAAAAAATATGCTTCTCCCATTCTCATTTTATTTAAACGGAGGAACTAAATGGTCCTGGGATCGAACTCGGGGTCATATTGCGTTTAGATTACCCAAAAGCCTCTTTAGGCGTCCGTCTCATCAAATCTGAAAGAATGATTACAATGGATTCGGTCGTTTTCTTGTAATTGGACATTAGTGAGTGGAATATATCGCGATAAATTAATATCAAAGTCTCTAAAAAGAAAAATAACTTCCGTCATTAGTCGCGTGCTCTTCTTCTATCATCCGTTTGGCTTTTATTTAATGTTTAATCCAGACATTGTTGACCGGGGGGAAAATGATAACCTCGGGGGTATTTCAAAAATAAACATTAGATTGAAGTTTGTACGAAATATATAGTTTTTAATTGTAGTTATAAAAATCACATTAAATTCAAATTACTTCGTATCAATCATCATCATCATATTCTTTATTTAAGGAACCAATAACATTTCTTAATATTAAATAAATTCAATAAAATTTCAATAATTTTCCCCCGGGGGGGGAGGGGGAATTTTACTCCTCCGGGGTGGCGTTTCGTAGGACTATATTCACCTCATCGAATTCCGGCCGCGGTGAATTCATCTACGAGTAAATAACGCGGATTCCAGAGGCTTTTTGAAAAGGAAATATTTGGACGGAGAGGGTGAAGAAAGACGTGGCACCCGATTGGAACGCACGCGGCGGTCAATTGAGAGGTCCGCGAAGAGCGATCCGAAGACGTACGAAAGAAAGTAAAAAAAATCAACGTCCTACATGGAGGATGCGACTCTTGGAGACGCGATTCGCACGAAGGACAGTCTCTCAGAAGCGTTTAATGCGGGGATCCGGAAAAAATCTAGTAAAAGCGCCAATTTTTTTTCAGGGCGCTTAATGTTAAGAGAAAGGAACGTGTGTCACGTTAGGTTTTTTGGTAGTATTTTTAAAATCCGTCAGTTAGATATATACCTGTGTATGTACTGCGATCGAAGTGGTTCCGCTTAATTTCCTTGTTAGTGGAATGAATTGTCGAGCTTCAGTGGCGGATCCAAGGGGGGGGGGGGGGGGGGGGGGGCGGTTGCCCCCCCCTCCCCTGGATATTCTTTAGGGGTAGGAAAAGGGGAAGTTGAGAGGGTTGTCGTGTAACAGGTTTTCCCCAATAGGATGTGATAATTATCATACTATTCTATCGTGTACCATGGTTTATTAATAGAAAATAAAATAATTTTTACAAGGATTTAGTGTACAAATTAAAAATATCCCTCACCCCCATGGAAAAATAGTCAATAATGCATTTCTAGATCCGCTCTTGTCAAGCTCGCATCATGGTTGAAAAGCTAAGGTTTCTCCAATAATCATAAAAAGTTTGGGAAAACCATAGTATGTGTATTTCGGATACAAAAGATCCGTCATCGGCTGTTTATCTGTTATATTTCGAAAAACGGTGGTTATTTGATGGAAAATTCTTTTAAAAATCGCCATTCTTTTCTTGGAATTTACTACGGGTGAATCGCCACTGTTAATACTGATTTGTAGCCAAAATGCTCATCGTATTTTCCCCCCATTCTTTCGTAGCTATTGGAAAAACGAAGTTTCTCAACTATGTATTATAAAGTTTGGGTTAGCATGGTGCGTTGCTCCGACATGACGCAATATTATTTTCAGTAAATAATTTACATTAGATGCGAATGAAACTTGAATTTAAGTGACTCATATAATAAATTTTTGTTTATTTGCACGCAAGCATTACATTTTAAACCTAAAATACTTTACGTTAGGAAAGTATCATATTACTCATTTCAATGAGAAAACCTGCTTTATTGTGGCGCAGCTAATCAAGATACACCTTTATTATTGTTTTTAATCCCTCGGCGGAAGAATTACCTACTTCTAAACAAGAATAAAATGCCAATTTAGACCTATAAGGCCCGTCAATCACGCATCTGGCGGATTATTTTTCACGAACTAAATTATTTCTTGAGTGGAACAAAAGAATTCACGTTTCAACTTCGGATGACGGGTGTTTATTAATGTTTCTATTCCCTTCTAAATAATTGGGTAAAAAAATCATGTTTTACTTTCAAACCTTTCGCAACAAATATTTCGTGCCGCAACCCATGAGGCAACTGGCGTAGACATTTGTGAGGTCTGTCCGTGAAAGGGTTCGAAACAACAGGTTACGTACAGTAGTTGGCGTACTAGAAGCGTAATAAGAGATGTAGGTTCGAGATATAAATGGAATATGAGAATTACTTATAAACGTAGCGTCGTAGAAGTAAGATGGTGAAAAAAGTTTGTTTCGACGTTTATGTGAATCAAATGTGAAAATGATACAGCACATGCAATCGAACTTCTATAAGTCGCACGTCTTTAAACTTGAATTTTCCGTAACTCGTGGTGAATTTATTTTACAGGACAAAATATTTTTCTATAACTCGAATTTTCTATTAGTCGAATATTTTTTGTTTCTCTTGAGGTTCGACTTATAGAAATTCTACTGTATATGAATATGTATTTATTGAATGTATTTTACTTTTTTCTATCGTTATTTTATGTCTGCATCGCGTAGATAATCTACCATTAGAATTTTCTATTGTAGTATGTTTTTGGCTTCGATGAAGGATATGTTTATAGAGTTATGCCATACGGAAGAATACGGCATGCACAAGACGTAGATACAAAATGCAGCTGCAAGTTCAAGGTGCAGGCGCATGTTCCACATGCTGATGCTCAGTGCATGATGCAGACGCAATACGAAGATTCAAGACTTTTTTTGTTAGATGCTGCACATGTCGGACGATTCCAAACGCTGCACATGCATCACTTATTTTATGTATCGAAAAAAGTGAGTGCGCGATTCTAACATTTAGTTGAATTTCATAAAAGATCAAAGATCATGGTCCGGAATAAATAAATAGGTCACTCCTTTATGTTTGTGGAACGTTTGATTAAAACATATCCTCATTTCGGCCGTATAACAGCCTTCCTCAACGGCAATCCAGCCATTGTCGACTTAATTCGTTAGAATTGAAGGACCCGTATAGATGCATTTATCTTACTTTTCGAAAAAAATCAACGTTATCAATAAAAATTTGGAAAGATATTATCAGTCATAATCCTTAAGATAATGAGTCAATCATATCAGAGAAATGAATTTAATTCGTCGCCTGCACCAACGATGGGTTAAACTCTTTATAGATTACTATTACAGTAATGTGCCATTTTCAATAGCGTAAATGCGTTTAGGAAGAAATAAACCGAACAAATTAAATTACCGGGCTAAGATACGCTGTTTTAAACGTCGCAGAAGAGCACAGGGTGCTCGCGAGCATCATGTTGCAAAACCCATGGTTTAACCTTTCAGACCTGATTTATATTTTGCACTATCTACTGTCTTCTTTGTTTAGACGAATACTTAAACTTGCAAGCGTTAAATTGCTATAACAATCCCTTAGGTACGTATAGAAAATATACATAATCATGTACAACGTGTTACAAATATTGTTCAGTACAAAATAATGGAAATAATATCATGTACACAATTGTGTACACCAGGCCTGGAAGAGTATTTCTCCGTAGCATTTAATGGAACGATCGTTTTTCGTGAATATCGTTCGTTTTCGAAGACGAAATTCGTCATGCGAGAGTGCTTGGACGAGATGAAAGCGTTGTCAGAGGGCGGTGCGGTTGTAGAATGGCGGTGAGGTGTAGTTGGAGTATACTGTCGTGTGTGTGGGGCGGAGAGGAGGACGAGGCGGGTGGGGGAGTGGGGAAGAAGGGGGGAGGAGGTGGAAGATATTACGGCGGGAGGCGGTGTTCGTGGTCCGTGGGATGGGCGGGAGAGCGGGAAGGGGTTGGGTTGACTGAGTTTGTCAGCCACCATCTCAGCAACGACACTTTCTCCCCAGTTGTCATGGAACACCGTGTCCAGCGTTGCCACGTCCTCATAATTTTGTCCACGTTTTTAGTCGCCGTATTATCATTTTTTCGTCCCTCGTGACTACGTTGATCAAGTTATTTAAGAATCGCCTGTCTGTAAAATAACATTTGGGGAACGCCAAGGTCTCCGGGATGGTTAATTTTTGAAGCTCCAAAGTCTAAAATCGTAAAGCAATGAATGTCTGTTGTCTTATAGATTCTCGATCCTATCTGTTCGTTTTTTTATCTGACCTAACAGCGTGGTTAATTGACGGTATATCGGTTGAAAAAGAGCTGATTTTCTCGCGTCGGTACCGTCGGCGCTTGTTGAAAATGTTTAACTCTTCTAAAATTGTCATATGCTGGAACGTTAAAACTAATTCCGTAAATGATGTAAAAGAATGAATTTCGCATCATAACTATAATCACGAATAATGGCTCTTACATAGATAGACAGACAGACAGACAAACGACTTTATTAGGGCGAAATTGAGACAATATAGCCCCTTCTTACATTTAACCCTGGGGTGGTTAGCTTGCCTATCTGTCAATGTAAGGGTCGTGGGTTCGAATCCTGCAGACGGTATGTTCGTACGTGCTTGTCATAAATCTATTATATAACACATAATTGGAGGAACCTGTTTGTGGTAAAGAAATTATTGTTATTATGGAATATATACATTAATATCATCACTGACTCGACATTGCAAAAAAGTTTACGGCTTTGGACTTTAAAATTAGCAAAAATCTGACGTCAGTTGTGTAATTGTGACGCGTTGAAGCATTATTTTTAGAATAAGCTGACGGAAGTATGAAAAAAGTATGGTTAGGTTTTAAAGTACTTCGCGTCTTTTACGATATGGCTGAAAAGGAGCTCAACCTTTACAAAATATAACTCGAGTAGGACGGAGATTAAAGGAAGAGGGGGGTTACTATCGGGCATAATTGGTGGAGAGAAGAGCTTTAATAGGCGTAAATACGATGAGACAGGAGAAGCGGTTTTGGTTATATTTGGAGAAAGGAGTTTAGTCGGAGGCGGCGATGGAATGACGTATGATATTTTAGGAAGAGGACTGGAAAATGTAGGATAAAGAAACTTACTATTTCGGAGAACATCGTCGAAAGGAGACTGGAGTCGCAGATGTTCATAGTTTAATAATGTTTAGCTGCGGTACCTTAGTATTACGTTTCTACCATGGTTTTATTTACCTATATTTATTTTCTGCACGCTCAAAATCACTCATGTGCAGCAAACTCCCGAATAACCGTATACTATCGATTTTACGGAATTTCGATTAATCGGAATTTCGATTAACCGAGAATTCTATTAACCGGGTTTTCTGTTAACCGGAATTGGTAAGATATAAGTTGACATTTTTATGCTGCATTAGTTGCGCCCAATGTGTACGGTTTTTTCTTGTCCTACGACTAATACGTAAAGGTGTTAATACGTAGTGCAGTATTACTTGATCTTTAAACTTAATACAACATTAAACAAAAAAATTTCTTTTCGTGTATTATTTACTTCCACAGTTATTACTTATTTTATTTGTGTGTACTATGGCGCGTGTTAATAGGCATATCGATCAATCGGAACAGATTGGTTCCGAGACATCCGGTAAAATCGAGAGGAGAGTTTTTACCGCGTGTTTTTATGGAGTTCATAGTAAACTGCGTTTATACGATAGTTTTACTGTCATACCTTCGCGCATTATTTCACTCCGAAATCCCCTCTAATCATCAACAACACTCGGCAGTTGGAATCACCTGTTCGTCTCTTGAGTTTGTCGCTGACCACGCACCATTTAAACGCAATGAAACATTTTTTCCCACCCTGTAACACAGGCTCTACATGGATTCGGCCAGTTGTAATAACATCGCCTCCTCGTTCGACCTTGGCGCGTGGATGTTTTTGAAGATCGTTCCGCGAGCATCCGTTGGAAGATTCTTGTTTTTTTTTTCCTTCTTCATTATTTAAAAAAAATCCCGAAGACGTTGGTCCGGCCATCCACCGTTCCGCTCGCGCTTCATCGCAGAACGGATAATAAGCTAACACGTAGAGAAGGACTTCTAAACCTTTTTCAAAACCGAAGATCGAAAGGAGGAGGAAAGAGAAAATAAAAATAAAGGAGTGTTTCAGTCAGTCCGGCCCAACATCCGGTTCGCATTAAGCAAAACAGACCGGATTGGTAAATAGCGTTAATTGCCTCGCGCGCCGCCAAGCTGCACTTTGTCTCCACCGTCGGTAGTGGGGGCAATAAATTCCTGGAGAAAAGCAGGCTTTCCATACGAGGGAACGGATTTTTTTCCTTTTTTTTTTACGTACTCGTCGGGTTGAAAAAAAATGTTTTATTGGGTAATCTGCATAGGCAAAGGGAAAGAAAGAGAGAGAGAGGGAAGAAAGGATGGGAGGAGGGGAGGGGGGGAGAGAGAGAAAAAGAGTGAGAGGATGGCCAAAAGGTGCTAATTGGACGGTTTTCTTGTTTGCCCCTCTCTCCGAGTCTCAATCTCTTTCAGCAGACGGAGTCGAAAAGGGAAGCCAGGCGATAACCTTACCCCTGCTCCCTTCCTCCCCCAACCATACTCTACCCTCCCCCCCCCCACCCTATCCCACTCCCCGACACCACCACCTTCCAACACCGCCACCACACCTCCGCCTATGAATGAACGAGGTAAACACCAGATACATCGTTCCGACTCATCCGGGAGGAGTTAAGCCTTTTTCGCCCCATTCTTTTTATTGTTCTGCCATATGTGTATAGGTGCCTTCTCCTCCCTCTCATTTTGACTCCCTCCCTCCCACTCTCTCTCCTCTATACATCCCCTTTGCAACCATTCTTTTTAAGCATCGTGTTGCGGCCTCTACGGTGGCTTATGTACGCTTGCCGCTTTGTGCATTCGCGGGTCTTTGTAATAAGGAAATGGCCAAGAGAGAAGAGAGAAAGAGGGTAGCACATCCTCACTTTTTTCTATTTTTCCCTCCCTCCTAACCCTCCCCCTCTTTCACCTCCTCTCTCACTCACCCTCCCATTTCTTCTTCCTCTTCAGCCGCCCATCCTCGGGTTGTACGCGACTTGACAACGTCGCAAAATACCAAACCTCCTCCTCCTCCCCCCCCTCTTCTCGACCAATCCCTCCAACCACCCCTTAAAAACCCCATCCTCCTCTTCCAACTCCTCCTCCTCTCTCCTCTGGCGCGTAACTGAGGAAGCCCTGTCCTCTTCAAGATAGAGGGATGTAGGGAGGGGGGGAGGGGGAAGAATATGAGAGGAGGCGGGAGAGGAAAAAAAAGGAGGGGGAGGAGGAGGAGGATGAGGGAAGGACGGGACCTGTGAGAGATTGAGGAGGGAGCGACCGGTCTGAGAAGAGGAAAATGGGGAGGGGAAGAGGGGGAGGGGGAGACCGTGATCCTTAAAGCTGGGATGGGTTGGGAGACTGAAAAGAGGAAAGGGGGGAGAGGGAAAGGAGGTGGAGGGAGGGGTCAAGGAGGAAGGGATGAGGCCGATGACGTCAGCAACGTAGAGCTTTACATTTTGATGGATCGGGCGCATGCGCGAAGTCTTGTGTGAAGTAAAACGGTTCTGTTTCCTTACGTAACGGAGATCTCTCTCTCTCTCCTCTTCTTCCTCTCTCTCTCTCGCCTCCTTCCCTCTTTTCTTCTCTCTCTCCATCTCCCATCACTATTCTCTCTTTTTGCCTACTTATCTCCTTTAATCTCTCCTATTCTTCGTTCTTTTATTTTTTGCTTTTTTCCGCCTGTCTTCGCTTCTAATTCTTCTCTTCTTTTGTGTCTCGTCTATCTCATTTCTCTCTATCTCCTCTTTTTCTTCCTTTTCTCCCACTCTCTCTCCTGTCTTTCTCTTTAATCGGCATGTCTTCCATCTCTTGTGCGTGTCTTCTTCCTTTGCTGTTTTTATTAAGTCTCCTTTGACATAGGTTTCTCTCGATCTCTTCTTCGCTCCGTTCTCCTTTTTCACGGTTTTAATCCTTTAAAGCCTTAACTAACTCTTCGAGGCGATCCATCTTATAAACCCTCTTCTGTCTATTCTCCTCTCATATCTTTTTCTCTTCTTCCACTGCCCCCCTCCCCCCTCTCTCTCTCCAAAACCTCCTCTGCTACACACTCCTCTATCTCCTACTCTTTTTCCTTCCTCCACACATACTCGAACCCACCCATCCTCTCCTCCCTCCCTCTCTCCCTCAACTCCACAGAAAGGTCGGCCGAGAAGCGATGCGAAGAGGGCATGAGTCGAAGGGATTTATGTCTGCTCTCTCTCTCACTCTCACACACACGAACACACACGCACACGCACGAACACACGCACACAGGCACAAACCATTTCGTAAGGCGATTAATCCCGCCGATTCGATTCCTTTTACGTTCGCGAGGCGCCTACGTTATATACGTACTCGCGCCTCTCAAAAGATTTCGAAGATTTTGGATTTATTTATTTTCTTTCGGCGAACGAGTTGGGTTGTCGGGAATCATCATCGTCATAGGTAGTCTGCCCGTAGATTGTTACGTGGTTATTCGTGGTTAAACCTGGTTCTCCATATACTCCTATTTCTTCATGTCTTGATAGCTCTCTTTCCATTTCAAGTCGTCTATCTTATCAGCTGAATCCTTTTCCTACCTCTTCCTATTTTCCCATCCAGTTTCGAAGCGTTCCAAGTATTTAATATAATTTTTCCTTAGCGTCCATGTTTCTGCCCCGTACAAAGCTATACTCCATACATTTTATCAACTTCTTACGGATATCCTCCTTTATATTCCCCGTTAGTAGGAGTTTCTTTCTTCTGAGAGAGGCTTTTGCTTTCGTTATTCTAGTCTTGATTTCATCGGTACATTTTGCTTCTGTCGTTATGATGATTCCAAGGTATTTATATACTGGAACTTGTTCTAATGGCTTTCCTCCAATACTTATGTTCAAATCTTCTTCTTTACTTGATATTCGCATGAACTTGGATTTTTCTGTATTTACTTCCATACAGTATTTTCTTCCTGTTATTACTAGTCTATTTATCATTTTCTGGAGTTCCTTTTCCTTTCTTGCTAGAAATACTTGATCATCCGCGTGTTTCACTGTTCTTATAATCCTTCCTCCATTTTTGAAATCTCCTGTACCTTCTAACATATCTTTCATTAGCCTCTCTCCGTATATAGTGAATAGGATCGGCGATAGGCAACAGCCGTCTCACTCCTCTACCGATATTTACTCGGCTGGTGTCAGCATTCTCTAACCTGACCTTTACAACTTGATTCCTGATCAGTCCCCCATCTTTCAAGTCTACACCTATATCCTTTAATATCCTCATCAACATTACCCAATTTACTCTATCAAAGGCAATCGACAGTCGACGAAACATACTCAGCAATATTGGCTGTACTCTATTGCACACACTGATAGGATTCTCACTACACCGATAAACATCTCTGGTACCTCTTCCTTTTCTGAAACCGAATTGATCTTCCCGTAGGTTTTCTTCGGTCTTTTTCTCTAGCCTTTTATTAAGAATCCTCGTGATGATCTTCGAAGTGTGTGACAGTAGGCTTATCGTTCTGTATTCATTACATTGCATTGCCTTTGGCTTCTTCTGTAGGGGGATGATTGTTACTTCTAGGAAATCTTATTAATTAATTTCGTAATCACTTTTAGTCCTTCCGATCCCATGACTGTAAGTACCTCTGCCGGTATTCCATCGCTGCCTGTAGCTTTTCCTTTTTTCAGTTCCAGTATCGCATTTTCCACTTCGCTTTCCATAATACTTGGTCCCATATTGTCTTCTTCAATGTTGTCTTTTTATTCCAGTTCTATTTGTGCCGATCCTGCCTGTTTGCTGTATAGTTACTTAATGTATTCTTCCCATACCTGTGTTACATCCTTCGGTTCTGCGACTATTTTTCCATCCTTATTCATAATTCCTTTACCACGAATTCCATTAGGCTTCTTATCTCCTAATTCCAGTGTCCTGTCATATATCATATCGTACCGTCCTAACTTCTCCATCTGTTGTATTTCATCACATTTTTCTTTTATCCGATTTTCTCTAGCTTTATCTGTAACCCTTCTCAACTCATTGTTGATGCGTCTATAGTTGGCTCTAATGTGGTAGTTTTCCTCTTGCTTTCCACATCGCAGTAGTGTAGCCGTTCAAATCGTCCCGCACACGCCTACAGCTATATTGGATATAGACACAGCCAACATCATTTGTTTTCGTCTCTATACCATATCTCCTATGTTTTTATTCTTCCAGAGAGTGAGAATGTCGAGCATTGCTGAAGAAACGAGGAGCGGACTTTTAATTTTCAACATGGGAGACACTGTTACATTATTTTACCAAGTAACCCCTCAGGAAAATTTTGAATAAGTTCACCAGCCCAATATACGCGTTTCTTTTGATTCGCTATTTACAGGTACAGAAAAGAAGTGCATGATAGAATTAACTAAACATGCGTACATTATGATACAGAATTACCGATTTATTCTTTTCCTTGCGAAATTTCATAAGAGCTTTTCGAACAAATTTGCCATTATAAGGCAGTGTCGTAGCTAACATAAGATGTAACGAAGATTGTATTTGCCATAGGAGACTCTTGGAAAAATACGACAAACGTTCCCGCATAAAATTCCAAATGATTATTTTCCTATAACTAAATATTGATTTAATACACAAAGGTTAAATTTTTATTAATAGAAACGCTATAAGTATGTAGAAGGATATGGTGCTTTCCCAACGAATAGTTGAAAGTAGAGCTTCTCGGATAATCAGTCGAGTTAATCTATGCTGAAGGCCAACGTTTCAGCAATCATCTAGACTGCCATCTTTAGGGCAAACCTGTGATGCCACGGCGGAAAAGTGGTCCCTTTATATAGTAAAATCTCCCATTATTCCCGATTGGTTTAATTGACCAATGAGCGTCAGCGCTCCTTCTCCAGTAAGTTTAGAGCTTGTATGTATGCAGGGGCGGATTTATGGATAGTGAGGCCCTGCGCGTAGCCTTTTTTGAGGTCATATTTTTCTATAATTTTGGAATTCGGGGGGCCCTCAGCAGCACGGGGCCCTACTTTTGCGCGCACTGCGCATCCCTATAAATCCTCCCCTGTATATATGTATTAAAACTAGGGCGTTTTTTAAAAAAAAAATTCATATGCCCCATATCGCCCAGATACGTCTGTTTTATAAGTCAGTTTTATTTTCAAATAGAAATTGAAGTATCACCCTTGTTCTACGCTTACAGCTAGTTGGGACACTCTACTTCAGGGTTATTCAATCTTTTTCAACCTGCGAACCCTTACTGGAACATCCCTTGAACACGCGGTTTTGACATTGGACAACACATTAGAGGAGCGGGAGCACGTCTTATTTGCTTTGAAATACACGATAACTGTGTTTACATGCCAATAGATTCCTTTTAAATTATTATTAATTAATTAATTATAACCTCTAAATTAACACAAAAGTATTTTTTCTACAGGTGTCGATGACCCCCATTTGGGAAACCCTACGCTACTTTATTAGCAGGTCTACGAATTCCGTTTCGTAGGCCACGAAGAAATCTCGCCATTTCGACCGAACCCTATCGATAGCAATTTTAAAAAATACGGAAGGAAGTCGAAAAGTTTTCGTTTTTATGACAATCTTACCGATTTGGAGTATTTTTGGACTTTTTTCTGTTGGCTTCGACGGATTGAAATGATTTTCTGATCGTAAATAAGTGAAATTAAAAGACCTTGCCTCGAAGTAGGTCCACTCTGGGCAACCGCACTTTGACATAACGGCAAGTAAATTATGATTATAATTTAATGGTTAACATTAAGGCCTGGACATATCTAGTCCAAATATAAGAGCCACTTCAAAAATCCTGGGGCCAGAGCAGATTTCAACGCGATGCGATTTAGAGTCAGGTTTTAAAAAATCTTTATACATTACACATACACCATACATGAGACGTAAAAAAATATTACCTCACATGTGTGTGTATATATATTTTTTGTGATAATACTTATAATTTTAGTATGTATATTATTTGTGTTCTTGTATTTTTTCCTTTCTTACCGTATTATTACCTTCTCTGTATTTTAAACTTATTATATCGGTGATATTTCTTATTCTGTACAGTATTTTTTCTAATGTTCTTTTATTATTTTTCTCTCTTCACTGTTTTCATCGTCTTTGTCTTCTTTTCCTTAAATCTTATCGGAAAATACGAGTTACATAAGAGGTGAAGTGGTAGAGAGGCTCAACGTGGCCTAACCTTACTAAAGGGTCCAATCAATCAGTCATTAGTGACTCTGCTGAAATGGCAGAATATAACAGAAAATTATAGTCGCCACTGGCGACGGGAGCCTGGGTTTGCTAAGCCTTTTCAAAAGAAATCCCACGCAGGTGAATTTGCCCTGCACTATCCAAAGAAAGGTTTTGGTTGCAGGAATCGAAAATTGAAGTCTTAACATCGACTCGATAATTTTTTCTAAATAAGTTTAGGTCATCAGAATGCTTCAAACTAGCGTCCACGAGCGTGGAATTGCAGAAATATCAAGTTTCGTGATAATTTGTCGCGCAAGATACGAGTAATTGGATGCTTTCACGGAAATGGATGACATCAGACCGTAATTGGTAATAAGCCAGTTTGGCACTACGTCGTTACGAGAGCGGCAACCTTGGGAGTCGCATACTTGGAATGGGCAAAGTAATTAAAATTGAAATAAACTGGAATCAGTTGAAAGTATTTTTTAAAATCGTGTAGATTTCCTTTTTTTTCGGATAAGGATATAATTTAGAAAGATTGTTTTTGTGTGAGAACCGTTTATGGATATAAATTCAACAGGTACGATTCATGGCTAATATAATGTGGAGTCATATATAAGAAGGAAAATTGTTAGAGACATTTTGGTACATGGCACTTAGAAGAGCGGCCCGAGTTAGTTTGGTGTCCCGGACGAGAATATATCGCCTATTCGGCGCTATATATATTGCTAGCCAATGCTTTCTAATTGTAAGAAATATTTGGTCGGGAAACCCCTTCATGGATTATACCCCCTCTCCGGTTCTTCGTTGTCTCGGGACGGCCCTGATTGCACCCCCTGTCACTTACCCTCCAGCAATTTTGGTGAATTTTAGGGTAACAGGTAGATGTAGACGAAAGTAGAAGTTCACGCATTATTTGATTTCTTAATGAACAAAATTACTTTGAATATTGTTCGTTTTCGATGTATTTTCGGAGAAAGCTTTCCTGATCTAATTGTAATATGGGCCAGCGTCGTTTTAGCATACGACAAAGTTGACGGAACTTCACGTCATAACGTTAATATTTTCATTTTATGACGGTATATATTTCCAATAAAAACGAATTTCGTTCAATTATGTCGCAAAATAAAATTTCCTAGCGTTGAAATTTGCAAGTTCTCGATAAATCAGAGTGAAGGAAAATCTGGGAAGTGTAGCATGCAACTGAAGGCATCATCAGCTCCGTTTGGTAATGATATAATCACTATTCCTCCCGGAATAAATAATAATATGGTAATATTCCTCAAAAAAGAGGAACGAATCTCGGAAAACGAGTTTCTAAGAAATAAAAACCGTAAAAGAAGCAAGATTTTTATTCAAATGCTTGTTAAACTGAAATGTGTCCTCCAAATCTAAGATTTTCCCTACAGAGACTTTATCTGTGCTTGAAAAAACATAACATATACAAATGTACACAAACATAAATGTATAATCGAAATATTAATACATTTATATTGCATTTTCGCTAATCGCTAACGCTTTACAAAGGTACGACACACTGTGAACTTTGGTAGTAATTAACCGACTGAGTATTAACGCTAAGCGAGGCTAATTTAAGCCAGGCACCCTGCAATTGCGAGTTCAATATTTGACGCGCGAATTTCGGGCAGGTCGATCGTGAGAAAGAAGAATTTAATTGTTTATGCCGGAGAATACGTAATCGATGGTAAACTCATCCTGTCCGCGAGTCAATATTTCTTCCCTTCTCACCCTTGGATTTTAGAAAGAAGGCTTTAATTGCTTATGTTACAAATTACACAGTCCTCAAGGTAGCCAACTTGTCTTCAGCCATTCCAAATGCTGTCGTTTTGTTCTCTTCTTCTTCAACAGAATATGCGTTTTTTTTTAGTTTCGACCGTCTGCCTATTTTTGTTACCGGAAGCAATTGTTTCGAATTCGATGGTTAAAAATGCGGGAAGGAAACGACGCAGTTGGATCACATTACAAATTCAAGTTTAACCGTTTTCCTGAAACAAACTTTCTGCGTTTACCATTGAAAAAATTTGCTCGATTTAGGACATTTTTGGCGAATTATCGAATGGACTCGATATTCCTTGAGAGGTAATATATAGCTTTAGCGAAACAAACAAACAGTTTAAGAAATTAAAAAATGAGTTTATAACTTTTAATTTGATCAAAGCAATCTGTTATTTGAGTCTTTCCGCAATTATGAAAACGATTTCCGCCATTTTGAAGAACTTTTTCGCGATGTTTTTTTTATAAAACGGGATAAAATTACAACATATGAGAATGGAGATAATTGAGTTAGATACCGCTTCTTTGAAAAAAACAATTTATCAGTCTCCGCCGGAGATAATGACATCCTGTCTTTTACGCTCAATAACCCAAAACCTTTTTCCTCTTTTTTTAGAGAACAAAAGCTTTGTGTTTTGGAAGAAACGCAATGGCTTCGACCTGCTCGGTCAAAACGGTCGAACAAAAATACTACTAGCTGACCGAGCTGGATATTATTATAGCACGGAATATTTTTTATGAGATTTCAAACAGCTGGAAGTTCAAAGGTTAACATAAAAGCGTATGAATAAAAGGTAGACAACGTGGAAAATGTATAATTACTCTGACTCAAGATTAACAAAAAGATCGGGGCGAGATAAGAACAGAAACTCAGACACTCGTGAAAATGTGAGAATTGATTATGGCAGATAGGTTCGAATAAAGGCATTAACAAAGAAATCAGTGGAAACGTTAATGAGGGTATGCTACGTTGACTCGCATCTAGGAAGGTTCGAAACTTTTGAGATATGAACATGGCGCAAAATCAAGGAACTTAGCTGTATTGAGAATATAATAAAACAACAAGATTAGAGAGAAATCATTTTTGTAGAGTAATTATGTAGATGCAAAAAATGAATCATATCCTAAAGAAGAAACAGGCAAAGTGGCAGAAAATGTGTTTTAAAAATATTAAAAGCTAAATTTGGTTAAAGGAAGAACTGAAACCTTCCCCCAGATGTAGAAAACTGTAATAGAATCGATTTTATTAAGGTATTTGTTTAGTATTTGCGTTTAACTCATAATCAGAGCGTTAATACGAGGAGATTGTCGACGGTAGCAATGGCGGACACAAACGTCACGAGTTCATTATTGAAGACAGTGGTTACCTATTCACCTGCGTCGCATTGATGTGAATGAAACATGAAACAGTTTCCGCGGATTATGTTTTCCGTTTGATTAGAGCAGTGGTGACCAAGATTTTCGGCCCGAGGGCCACATGACCCATTGCTGCTAACATCGCGCGCCACATAGCTCAATTATGCCCTCTTCGCGGGCCACACCCAGTCGAAAATAGAGTTGAAGAACAACTTAAGGAAATTAAGGATTTAGTTTTGAGTCGAATTTACCTGATTTGTTTTAAATGCATTTATCTGTTATGGAATTAGAGGGGTAAACACAAAATATATTGTTTTTTAATTTTAGATTTTCTTTATACGGAGATACTCGGCGGGCTGGATATGGCCCGCGGGCCGTGGTTTGGGCACAACTGGCTTACAGTGTCAGCAATCGATTAAATTCAGTTAAATTTACGTCACATCCTTCATGTATCTCGTGTTCTAGCGAATACTTTGTGTAAATTACTCCCACTGCCGTATCAGAATCGAGCGACTGTTTCATTACGAGTTTATTCATCGAAATTCATTTTTATCGAGACTTGACAACGCATAAATTACTTCTTTCATTATATTTCGACATTTTTTCTTAAGTCTACCAAAAATATATTCTGTCGAATTAAGGTTTCATTCATACAATTTTTTTGTCTAAGCCATAATTAATTAAGTTTGAGAACCGCATCCATAATGGAATCTTGTTGGCGTGTGGAAACGTTTTCAACATGAAGAGCATCAAGTTATTTTCCATGACATCAAGCTAGTACCACTTCATTTTTGAAAAAAATTAAAAATAGTTTCCTAGAGATAAAAACGAACAAAAGGAAAAGCTACCGCAAATGTGTGTTAATACCTTTGGAAATTATATATTAAATTCCTGGTGCGAGAGGCCGCGATTCTAAGCTTCTTATGTTAGAAGAGAGCCGTCACACCGTCTGATATTCGTGAGCTCCAGTTTGGGAACATTCTCGCCTACGGCTTCATTCACTTTGGGAATCCAACCCACGCGTTCCATGCGAGAAATTTCACCTTAGCGCTTATGTTAGATGGTTCACAACAAAGTGAGTGCGATTGCTATCGGAAGATCGGTTATCAGTCGATACGATCTTCATCTTATCCGAAGACGCTTCTCGAAGTTCTTTTTTTCATTTAAGATTGAATCGAGTGCCGAAATTAAGCATCCATAATGCATAATGAATGCCCAAAAGAAGAGTAACTTGATCCAGACAAGATACAGCGTTCGTTGTATGATTCGCATGATGACCACCTAATGGCCCAAAGAAGCACAAACATCTGCCTTCGGGAACATTTATCCGTCTAAATTCAGAATATCGACTTCCCTCCATGTTGTCTGGCGAAGATCAGTTATCGGAATTCTCTCCCAAGACACCTTCCTCCATTTATGCTCTTCGATCAAGTAATATCTTTTATGATACTGTAACGAGACGTTGAGAACCACATACGGCGTACTTATAATTTGAAATTATAAATTACATTGCATTTACGTAATTAATATATAGTAATTCCATAACCAGCAGGTTTTTTTGGTCCTTTCATGGTCTATTTTCTATTTACCACCATTTCTTCTAAGTCAGCACAGTTAGAAACGGATTTGAGATTATTAAGGTAATTTTGACGGCGAATGGAAGAGGTTGAAGGCTTAACATTTTTGGGAGGTGACCGTATTAGGCGCCACTTTTCTGATGGAGGAATTGGAATTATTATAGGACTGCCTTCGTGGATCTGTGAATTTGCCGTTATCTGTCTTTTGGTCTCAGGCAGTAAATTTTCACGCCACTGTCTTGCCTGGCATATTACTGCCACGAGTCAGCTATGTTGACAACTTAGAAATCTTAGCGTCTATGGTAGAATGAAGGGAAACTTATTTAAAAGAAGATGTTTTGTAATTATTTTTCCTCTGTAATAATTATGGAAATTATCGTTCTAATTAAAAACAATGGTGATATATTTATCATCGATTAAATTTTATATGAACGAAATAATATTTTTCTTATCTCTTACGAGTGGTGAGTGGCGCCTATGGCAAATAACACCATTTCCACTCTCTAATTACGGCTGCCAGGATCAAGGCTCATATAATGGGCGCAATTTAAAAAAATTGCTTTAATGAATTGAGAATAATTATATATGCAACTCTTAAAGCCGATAAAATGGTTAAGTACACCTCATGCCAACTTCAATTGAAAAGTATCCGTCAGAACGAGGAAGATTCCTTTATGGTAGAAATTCGTATACTGTGCATTAAAATATTTTACGAATGTATGAATTTACCCAACTTTTATAGAATACGTGAGGTTAGCTCGTGTGCTCATTTCCGAAGGTATTAATGTAGAATTTGTCTCTTAGATTTCCTCTCTTCGCTACTTCGGCCTGATCTCCTCCATGTTCGTAAGGTATACTTCAGGCCATAAGGTTAAGGTGAGGAACGCTCTCCCTTCTCATGCCGGGGTAATCTCATTACGTTTGTCCCTCCTATACCGAGAATACTCGAAAAGAATGAGATAACTCCGTCACTTTATCTCAATCTTCGAGGAACTATAGAATTAGATAAGTTGAAAACAATATATTTAAACCGTCTTGAAACTAACTCTTCCATTTTGGGTGTTTTTCCATGTCAATACATAATTGTACAGCAGCCATCTTCTGACTGGACTGATTTCAACGAAATTTGTCGTTGGATGTCCTGAGTAAAACTAATAAGATAAGGCTGACCTGAAATCAATTCATTCCCTAAATGGGATAAGAAAAAACATTTTGTTACAATTTCGCTTAAAAAAAAACAATTAAGATGCAACCCAGGTTTCTTCGAACCGCAACGCCATCTCCAGTTGTGATTTTGATAAAGTGAAATTTTTATAAAGTGAATTTTTATTTTCCTTCTTCGGAACCTTTTTGGATTCAATTTTATTCCGCATAGGATTTCACTCTCTATTTAAATCCAAACTGTCTCCAGAAAAATGTCAGCAAATAAAAAGGTATTTAGAATTTGAGTTGGAGGAGGAAACTTAGGAAGCACTTTCTTAGAAATAACCGAAGGTAAAAATTTTCAGCTTCGTATATGTTTTTATTTTTTCAGTGATAAAACCGAATAATTAACAAGCGCCTGATTTGATATATTTCCACAGTTTGACGGATTATTGCTTTTATGAGTGTCCAAACTGTTAGAATGTTTGTAGGACACGTACAGCACTGTTGTCTCCAAAAAATGTTTTCTTAAATCCATCGATAAACAGTAAAGAGAAATATCGACTTCATCTTATTGCTAAAATCAAATCTCTCTCCAATATTCATAAAATACTTGGGAAAACCTGATGCGCATTTCGGCTGCGGTAATAATAATATACGATAACATTAAATACATTTTAGCATCTACTATCGGTTAACCACCACTGATGGCGGCTGTTTCGTACCCAAAACGTTGATCTGGTTTTCTCGGCCTACCAATGTAGATCGTGGATAAAGTTGGCGTTTAAAAAAATAAAACTTCTCATATTTCACAAAAAAAGAACAACGTGCAAAACAATAGGAACGACGCGACTGAACGCGCATTCGACAACATGGCGGTGGTCCGCACCATAAAACTTTCCAAACGCCGGCCGATTGAGTACATTTGGTGCCTATTTGTCGTTTGCGTAGTCCCTTTCAGAGTATCGACGCACGCTTCGTTCGCGAATCGAACTCGGAAAAACAATTTTTTTTCTCCATCCCGGAAGTTGGGAAGTCGGCTGTCCCATTGAGGAGCCCAAACGCTGCATACGATTACGGCCGAGCGGAGGAAATGGAGAGAGAGGGAGAGGGAGAAAGGAGGCTAGAAGGGAGGCAGAGAGAGAGAGAGAGGACTTTTACCATCGCCCCGTGATGGACGCCATAGGAAGAGATGTTTCGTAAGGGGCGTTTTGTACGTTCTGAGAGACGTATTAAGAGTTCTTTCCTTTTTATTGTCAACCAGTTTTCTAATCTTATGCTTTTTCAACCTGCTACGAAGGTGAGTCATCGTTGGGAAATATGGATTTCAGGGACTTAAGTTGACGAACTACGCCTCTACGACGATGAAGCCAGATGTGCATTTGGGATACAAAGAAGCCGTCTTCGATGGTGATTCACCGTTAGTAGGCTCTTTAAGAGGTTTTTGTAAATGCTTGGTGATTAATTTAGGGAATGGATTCTGGTAGATGGGGAGTTTTATCAATGAAATATTTTTTTCAGCTTTACGTTCCAATCAGAGGTCGGAGCCCTTTTTACTTTTTTTGTGTGGTGGGCCAAATTCGTAGTTACTTAGGTGGGCCTCATTAGAAAATGAAATTATTTCTACAGACCGCATCATACCCTAGTCGTACATCGGAAGTTAGCTAAGAATTTCTAACGTAGCATGTAAGCGAAAATCGTTTAAAATATCGTTTTATCACTCAAATATACGCCTTAGAGGGATTTATTACCATTTTTAAATTAAAAATATCAAGTTTTATATTATAAGTATCGCTCTTTCATGGTAGTTTCATGAGCCGCATAAAATTGTCTTGGGAGCCACATGCGGCTCACGGGCTGTAGGTTACCGACTTCTGGTATACAGGATACTAGACCGTATAAAGAATATTACATACCTTAGGCTGAAATTTATTTATAATAAAATCAATTTCTATCCCTATTACGTCTCTATCATCTGTCTAGTTTGCCTAGGCCAGTGATGGCGAACCTATGGCACGCAAGACGATTTTGGTTGGCACGCCAGCGAAAGGCGAAAACCAATCAAAGCATTTATCGTACTGATTTAATGCCGCAAAAACATTTGTGTTATTTAGTCAGCTATTGTAAACGTTAGTTTTACGGTTACAATCTTATGTCTTGAACACGAATTTAATTAAGTTATCACACAAAAAAATCAAGTACTTTTTGTGACACGCGAGGCGGAAAAGATACGACAGTTTTAGTAATATTGGCACGCGGACAACAGAAGGTTCGCCATCACTGACGTAGGCGATAAAACGCCCTCGATAGGAAATAGAAAGGATCCGTTTATTAGTTTCTATGACTCAAGTATGACAACATATGTCGATGGCGATTGCTTTCATTTGATTTATATCTTGTCTCTGGATGAGCATTTGATTGATTTATTCATAATCATTTCGCTGTAAAATTCGAACTCCAAACCACGACTTTATGATGAAGAATATTTTTTGAATAACAAGTGTGAAAGGATGGCAATTTAACTTATATGCGCGAGTGCATAAGACTGATCACAAATTTGAAGATGGAGAGGAAGAAAAATTCTGAAATTCCTGGTAGAGTTCAGAATTTTTCTCCTTCTCTACCAGAATATTTTTTTTTACTTCTCTAACGAGCCAACTGAAAGAACGTTCATCGTAACAACTCCCGTTTCACATAAAAAAAAGGAATGAAACCATCTCTTTTTTACAAGAGAAGCGTTCTTCGAATCACTATGGTGCCAAAAATGTTGAAAACGCGGTTTTATAGGAAAAAGTTCCGCTAAATAGATGCTCATTCCAGTCCAAAATTCAAAATTCTTTACACATTATTTAACGGAGAGGGCTGCCGTTTACACACTCTCTTTAAATAACAGATTTCACTGGTTTACAATGTTTAAAAAAGATTCATGTTCTCAATGGTACCTTTGTGAGAATTCAATTAAAACTGGAAATACTGTCGACCTGCTCAGATAATTTAATTTTTGTACACATTTTTCGCTGTCGTCTTGAAGTGATTTAGCGCAATCCAAATTAACTGGCAAATGAGGAAACCTTCCTCCGATTGAAATCCTCTTTTCGTTTCCTCTTCTCGTTTAGAATATTAGAGATTGCCATGTTTTTGAACGGCGAAAGTGATGAACTCATTCCTCAAATTGAGACCAACGAGTAAATCAACTTTTACTCTCCGCATTACTTTTGTACTCAGTCAGCATATATTGAAATTGATGTTTTTTTGTATGTATTTTCGAGACTAAATTTCATCATATCACATGTTTTCTTAAAAAATAGATTATAATTGAAATATGAACGATAAATTTGGATGTGAGCGCTCCCAAAAGAATTAAGCTCCCTCTTTCTCTTCTTTAAAACTTATTGAATGAAATTCGAATGAATGGATATTTTTATAAAGTTTCTGCGGTGTTTACTCCTACAACTTTATAAAGTTTAAATGGACCACACGAACATTTTGATGACTAAATAGTCGTCGTCAGCGGCACTAAACGTTATTTTCCGATACATAGTTAACTATCATAGTTTTTATGTTCGGAGGACTGTAGACTAAATACACATCTGATATTCCCTAGTTATTTATGTCAGTTAGAGTGAGTTGCCGCTGAGGGCTGCTGCTTTGTAGACTGAACGCACATGTTTATTCTAGTGGGAGCTGATTGCCGCTGAGGGCGGCAACTTTATACACGAAACACACGGTTTACCCAAACTTTTACGGGATTGCGAGTGGCTAACCTATTATACTTTCATTTCGCATTCGTCTTGGGTAATCAAGACAGGCCTAATTACGCTAATGAAAAGGTCGATAGGCCGTGAACTGAAATAAAAACACGAACGCGTGGGTTACGTCATCGGATTGGTTCTCGAACGTAATCGGGAGGAATTTTACGAAGAAACACCATCTCAATATTCCGGGAGTCTCTCTCTCTCTTTCGGGCCAATCCGGCAGTATTTTTTTCCACGCTATCAAAGCGACGCCCGTCAAATGGGAAGGGTCGCGAAACTTTTCTGGTCTTTATCGCTTAAGGAGGTCAGCGGGATGTCCAAACACTCGAGCTAGGAGTCAAGATTTCCTTAAAGAGAGGGGAAGTGATTTCACCACAAGGACCAAACAAAGCGGTCCGTTATTGTTGTTTAGGAAAGCGCGCGGGGCGAGATGGAAAAAAATGACGGATGAATGTATAATTAGTAAATCGATGATACATTGAACTCCTACATCGATAAAACTGTCCAATTAATAGCGTTTTTTTATACAAAGGAGCCGACCTCAGAGGCAATTCACCTATCCAAGATGTTTATGATCAGAAATGCGTGGAATATACGGTTATAAACAATCGAGGAACGATTTGCGTTCCAAGCGCGTATTTTTAAAAATGTTCTTTCGTTGTACCTTGATCGAGGGCGAAAAATTTGCTTTGACTCACCAACTGCTGAAGAAGGATGGATCATAGAAAATATTGTTATTGCTTATAGCTCAGAAGTGTCCAATTGGTTTTCAAACCCACATCATTCAATACATATACTAGGCACAGTAAACCACATTTACTTATGAATTTTGAAAGAAGAGACACTAGTCTCAGTCTTGTCGTAATAAAAAACGTTTATCCATCTATCTCTCTAATTGCAAGGTTTCCCTTTACACGCTTTTGGTTTAACACGGTTTTATTTTCAGATAACTACCTCGAATTGTACGGCCATAAATTATGCTTTATCACGGTTTCTGAACGGTCTCAATGCATTAAACATCGACTCAGAAGGTTATAAGAAAGGGTAAAGAAAGGAATGCTGAATCCGATGTAACTAAACAGTTACATATATTCGACTGTTTTAGCCTATACTTTGTGGAATTCCATATTGGAAACAAATACAAAATCTGTAAAAACCAATTTATTGAATGACCTCAAACAAATTCCACTACGAAAATAAAAAAAACTGCCTAAACTCTGTGAGGCGTAACCATGGCAGTTTTTTATTTTTGTACTGGAATTTGTACGAATTCATTCAATAAATTTGTTTTTACATATTTTGCCTTTGTGTTTTCTAAACAGCTGCATATTGGTTTTACTTGAGAATTATCGAGCACGTCTTGTGGCCGAAAACAAATTCAAGATTAAGAATAAAAAATTGAAAAAATAAATATTTGCTTTGGATATCTCCAATAATCATTCTCATGACGCGCTCAAATGGAACCTCATGTATTCCTTTGAGGAAACCTATCTCAATTTGCATGGTTTCGCTTTGCACGGTCTTTTCCAAGAACACGTGTACCGCGAAAAGCGTGGGATGGGTGAGTTTGCAAAGTCCATAAAAGATAATAAAAAATTGCAATTCCCTTAATTAAGTCGTCCGTGGAGTTGCGATTTGGAGGAGTTAATGCAATAATCATTTGCTATTTAAACATTCGTCAAATTGATTTAAAAAGATGGCGGTTTAATGTGATTTCCGACTATATAAATACAGCTTCAACACCAGCATAACGACCGATACTAATTCATAGTAAAATAACGCTAACTGTACCAGAACGAAAAAATGCTTTTGGAAAATTCCGTTGTTTGTAGATATATCAAATATTTAGTCTTTATGGAAGCATAGCGATTTAAAATTACGTCCAACGATCCCATAAGGGATGACAAACTCATTTTTTTTATTTTTCAAGCTTGCGCAAAAAAAAACACGGTCCTGAGAATTTTTATCGCTTCTTGAAAGAACTTGGAAGGGATTTTCCCGGAAATTGGGTCCAATTGGCACCTTTATTTTTGCCCTTCTAAAGTCGAGAAAACTCGGCAATAATGCCATTCGCCAATAAATACAATATCCATAGTACGGTGCTAGGGAAAAGAACTCGTTTTGCATGTAAGTAGCCTGCGTGCGCGTGTGTGCGGAGGAAACTAAATATGCAGCTGAAATGACCAGTAAAGAAATCCCTTTGTGATGGTAATAAGCGCGAACCAATATCCTTTCCATAAATATTTGCTCCTGCGACTCTAGTCACCGTATTATTCATTCAGAGGGGGAAGCCATCTTGGAATTCAACTGGAACCGTTTTATATTGGCTGCTCTATAATGGAAAAAATGCTTTCTTTCAGACACTTGACGTATTCAGAGGTCGTATATTTTCCAGCTTCTTATTCCACGACTTTTTCTTTAATTGTATGTTACCGCAAAACCGTAATCGACAAATCTTATTCCCTACACGGGACACGTACATTCACGCTACGGGAACCTGGAAAGAACAATGCGGACGGAATTTGCGAGAAATTGCGAGAAAAGAACGTACTCCGTACTACTCTTTTTGTTTGCCAAAGGCTGTAAAAATGGCGATTCATTCTCTCTGTTCGCTAAGGTGTCGAAAGACAAAAGAATAAAAGGATTTCTTCGGGTTTTATTGCCTAGACTATACTGACCAACACGGCGAGTTTAAAAAACTTGGTGGAATTACTCTCGATGAAGAGAAAAGGTGGTAAATTGTTTTCGAAGAACTGCGAGGTATATTCGAACATCGGTAAAAGTTAATATTTCCAAGGTTCGAACGAAAAAAAAACCGACGAAAAAGTCGAGTTTCTCCACTCGTGCATTCGTGAAAGAAAATGGTAGTCAAACCTTCCATCAAATAATTAAGACCTACAATGACTTACCATTCTTGAGAATCTTTAGTCCTCAAAAGCGTAAAATTTTCCGTGAAAAAATAAACATCATCAAACAGTTTTCAAATTTTCTCGCAATTAGCGCCTCTACCGGGAAAAATACGAACTACCCCGAAAATCGCAAAATAACCGAAATGTTTGAGATCAAGAAATCTTTTACGATGCGACTTAAAAGGCGACGGGTTCGTATCAAAGCGTAAGACATCATCAGGGATACATTCAACCAAAGATTTCTGTTTAGTGATGTTACGTAAAGTTAAACACTTTTGTATTTCTGGTAGTCATGGAAACGGTCGTCCCTGTAGCGAAATCGGCTCTAAATATTTCTGGTAATGTAGGCATTCCAAATAGAGAAAATGATGTCTTTCATGCTGCAACGAATTTTTCGGAGTACAAACACACGTGTTGTATGTACCGGCACTTTTTATGTACGATCTAAAAGGATAGAATTGTAGTAAATCAGGAGTAATGATCGTCCCAAATTTTATAATTATCCTTTGAAAAAAAATCCAGAAGTGTTCTCTTGTAACGAGAACAAAAGGAATAAAGTGGAAATTGCCGTAGTACATACTTGTTTCTGACGATGGATTAGCTTACCAATATCTCACCAAACCAAGCGAAGGTTGAAAGATTGAACGAGCAAACTGTTTATTTTTTATACATTAATAAAAATATCAATCATTATTTATATTTATATACCTGTTTGATAATGTGTTATATTGAAATCGTATAGTAATTAGCCAAGTACAGCCGATGAACGATCTGTCATAATACCACCGTAAACAAAAAAACACCTAGTTTATCTATCACAACCAGCCGTAATCTCTTCGTATTACAAGCGTTGTAGATTTCCGAGCAGATTGTAAAAGTTTTCATTTGAAAAATTTTACTGACTAATCCAATGCCTTTAGTTCGAGCGAGTACGCAGGACGTGACTTCTGCTAAATTAACTCCAGTTCACTTTCGTTATTTTTTTCGACAGTGTTTGCGTCTAGATCAAATAATAAAAACCCCGAATAAGATCTGCAAAAAAGAAAAACGTCAGCAAAATCCTTCAAAATTTTCGCCTTCGAAAGCGTTGACGCTTTACGTGCGCAGGCCGAGATGGAAATTGAACCGAAAGTATATCGAATACGGATCGAACTCTTTAACAGATCATTTGAATGAAGAAAACGCGTGGGGACGAGGGAGTTTTTTTTTTAATAAAAAGATTCTGTACAATTAGGTTTTGAAGCGACCTTGCGATTCGCGGCGAAGGCGGACGGTGAGGTTATTTCGGCGTCGGAGGAAGCGATCCCTCATTGTTGCCTTTAATGACTACCATGTTTATTTTCCTTTTTTACGTGGGATCCTATGTTGTTTACGTTTGCCGATATTTACGCTTTTTCGACGCCATCTGGCCTCGGTCAAAGTCTTTACGAAGAAAGAAAGAGAGAGAGAGAGAGGGAGAAGATCGCGTTCTGAGATTCCGTGAGGGTCTCGAGATTTTAGCTCATGCGAGAGATTTTTTTGTGCGTACGTTTTTTATAAAATACTTGGCGAGTGCGCGCTGTAGTTTTTTTTTGCGATCTGTCTTAAAGTTGCGAACTCGCAAAAAGAAATTCGATTTCAACGATGGTCGAGATGAAATCCAAGATGTGCAAAACATACAGTTGGAATGCTACAAAGCAGCCATCCTCAACGGTGTTACGAAAGAACTCAGCGATAGAAGAGTTTGTAGCGAAATACGTGCCTTATTTTTTATCAAAAGTAAAGTGGCTATTGGAGTTAAATTTATAAATGAGCTTCATACTTCATTTTCGGAAATTCTTGATTATATAATAGCAGTAATTTTCATATGGAACCGCCATTATCCCGGCAATGGAAATTTTTAAAGAGTAGAACTATCCCACGTTGAAGCAAGAGATGGTTGCAAATTTATTATGAAAAGCCCGGAAAATTGATAAAAATCTAATAATTTTGCAAAATATCGTTTAAACGTATAGTTCCATCTTCCTTCTTTCACGGTAGGTTTTTACATTCTACGTTTCTCTCCCGATAAAATCCTGTACGACACAGGCTTTTTAAGGAGCAACAAAATTAAATAAATTAATTCGAGATACGCGGAATGCCTTCATAAATACGACACCTTCAAGAAAACCACCGAAAACACGAAAAATGTTCAGAATGTTCCAGGAGCGTTTAGAATGTTCGAGAAGCGCGAGAAGATTGGAGGCCTCTTTATATTCGGGAGAGTTTCCCCGGTCAAGAGCGCCATCTTTCGAAGACCAATAAGGCTGCGGCTTTTGCGAAGATTCGTTTTCCCTCCATTTCGTCACTTTTATATCCAATGCCAATGTCGTGTTGCTCTGAAAAAATACCGGAAAATCTGCCAGACTATGTGAGAGGGCCGGCACGAAGTAGAAATATGTACATTTCTCGAGTATTTATTGTCTTAAATAATCTTTACATAATTTTATTATATATAATAAAGTTGAAAGTTATTAGTGGTGAAAATTATGGACATTTGAGAATTTACAGTAGCGTATTTTAGTTAAGTATTTCGGGTAATGCGATCTAGGGTCACCAAAGCGCTTAGCCAACGATTATAAATCAAACTAAGCCAGGCTTAGTTTATATAATATTTTTTAGTTTATATATAATGTTTTGTACAATAAGACATACTGGAGCAGGGTGGGTAACCTTTTCGGCATGGTGGGCCACATTGGTACTAGTGAATCCTTCGGCGGGCTGCATTGGGAGATGCCAGTGCCGGATTCGAGTTTAAATTGGAAGTTAATTAGAGATTCGAAAGTATTATATAAGTGAAAATCAAGTCCAAATTTCCAATATGAAGTTGTTTAAATATAAAGTAAGAAAATCCTATCTTTTAAATATATTTTAATAACCCTAGTAGGTTGATTTTTATTATCGTGCACGGCATAATTTCGTTAAAAAAACTCGACTGTAAAGAAGCTGAGAAACTTTCTCCGCAGATTATAAAATCGTAAATTAAAACCCGATCGCAAACGAATTGCGAAAGATTGCCTTGCAACATTTCGTTTCTGCGCGTAATTGACACAATAAAACAAAATAGTGCATAATTATGCATAGGCGCCGTATAATACTGCGTCACGGTAGGAATCGGGATGGCGTGCAATGGGCACGTGTATCGCTTCGTCCACGCTTAGGGAGCGGAGGTTTGGGCGTGAATAATGATAACATTGTATCACTCACAAATCCCCTTTGGTATTCACCTTCGTGGCAAACATAGGACATAAAATACCTATGCGTATTCCACGCCATTCTATTACTACTGATGCCGTAGCCAGGAGTTTGACTGCGTAAATAAAGGCCTCGGTTCTTTGCGACCTCTTTTATACATTAAATTGAACGTTTCGAAAATCGTTTTCTTTTCGACTGCAATACTTTCTTAAATCTATAATCGGCGAAACGCCATTGAGGACAGCTATTTCATATTCAAAATGCGATTCTAGTTTTCTCAACCTTTTCTATGGTTGTGTCGTATACTTAAAATAAGCTCAAATCTGTGTATGAGACTCTCCCATCGTATCTAGCAAAAAAGAAAAAAAAACATGTATAGGCTCTAGCGATTATTTCAACATTCATTGGAACCTCGATAACGCCATCTATAATTCGAAATTTAGTCGAACCCTCGCACATTGTCAATAAATCCATATCCACTAATTCCATCGATGAGTATTTTATTGTATATATTCCTCTATATTTCATAGATTGTAAATAGGAGTCTGTCAGAAGCCCTGGTATGCTTCCATTATTCAAGAGAGAATTATCGAGCACGCCATATGGTTGAAATCAAACTGACAAACTGTTTATATAATCGCCATAAAATCAGATGCGCATTCCGGTTACAGAACATCCATCATGGTTGGAGATATATCGATATTACGTTTTAAAAAACTCTACTATTGGTTAATTGCCACCGTTTTCTAGTTTTTCCAACCTTTTATGACTACTGAAGATACTATACAATTTTTCAATAATCTTCAACGTATCATGTATGTAATTTCTCTTAACTGAGAGTTGTTTTGAACCATTTTAAGGTCCCTAAACCTTCCTCGTAGGACCAAGATCGCGCAGAAGTATTCTACGACTGGACGAATGTGCGAAAAAACGCGATTCCCTTTCCTACTATAGAAGCATACCCTCATCATTCTGTAATAACCTTTTTGCAGCAAATTCTTAGATTCTGTAATGTAATGACGTTAAATAGGGCTATGTTGTATCTCAGCTGACGCGTGGATCTAAGTACCGGCTCCCTACATCTGTCCTGTTTGTTCGTCTATTGAATGGGTCTCAATAACAAATCGTATGGAGGCCAAATAGATAACTTTGAAAATATATGGCGGGCCGCATGTGATAACTTTGAAATTTATGGCGGGTCGCATATCTTAATAATGAGCCTAATCATTTTGTTCAAAATTCAAAAACATGACTCAAATGGCGAATATTTCAATTAAAAAATTGATGACTCAGAATTCTCCGAATATATAAAATGGTCGTGAAAACCAATCAAGGCGGACGTCATCAGTGGCAGTTCACCGATAGCAAGTCCTAGAAAGAAGATGATTAGGACTGCCTCGTAGTCGATATACGAGTACGCATTTGTTTGTCACAAACATTTTATGATTTTTGGGAAATTCTGTTTCATCAATTTAATGTAAGACACACGGCGAGTTCGATATTTCTTTGAATCGTCCAAATATGAAGAATTTTTATATTGTATATCCTTTGCTATGCCGTGATTGTGTCGCACACGCTACCTACTTACTTTAGAATTAAAGTAATAATGTGCCCATTAAAGCAACGAAGTGGCCGCACTTTTTGAAATGGTGGTCTGCGTGTTTGGTTTACTTAATCAACTGCTAATCTCTAATTTTTTTCCTTTTCATTTCCTCCCAAAAGTCTTAAGGGTAAAGGGATCTCTTAATCTCCTTTACGAATGGATTAAACTTCCACTTCCACTATTTGTCTCTACCCACAAAACTCTATATAGCATGCAGGAAAGGACCTTAATCCGTTTAGTATCCGAAAACATCCGATAACATTTCCGAATGTTTTGAACGAACCCTTTCGAACCTCGAGTCACGAATAGGTCTTAATCTCTTTCCTCTCTCTCTCTCTGGGGGCGAAATTCTGACGTCTCTTTCGTCCCGAAAATATCACGATTCGGTGTATCCAAACGCGCCGTTCATGAAGTTATTACCGGAGGTGGTCGTAAAAAAAAAACGTCTTATGCCTCAGCGCGGACCGTAAATTGCGCAGTAAATCATTAATTGTCGTCGGATGCTGGCTTTAGGAATGCACTTCTTCCATCGGAGAGAGGGGAGGAAAAAAAAGAGTGCGATCGCTCGTTCCGCTATACTACACGCCGTTGCTGTTGCCACGAGCTAACCGCCGCACTTAGCTATCACGCGGAATACCCTCGTTAAAATTTGTAACGTCTTAGGCTCGGTCGCTCCACGCTGTTATTATTTGTGACATTTATCTCGACTATTTCATTTCTCCCGGCAATGTTTTAAACCGTGAGTCGGATTTTGAGCCGTGAAATTTTTCACGATTTAAAAAATATCGAAACGTAATTTTAAGGTTTTAGCTATAGCTCCATATATTATATGTATTCCCCGCTTACGGATTAGGTAATACCTTTCGGTCTATTTAAAATGGAATGTTCGTGCATAGAAAAACTAAAGTTTGATTCTCATGTTTAAAATTATTATGAGAAGGGTATAAAAAAACGGAATAGTCGAGATTTCCTTATGGCTGAAATCCAACTGATAAATTAGTTTGCTCCAATAGCTTTAAATAGTTCGAGAAAATATTTGAATGGCTATTGGAGCTACATAATTTGTCAGTGATAGGGATAGAAAGGTCAAAAAGTTGGCAAAGTGATAACACAAAAGAATGTTTTCGTATTTAAAATATTGCTTATGCTCATAAGCTTGCTTTTCTTTCCATCTATCTTTTCGTATTAAGATTTTTTTGTTTTTCATAGTTACAATAATTCTGTCGTGAATTGACAGATATTGTAATATATACTGCGCTTTTTCAAGAATTAAAATTTTCGAGATAGTTCATAAAATTTCCATCTGTGACGCTCATTTTTGACAAATTTCAAACCGATTGAGTAAAAAGAGATTGTGTGTAGTTTGAAATGAAATAAATCGCTTACGTTTCCATAAAATTTGTATTAATTACACATATTTAAGTTACACGACTGGTTTCGACGAACGATCGTCATCATCAGGTCACCCATTCCCCTATGACGGAGTTAAACCAGATATCGGCCTTGTCGGTGAATTAGATTAAGTAATGGTTATCAATATTTTTAGCACTATAAACCTCAAAATTCCAAGGGTTGAGGTTTAACGGGTCTTCCCTTCACTTCACTAGAAGGAGAAGGAAGATTTTAATTTTTATTCTTATAAAGTGACGTAAATTCTATTATTTCGCGACATTATGTCCTACACATGTTAGATTCTTCCGAATACTTACAGGACGCAAAATTTCGTCCCATACTTTAACGAGAGCAGTTTCTCTCATTATTAATTATTGTTAATTAGCGACGGTATTACTTCTAAGGTCATACGAAAGGTGTGCTTCTGACAAAAAACAATATGTTCAGGAAACGCTATTATTCTACACGTTTCCTGTACTTAACTTATATAAGCACTCCTCAATTTGCTCAGAAATTCTTTTTGAGTGGAAATCTGTTTATGTATGCTAAGTAGGCTACGCAAGGCATTTCACACTTCTGTCCCTCGATAGGTGTTTATCCCGAAGTAGGCTCCCCCGCCCCCTCCCCCTATCCCTCTTCGCCCTTCAGGTGAAAGAACTTACCCGTCCTTAGCGTTTTTTCCCACATACATTTGACTGAGTTTTGTATAGACAGAGAGAGAGAGGAAACTGCCCAGTTTATATCTCACCCTAATGAAGACGATTATCCGCCTCTTACTCGCTCTCTTTGTGTCTGTTTCTCTTTCCCTTCCTCCCTTTCTCTCTTTCTTCTCTTTTTCACCTTTCTCCTTCCGTACTTTTCTCTCCCTGTTTACCTCTATTACTTTCTCTCCATTCATCTTTTCCAAATACCATTATTATTATTGTAAATGTATGTACATACAATGTATAAAATGTATATGTAATCTACTATAATATATTTTGAAGGGTGTGTTTGTTGGTTTGTTCATGGGACGACTCTTAAACGATAAAAGCTAGAATAACCAAATTTGGTACGATTCTTCCTTACATCCTAACTTAGTGAATGGTCAAAGTTTGGTCAACTGGGATAAATCAGTGCTACCAATATAGGGGATTAACATTTTTCCATAAGATAACACGTATGAATCTATTTCTTGACTTGCAAGGTATTCTTCCTTCAAGCATAAAAATACGTAAATATGGACCGATTTTTTTCGTTTTTGCTTTATGCGACGAATAAAACTCTATATTATCTTATTCCTGCGATATTTACATGTTACACGGTCGAAGTTTTCAGAAATACGCTATTTGTTTCGAAATTTTGTGGATTTTTCATACCCCTCCCGAGCGTTGCCAAGGCAGCCGTCATTGATTACCTCCGATTCAATTAGCTTCGATGAAGCTTACAAATAGACGAAAGTTTAGCGTTATTCGCTTCGCACTTTTATTTAAGCAACGAAACGATCGATGTCAATCTTTATACATAGCAACGTAAATAGACACTGATTATTATTCAGAAAACTGCAGGAAACTGCGTGTGGTAAGCGTTTATAACGATTGACTAAAGCAATAAACATTATTTCTTCTATTGAATACTGGAATATTACCTTTTTTTAAGTAAAATCATTATATTCTACATTTTAATGTTTATTAATGTAAATAGCCTCACGTATCTGGTGTACATTTACCGGAGTCAGTGTTCAATCATGGACAACTGTACTATGTTGCCTTTTCACGGGATGCTTATTTGACATAAAAGTAAATATTTCAGCTGGATTTGGCAAAAGTGATATGATAGTAAATAAAATTATCGTTTTATTTGAATACAATACGTTTGGAAATGGATTGTTACAAGCAAATATGATTAATTGTTAAGAAAAGCTAATAGTAAATGAAAAAGTATCTACTGTATATTTTAAAGAGTTTGTATGTTGTGCTGTAGTAGCTTCACTAAATCCGTTGAAATTCAACGGGCAATTCTGCTAGTGATATATATTTATCACAACGTGGGGTTAGATAGAATATGGGACTTCTTAGTCTCAATCTCGCCCTAAATAAAGACCTTTTCAATCAATCTCTCTCTCTCTCTCTTGGACAGAGATCTCAACACATGCGGTCAACCAGTTCAAAAATTGCAGCAGTCTCATTACATACTTTGATTCTTCAGGTGGTAGCTTTTAAGGGACAAGGAAGAGGGGAAATTAATGGAGTAAGAAAGAAATACGAAGCGATATGAAAAGGTTCAAACTCTAGGAATTTTATTTATTATTTTATTAAAATCTCTCTCAACCTCGAACTTCGCTGACTATATCCTAATCTTGTACGATGACATATCTCGGTCCCTTATTTTTCAACTTTCTACGCATGTCACGAAGAAGCTGCGGAACTATGGGTGATTTGAGTCAATCGTCTATTTCATTTCTAAACTTGCGTTTTATTTTTTTGTGTAGAATGTTTTATATAGTAAAAATATACAATGTAATCTTAATTAACTTTTCAAAAGAAAGTATCAGGCCACTTTAAAATTTTCTATAATAACTGCTCCATATACATATTATTCTTTTCATAACTGTTCATGCATACAGTTGATTTGGTTTCTTTTTGATCAAAGGTAGATTTCGAATTTTACTTATATTTTTCTTCATTTCTTCTTATTGTTTACCAGTATTGTTTAATGGCAATTTGAAATCGTAAGCTTACTACTCAGGAATTAGATATCCTTTTTACCAATACGAAATATTCCGAAAACGAGCTCACCATATGGCTTGAATCCAGTTGATAAACAAGACAACTCCAATAGCCATATGATGTTTGGAAAAATCATATACGCACTTCGGCTATAAAAAAAAGCTCCACCCTCGAATAGAATCAGTGCTCTGTGGATTGCCACTGAGGACGGTCACTTTGTAGTCGAAATACTTAACCCTTTTAAGATCACCGAATTGATCGGTTTATCATCGGTTGAATATCTTGTGTGTATGAATATGTTGACCTGTTCGCAACAAGTTTGGGCGGCGGCGAAATCTCATCGGAGTCAAGAGGCTTAAGTCTGCCGTTCCCATTGGCAAAAGTTATTCGGAGTAGGTTAATGACGAATTTGTCTACTGTGCCTTTTTTCTCGCTTCCCTCTTAGTGCGAGGATTTTTCAATGTTTTCTAAACGTTCAGTTGTCAACCTATTTTTTTCCCGTTGAAGATTTCTAAGAGTTAAACTGCCGGCGTATTTCGTTTCATCGCCAACTTTCCGTCCGCGAAATGTCTTCTTCTCAGTATTGGTCCTGCATTCGTTATTTCCCCTTCACTCCCTATGTTTTTACAAATTGTCTCTCGCCTCCTTCAGAAATTGCACTCGATTTTGCCTGAAACGGTGGCCATTTTCCGTTGGCAAGTCTGCTTATCTGTCTGGACCTCTTTAACGGGAGAGGAGATTCGATTGTCCGAACAATGCCAATTATTCGTTCGTTCATCGGTAAATCCAGCCTAAAATTCGAGATTTAGAAGCAAAAAATTACGCAGTTCAAGCTTAGCCTTACGTAAAATATGTTGTTGTTTTTAGTATCTTGTTACAAAGAAAACGCTCGTTCTTATCTGCCTTACTACCCAATTAAATGTGTTCGTGGATTGTCGAGAAGACAATCATTATACCTATTTTTGTTATTATTCGAGCCCATTATTCAGAAAAGTGGATAATCTGAACTACGTCTGGTCCCATTTAGTCCGGATAATCGTCGCTCTACTTTCGTCTCTTCTTCCATGCTTTCTCTTCTTTTCCTTCCTTCCAGCCTTTTCTTAAAAGCTTTTACACTGGCTCTCATTTATAAACGTTTTCAAGCCCCTCAATAATGTAGAAATGGGCAAAAAGTGGCAGAACGACTGGTTGACGGACGAAATCTGTATTCGAATTTTTAGTCTCAAGAAAATGTTTATTGTTTAATGAAAAAGTTATAAAGACAAAAAATTAAAATAAAACAGAATACAATTTAATGTAACAATAGTAATAATTACTATAATAATTTTATTGAAATTCTTTACTAAATTTCGATGACTTGCTTCAAGTTTTCGTAGTTATTTTGATGACCTCTACGATTAGAAAATTTCAAGAACACCAAAATCTAAGTACTTTCTAAAACTGATTCTCATTTTATTGCGTTGATATGAAAGCATTTAATTTTATATCCTTCTTTCTGTCCTTCTTCGTTCTATTCTCTCCATCTCTTCCTGCTTAATTCTCCCTCTTCCTCGTCCTCTTCTTGCTTTTCCTCGCTCTCCCCTTTTCCTCCCATTTCTTCTTCCTTTTATTTTTCTCTTTTGGCTTCTTTTTTCCTTTCGTTTCGTTCTTTGCGAGCAGCTCACGAATTGTAACGTAAAGAAAAGGCCCTGATCATCCTTTAACATTTTTCATCGCATAAACCACTTGAATGATTTTTTTAATAAGATTTTGCATGGGTGATCTACCCTGAAAGTTACCGAGTTAATTACATTTTGGTTCATTTCGACCGATTAGAACAGCATCTTTTACGTGCGTATCGTTAGTTATTCGTTCTCAAATTTGTCAAGCTTGTCTAATGGCTGAGGTTAAACCGATGAATCAGAATTCTCCAGTGACGGTTACCACTAATGACGGCTAGCTTGTAACCGAAATACTTATTTGATTTTCACATTTTTTCCTCAGGTTATTGTCAGGTTATTGCTAAAAAGACGCAATCTTTGGACTCTTTTTAAGAATTTCAACGTTTATTTTAAATATTTTGTCTGATTTTCTTTCCTATCTTCTTTATCCTCTTCCCCTCACTCTCACCTTTCCACCTCTCATTGCACTCATTTTATCGTCTCTCTTTTGTCTCTCATTTATACATCTCTTCTTTCTCCTTTTCCTTCCGTCCTGCCTCATTCCTTTTCTCTGCTTCCTGCCATCTTCTCTCTTTCTATCAAACTTTTTCTAAATGTCACCCTGTCCTATCTTCCTCTTTCTTCCTTTCTTCTCTTTCTTTCTTTCTCACCGTCTCCTCCATCTAACCCTCTCCTTCTCTCTAGTTTCCATCTTCCTTTTTGTCGATTTCCTTATGCTTCCTCTCTTTAATATCTTCCATCTTCTTACTCTATATTCCGCCCTTTCTAATCCTCTTCTTCACTTTCTGCCCCTTGCAAGTCCTCTTCCTTTCTTCCTTACTCTCACTTTTCTTCTTTCGCTCTCTCTTTCCTTCCTTATTAGAGTCGAACCTCGATAGCTCGAACTCTCATAACTCGAATTTTCGATTATTCGAAGTAGACATTAACACTTTTGCATTCATGTAGATACGTTAAAACGAAGGTGTATACATCAACTTGAACTTTTCCTGTCTTCCCGCGTAGTTCGGGTTTTCAAGCCTCGACTCTACCGCGAGATTTCGCGGTTCGAGTTTTAATGTCAAAATATATTGTTATTTTTAACGATTTGTTACAGATTGTTCATTCTTATTTGCTGCGTTACGCAAAAATATGGGAGTATGTGGACCGTTGAAAATGCGATTCCATTATTTACGTGCACCTAATTCATTTATTATCCGATTCCGTTATTGTTCGACCCGAACTTTTTCTGTCCTCCATTTAGGTGCGAGTTATAGAGGTCGGCTGCGTAGAGAACATTTCTATGTCCTCCTTTTAGGCTCGAGTTATAGAGATTCTTCCTCCATATCCCTCCTTCCCACCCTTCATTTTCTTTCTCTTCCTACCTTTTTCATCCGCTTGCTTCCTTCCTATCACGCCCTCTTCCTCTCTCCCTCTCTTTCTTCCCCCTTTCTCTTCCTCCCTATTATCCTCTTCCTCCGCTCCCTCCTCTTCCTTCCTCCCCCTTCTCCCATTTCTCACACTCATCTCGCCTCGCCTCCTGCCCGCTGCTCGGATTCCCACGGTTCCAGATCACGCACCGGAAGTTGGGTTCTGGAATTCGACCTGCCTCCTCCTCCTCCGCCCCTCTCGCTCCTGCCCCTTCCTCCGCCGCCTCCACATCCTCTCAGGCGGCGAATGCGTCCACCCCCGGCGGCGGCAAGGAGCGGTAATGGAAGGGCCGTATTGGCGGGAGCTAGGGGCGGGGATAGGAGGAGGAAGTCGCTTCACCCCGCCCCCTTCCTCTTTCTGCCCCCACCTCCCCTCTCTCCGGCATAGTCCCCAATCTCTTCAATCCCCCCCCCCCCCCCCCCCCCCTTCAGCACTTTCCCCCTCCCCTCTCTCTCTCTTGGACACTTCTATCAAATATTGCGTGCTCGAGAGTCCTTTTTTTTTTAGATTCGGCAGATTTGAAATTCGCGGAATAGTCGGTAAACGGAGGAGCAATCTCCAATTCCCGCTGTCTACCTCGTGTGCAAATATGCGTTAATTTCGTCTTATTAAGTTTTCGCGTCATTCAAAATGGCGACCGCCCTTCGTGCCGTGAGGTACTTGTAAAGTCGATCATTAAAGTCATCTAGGTGATGTAAAATCAATGACAATAATAAGGATACATTTAACACAAACAAGTCTCCTTAATTAAAAGAGTTATGGCATATATAATGAAAAACAATATAGCCATACCCTCGGCAGGATTCGAACACGAACCATTGCAATGACAGCCGGACGCCCTATGTTAGTAAATTTAACGGTATTTTTGCTCATGATAATTCATGGGGAAAATTTCCCTAACGCTTTCGATGTCGGACCAAAATTAAGGTCACTTTTTGTGTAGGATTAGATGGAACGTCTGCCTCACTTCCGACACTTAAGACAGTTACCCAAATTTTTTGTAGGCGCGGTACCCTTGCAAAGATAAAACGAATTTGGCAGCACCCCAACCTTGAAACGAGGTTTTTACATACGGATATTGCATTCTTTGAACGTATCTATTTGCTGCTTCTACAACGTAATCGATTGATCAGAAGAAAAATCATTGCCGTACATACCTACCAAGACCAATTAAGTTTTTCCCGGCATCCATAAAATCATCTGCTGCGCCCCAGTGTACCGCGGCACCAAATTTGGGAAACATTGATTTAAGGTCTCTATGGATGTTATTGTTTGTTTCTTCAATTTATCGTTTCAAAAATTCAAAACAGCTTTTTGGGATCACAAAATATCTTGCGACGTTATTCAAAGAATCATTGATTAAACGTCAAAGCGGATTGCAGCAGTAATAAAAGGAAAAGGTTAGACTAGTAGAAATTATTATCTTTCATTCATTTTTAATTGGCAGAGAATACGATTTCTCTTTCAAATGTTGCAGTTCTGTGTATCTTTCTTTCAACCGTTTTCTTGTTACGTAGTAGTACTTTCCTTTAGTCTAGTGACCGTATTAAAGTATGAAAAACGAAAATCATGTAATACCTAACGCGTTGTTGTCATTTCCATGTATTTTTATTGAAATGTCAGATTATTTGTGTATAGAATGTATTCAAAATTATGCGAAACGATGTTTATTACCGAATTACCAGCAAAATTCTGAAAACGTGGTAATATTTTGCACAACTTATAAACCTATAAGGTTCCATCATGATCGGACATCACCTGGTTATCTCGTTATACAGGTGTGAATTAGGATTTTTAATTAACGCTTCTAAATCTAGGATCGGCGATGTTTGCAGAAGAGCAAGTAGTGCATCCGACTAAAATATACGACTCTTACAGAAATAGAAACTTGTTTTATCTTTAATTGTGCGGGACAAGTGAAGAGTACATAACTGCTTCGTACGATAAAAGTGGATGGATTGTTCTATCATATCTCCTTATCTCTCCGTTTCTCTTATCGATTAGAAAAACTTTTAGAAACCACTTTGACCTTTCATATAATTTATGCGCAGTATATATATTGAAGCGCATCCGATGAAAATCTTTGTATTATGCTCCGCATCACTGTATGCCAATAAAAAAAATAAAATTTGCGAACAAAAGTTGGCGATAGGTTTACGACAACCATTTGAAGAATTGAGGATGATTGAGGCGATAGGATCCGCTGTCAGGGGGCGGATTTTGAATTTTAGGCACCTTGGACCAATTTCCTTCGGGGGGAGGGGGGGGGGGGTTCCCTTCATATACACACCTCGTTCTATAAGACTAGAGGTCAAAACTCGGTCAAGATGTGACTCCGTAAAGTTCGAGAGCCTTGTTTTTACGACCATTTAGGGAAATCTCGCCATAGCAGGTGTACTCGAATATCGAGAGAGAATCCGTCGAAAATCCTCCGTTAGACTCAATTTCTCTATAACTTGCGGAAATAAGTCGGTAACTAATTTTGAACATTAAATATATAGTAAACATCTAAAGACGTTTGTTGATAAATTTACGCGTTATAATATTCAAAATGCCAACATTCAGGTATTAAGAACTCTCCCGATATATTTGAAACTATCAATTCAATGGGAATAGACTATTGGGGACAATAATATGGATGAAAGCGGAGTAGTGGGAGAATGGAGCGGATGGGGAGGAGTGGAGGAAAGAAGAAAGATAGCAGAGAGGGGAAAAAGAGAGTGAAGATAGGGGAGTGGAAGAAAGTTACATTAAACGAAAAAGAGAGAGAGAGAGAGAGAGAGAGAGTAATGATGGTTAAAAGTTGGAGGGCAGAAAGGGAAAAAATCGAGAGAGGGGAAAAATCGGTAGTGTATTAAGAGAATGAGGTGAGAGAGGGAGACAGAAGAGGGAGAGTGGAGAAGAGGAAAGAGGGCAAGAGAGAGGGTGAGGGAGAGAGTGAGAGAGTTGGTGTGAGAGAGATGGTGAGAGAGAGAGTGAGAGAGATGGTGAGAGAGTGAGTGAGAGAGATGGTGAGAGAGTGAGTGAGAGAGAGAGTGAGAGAGATGGTGAGAGAGTGAGTGAGAGAGATGGTGAGAGAGGGGGGGAGAGAGTGAGTGAGAGAGAGAGTGAGAGAGATGGTGAGAGAGTGAGTGAGAGAGATGGTGAGAGAGGGGGGGAGAGAGTGAGTGAGGGAGAGAGTGAGAGAGATGGTGAGAGAGTGAGTGAGAGAGAGTGAGAGAGAGTGAGAGAGATGGTGAGAAAGTTGGTGTGAGAGAGATGGTGAGAGAGAGAGAGAGGGAGGGAGAGAAAAAGGGAGATAAATAGGGAGATAAAGAGGAAGAGAGAACGGGGATAGAGAGATAAGAAAAGAGAGTGATTAAGAGTGCAAGAGGAGTGAGAGGCAGAGAGAGAGGAAAGAGGGAAGGAGAGGAAAGAGGGAGGGAGAGAAAGAAGGCGAGAAGGAGAGGCGATAAAAAGGGAGGGGAAACCTATAAAGGCGGAGGAGTAAGATCGTGGACGGGGGAGACCTATAAATTATCGCAGTTATCAAAAAGAACAAAGCCGTTCCTAATCGCATCGCTTGTCTTATTAACTTTCTCATCCTCTTTATTTCCATCCGCCGGTATCGCTATCGATAAGTTCGCATTAATGAAACACGTACAACGGTATAAAACGTCTTTCCGAGAATCATAAATGGGATCTTAAATTCGCGGAAAATTTTTTAATGGAGGATCCGAAACGTCCTTGAGGATTTGGCCTTCCGTGGGACATAAAAAAAAAAGAATCGTTTCCTCCTCGGAAACAATGGGATTCGCAGGCTTTAATTTGAGCAGACGGCTTTCGTTTCGGATTTATCTCTGTCGTCAGAGAGCTCAGGTGACTGTGTCGTTATCGCGCAGATATGAGGCGCTAATCTGGGGTAGACCAGATGGAATTAATGGCCGAAGAAAAGAAGGGGGAAAAAAGAGAGGGAGAGAGAGAAAGGAGGAAAGGGGAGGGGGAGGAAAGAGGATGGATATATATATATATATTGACGAATGTATGAATGACGAAACGGAGACCGAGTCGATAAAGAGAGAGTTTTCATTGATTTGAGTACGTTGATCTCGAAGATTGGTGATTGTAGGAAGATTTGGCGGAATAAGGTAGGGGGTGGGGGAGTAGTCGAGGTCTCGATTCAAAAGTTTTGCTGGGGTTAGAAGGCGCGAAGCTATCGGCGCGATATATATATATATATATATATATATATATATATATATATATATATATATATATGGCGATATTGAATTAGATATGTGTCATATATTCTCGGAATGGATGGTAACCCAAAAAAAAAGTCAAACATGTTTATCGCTTATTCTGTGCATATTGTTGGATTCAATAAGGGGAGAGGGGCGATCCGGCCCTCTTGGATGTCCCCACTGCCCTCCGCTGGATGCATACAGTTACTTTTCGTTTTTTGCGACAGTTGTGTTCCACAAAAAAAAAGTCGCAGAGGGTAAAATCGCATAAATCGGACAATTTCCCCATAGGAATCGACGAAAATGTCCGAGATCTGCCACAAAAAGCATTAGCATATTCTTTCTGTTACTTACTCTGATTGTCCAATACAGTACATCCTTTTTCTTATTCTAATGATATTTATGTCGTTTTTGTATGAATAAATTGTGTTTATAATTATTTAGTTTGAAAAAATAAACGCTATAGTGCGTTTCCCGAAGTCGTACGGGTCAGATTCGCAGTATTCCGTCCGCATTCGGGTTATTTCGCTTAGGCTACGATCCAATGTTGCCACATTTCGAATTTCGCTCATTTCAACAGCAGCTGTGGACGAGTGAAGTTCTGAGAGCAATCGTGTCAACAGCGCTCGTCAAGAATTTTTGAAAGGCGTGGGAAATTTAAGAGCTCTTATTGGCTGACACTTTCTCCCCCTCACCCTACAGGTCTAACCGTAGACACGCCTCACCCGTACGATCTCTGGAAACGCAGTATAGGCACTGTTAAGAAATTTTGAGTAAAACATGGCAGCGAAGTCTGCCCTTGAAGCTGAGAGAATGCGTTTTCTTTCACTCGGAAGGAAGGAAAGAAAACGGTGCATTCCAACGACTGGGGGTGTGGAGACTCACACCGAGGGTAAACAGAAAATTCGCAATTCGCATTAAAGCGAGTGCTATTCATTGGTATCGGTCTAAATTAGTTGAACGCATTAAAATGAAATCGCATTTTTCGAACTCGCATATAACGAGGAGTACCTGTACTTAAATCCATTCCGCGTAAAATTCCTTGTTTATGCATCACAACTTAGGTCCATAAGGTTGAGGGTTAGAAAGATTCTTACAAGGTAGGGATTTTCAGATTAAAGGGGCGTCGGCGGTGGCGGATTCAAGATGGAGGAGGGGCAATTGGGGCGATCGCCCCTTCCCCCTTTGGGAAATTCGCCCCTGGGGAAAATCGAACTTTTTTTTCCGTCTTTCTATAAAGCTATCGGCATTCGTCCGCAGAAACTTATCCAAAATATTTTATCTGTCTCGTTAAAGCTGAAAATATTGCCAGATCATCTTTCTTTATTAATTTACGATTTTTTTTGTGTGTATACGTGTGATTTCATCTATGTTTGCATACAGGGCCGCCGAGAGTCAGCGCGGGCCCTGGGGCAAAAGCATTGTCCCCTTTCTCTGTTTTAAGTTCAAAAAGGGAACGTGGCTCCTCGGCAGGCCCAGGACAGCCGACTCCCCCTCCCCCCCTCTCCACGGCATTAGCTCGCAGTATTATAAACAGAATTTGTCAAATTCCATCGAATTAAAATTTTTTATCAAAATTACATGTAAAATATATGTTGGTACTAGATATATCACATCATAATTAGACTTGGTATAATTCGATGAATTTCGATAAACAGCGAATATGTAAAAATCAAATATACGACGAAATTTAATTGCCGTCGATAAGTGTAGGTTTTTCATCATGAAATGTTTTGCGAAATTACGTCATGGTTTTTTAATTTGTTTTTCCAAATTAACACCTAAAATGTATTTTAGTACCAAAAAAGCAACGCGAAAAACAATAGGTACTTGTTCTAACAGACGACTACATTTGAATCGGAATTTCCTCCACTTTGCTTGTGCGGTCCCCCGTGACATTTTTAAGTAACTGCTATCTTGCGCTGCAACAGAGTCGAAAAGTAGGAATTAAATGAGAGTAGATCTTACAATTAGTACGAATGAATACCGATCGCCTGATGTCCCTATAGTACTTTAACTAATAAATTTTTATAAAATTTACGTTTCTAGGGGCCATACCGATAATCTATCCTCCGAAGGAGAGTTTCCCATCACAATCGTTCCGTGTTTGCGTTCTAGGTATTTTTCTAGGTGAGAAAATGTCGGACGTTGGTATTGGTTGTACCTGCATATTGCGATAGGAAAACCTTATGACAGATCCTAATACCGGGCCCCTCAGAGACCCGGGCCCCGGGGATTTTGCCCCGGTATCCCCACCCTCTCGTTGGCCCTATTTGCATAAATATGATACTAACCATATCTCCAATATCTGTAAGCCAGATATGTATTTAAGCTGCAAAGCAAGTCATCTGGAGATTTACCGATAGTGGACAGTAAAATGTATAATATACCAACATTGATTAACCACTAATGACGGATACATTGTAGCCGAAATGCGCATCAGGGTTTGCCAAACATTTGTGACTGTTGGAGAAAGATAGTTTGCCAATTTTATTTAAGCCATAAGGTGAGATCGATAATTCTACCTTGTGTGTGTGTTTATTTACAATGTCATTCCTGGAGAAAGAAGAATGAATGAAAGTCCTACCAAATGGTTAAGTGAAATGAATGGAAAATTTCCAGCCTGATTCACCTCTGAAGTGGCCTTAATCGAAAGTCCGTTGCATCAGAAAACGCGAAAAAATAATTACGTGTGCCCAAATACCGGACAATAAAACACATTTAAAAATAAAATAGTGTATGGTCTACTGGAAAGTGTGCTTTTTATCATCCTAACCATTACTTTCAAAAATACTTCTCTTACTGTTTCATCCCGTATTTTTTTTCGTGTAAACGGTCCATAATTTCATTAACAATCTTGATCAACGGTATTTGTCTCCTTTCTCTAGGTTTAAACAGAAACAAATAGATAACGGAATATTTGAAAGTGTAAGATCAAAATGTCCATATTTGGCTCTTCAGCAATGCTTTATCTTAGTTAGTAGTTGTGCAAAGAGTTAAAGATCAGAGAAAATCTAAATGTCACATAAAAAACACGAATAATTCATTAGTCTTTCCAGCATTTATTTAAAATTATATAACTCATGTGTTCTTTGAGAACTTCTGTCTTCCTACCCTAAAAATTTCAAACCACATAAATTGTTCAGAGTTATTTAAATTGCAGTTTGGAAGTTCGTATTAACTTTTGAAGATCCATGAACTTGGAATTAGTTAATTTAAACGTCATTCCGCTTAATGAAATACAGACATATGCTTATTTATCGCTATGGATTTGCAGAAATTCATCTGAGGTTCTACAGTGTGGTTTTATTTTAATATTCCTCTTGTCTTATATATTTAGCTGCTGGTAGTATGTAATATGACATCATAGTCATGAATTTTTCTTGAATGGTGAACTACGTGGACATGTTCACGCTCCGTCTGTAGCGAGCGTTATCTTAACTGACTCGAGGTTATAAAGGAGAAATATAATCATATGACAGAGATAACTATTTCCTCGGAGCTTGTTTCTCAAATAGCCGTCGCTGAACCTTATGACTGTTAGCGATTAATTTTTTTTTACTTGTTTCAAAAGCAAAAAGTCTTTTAGAGAAGTAAGCTGCGCATTAATCATGGAGATATTATATTTTTAAAAACTTGTATGTGCCGTAATTATTTTTAAAATAACGTTTAATTTTAATTTATGGGTGCAATTTCTTTCAAGGGTGGAATTAACCCTCTACTTCCCAATATTGACTTAAATGTTCATACGTTATTATACATGATTGATTTTCATTAAACAAATTTATACTTATTGAATATACATAATTTTATTCAAATTGTCCTAAATTTCAATTCATTAAGGATGATAAGTTTTAAACTTACGATTAGACAAAATCAAAATAGATTAATTGTAAATATCGCCAAGCAAACTTCAGCATTTATTGCAAAAATCATACATTTTGCGAAGAATAGGGTTAAATGAGTAATATTCCTCGATAACCGTCTCCGTCGATGATCGTTGTTTCGATCAACCGTCGTTTGGCGACAAGTGGTACAAAAAATGAAAAATTTCCGTCGCCATTTTTGAATGAAGCAGGCAAACGAATAAAATGACGATTGCACTGTGACTGACAATGAGAGAGAAATATTGATATCGCAGCGGTGGGCAACCTTTTCTGCATGGTGGGCCGCATTGATGGCAGTGAACCATTCGGTGGGCCGCATTGGAAATTGCCAATGGTTTATAGTTAAATCGCAAGTTACATAGAGATTCTTAAGCACCATATGCGTGGAAATCAAGTTAGAATTAGCTTTTTAGGGTTAACATTTCGATATTAAAAATCACGATGGAATTCAATCTTTAAAACATCTTTGAGAAACAAAAATCAAAAACAGCATTAAAAATAACTTACTTGAAGTGAGAAATATATACTAAGAGGTCGCAATTCAACGATAAATATCTTAACAGACTTTGCTACACAGAAAATAATATTTTGTAGTTAATTAAAATAAATGAAAAAAGTTTTGAAAACTATGAAACACTGGTGGTGGGCCACATATGTAGATTTGCCTTGTAAGCCGCATCCGGCCCGCGGGCCGCAGTTTGGGCACTCCCTGATCCATCGAAACGGTGAGCTGCGGCTGTTCTCGGAGAACATTTAGTCGATCGTGTTAGAGTGAAAAAACTTCGTGTAAATTGAAACAGGGTTAAACAAAGACTAATAGTATTTAGAACTTTTCCTTCAAATACAGGAATCAAGCAGCAAAACATTCCTTCGCGATTGTTGCAGTACAACTGTCAACTCATTTGCCAACAGTTAATATATTTCTTAAATATTTTATAGCTTATTAAACCTCAAGTGATAAAAATGGTGCCAAAACGCAATGTTATAGTGACAATGCTGCTGAAAGGTCCAGAAATGTGACATCCCCTCAAATAAAACTAGAAGCGAATGAATGAAAATGACGCAGAGTCTAAAATTTCAAGCGAACTGAGGCCTGAAATTATAGTTTTATATGATGCGTTTAAGGTCTTTTTGCACGAATTATTGACCTATGACATTGTTCCTATGGGAAAATCATTTTCGACTATCGTCGTTCCGCTAACCGTCGGGGATTCCAGGAACCAATTGACGACGGTTATTCCTTCTGTGTATGGTTTATCTATAAAATTTGCTTTGGCTTGCCAGTTAACTTTTGTAAGCGAATATTACATTACACGAGATCATTTTCTCCAAAAAAGTTAACTGTGGTGATGTGATAATTCCACGTAACTTAAACAACCCCATACATAAAGCTAGCGGAAATTACATCGTAATGGTAAACCTGATAATCATTTTATTGGGAGCATGGGCATACTGAGGGGGGGGGGCACCGGAGCCATGCCCCCCCCCCAATGAAAATACAACTGACCGATTTATGTTTCCAAAGAATGTGCTGAAAAAACATGCACCCATTTTTGGTCTTCTTCAATTGCCTTTTATTTTCCCTCTTCTTGGTTTTCCCCATCTTGAACCTTTCACCCTGCCTCCTGCAGTTCCTCTTTGACTTCTTTCAACCCCTTATCCTTCAACACTTGCTCTTTCCATATATTTCGTATTTATGACATCGAAAAAGAGCAGATCCCCATCAGGCCCGTCTTATAAATACATATAGTATAGTATACATATAGTATAGAAATCCCTTAAAAATAAAGACAAAATGTTGAGATAGGATTAATTTTATATCTTCCGTTTTTAAACATTCCTATGTAAATGCTGTCAGAGCTGTTTTACGAGAGAATGAGCCGGGAAGTCCCTCGAGCCTGCAAAAATTTTCCAACATGCACTATATACTATATAATAGGGAAATATCGCATTGTTTTGACCTGATGAAAATGCTCCTCGTTTTCGGAAAAAGGTGGGTGAACAAAGAGGAGATTGCAGGGATGATGTAAGGAGGAAGCTCCTGTAACAAAGGAAAGATCCCTAACATAAGTTGGATGGAGGAAGGGGAGAACACGAAAGGGCGTGACATTGGGTGAAGGGTGTGAAAAAATTAGTTACAACTCACTGTTGTAGTGTGAATTTTCACATTGAAATACATCCTTACCATATGGTTACCGGCGTTTAATCCCTGACAGTCTTTTGCCTCATTCATCACTCGGAAGTGACATCACCTGTACAGGAAAGCTTCATCGAACGGTTGGAGACATATAAGTTAGTGACCGTAATTCTTTTAAATGGAAATGTTTTCCAGTGTTACCTGAATTTTCTATATGTACTTCCTAAAACCCGCAAAACCTAAACATAGCCGTGAGATGGCATGTTGCGGTGGAGCGACCTCACCAGGCACCACATCTTCAAGCAGTGTTTCTCAAACTTTCAACTGTCGCGGGCCCCTTGAATGTTATGCGGCCACCTTTGAATTGAAAATAGTAAAAATAATAAACTTTAATACTAATTCCTGTATTTTATATAATTGTTAATAATTTTTAACGCATTGTATTTCGTAAAATTTTATTATTGGTGAATATTTTGTATTATGGTATTTCACCTAACATATAAAATAATTTTGCGGCCCCCAGTTTGAGAAACACTGTCTTAAAGGACTCGGATATTTTTCAAGCCTTTAAGGAATTCTGAACTGGAAACTTTTTTCGGAACTTGTAAATAGCGAAAGTGAAACGCGGGACTTCTCCACCGCTCTGTTATCCTCCATTTTCACGTTCCCACCCATCCTCACACTTGTCTCATGCTGTGCGTCCGGGAGGCTATAATAGGTTTTGGCGCAAAACAAAGGGCGTGCTATCCCAACCACTTCCGATAATTCTTGAGGGCGTCCGGTCGTACACGCACTGCATTTACTATGCAAAAGGTGCTCTTTTGTCTCTAGTAAGATAATATCTACTGTCTTCCTCCACGAGCAAAAAAAGATTTCCCGATGGAGAACTTTTTGGATGTCGAGAAGGAGAAAAGAATTTCGGTAGTGATTGGTAAAGGAGTTTCTACATATAAGTGCCGCCGATCGTTTAGAAGTTCTGTTCCATCGGTCGTCTCTCTCCGGTGTGCATTCCACGGTGTGTATCATTGGAAAAGATATTTTTCTCTATTCCGCCAAAACGTTTTCCCAAATGCATGATGCTGGTGAAGAAAGGAATAACCCTCTCTAGAGTCAATCGCTCCACAAACTTTTATATCTTTTCATCAGAAATCCGTCAGTCGCGCACACAAACAGGTAGACCTCGTCTTTTACTGTTTCTCTATTCGCGGTTTCGCAATTCCCCATTTGTGACCAGTTTCTCATTTCGCGATATCGTGTTTCGCTCTTTCGCTATAAAAAATCACGGAAAAAAGTTTTCCTTTCACCATGCGACTGCGAATTGTAATTAAATAAATATTTCGAATATAAACGGAAACGAATATTTTAGCTCCAATGCGGGAAATATATTTTTATCTATAACAAAAAACCTACATGGCTGAGAAATTTGAAAACTTTCTACATCAATGGCCGCAATAAACACGCACTGCTAATAACATTTGATGCAAGACTTGATGGTGAACTTTAGTAAGTAAAATTTAATCTTCGGTGTGCAATATTACTCCCCTAAAACAAAAATCAGACTGCTTCTAAAGATTATCCTTTAAAAACTTTTTTCATTTGTATAATAGCCCCTGCGAGGTAGGCAATCCACGATAATAATGATGTTAATGCGAATCTGAATTCATGTGTTGTTCTGTCCCCCCCCAAACCAAAATCCTGGGTACGACACTGATTGGGAGTATAACCGTATCTTTTTGGCCATGGGATTTTAAGGCGTTGAACTTATTTTCAGTTTCATCCACCATATACCTAAAAGACGGTTTATTGCATTTTTCCTTCGGATTTACATGCGATCTAAAGTTGAAAAAGTTTTCATAAAAGTGATTGAAATCATTTTTTCTGTCAATTACGTCATAGAAAAAAGTAGTATTTAATTTAAAGAAAATAGTTTCATCCACCATATACCTAAAAGACGGTTTATTGCATTATTCCTTCGGATTTACATACGATCTAAAGTGGGAAAAGTTTTCTTAAAGTGATTGAAATCATTAAAATCATTTTTCTGTCAGTTACATCATAGAAAAAAGTAGTATTTAATTTAAAGAAAATAGTCGGCAAAATCTTCTTATGGTGTGGTTAGGAGTTGATATAAAAGATTTATTTAATACCGAAATATGGAGAACCCGGTTCTACCAATAACAGACCTTTATTTCAATACAATATGCCCTCCTGTTATTCGAAAAATAAATTACAAGCATCCAGGATCTGGCGTGCGCGTAAATGCATTTAGTACTGTAATTGTACATACCATGAGTCTAATCAGCTTCTATTTATTTATTTTTCATAAGCTCCTAAACTGCACTTTGCGGCATTTTACAACGAGCGTGATAACTATAACATACGACCATGCCCTCGGACAGGATTTGAACCCGCGACCCTAACATTGGTAGCTAGACACGATTATCACCCCTCTACCAATGCTGGCCGCCCGATAGGTGAAATCTTCTCGTAACGCCCATGTCGCTGATCCGAAACGCTTTTCTATCACCGTACCATTTACATCTCCTCGCTAAGCTACCTAAAAAAGATGTGAAGTCATAAAAAATAATAAAGGTTTTCGTAAATGTCTTTACCGAAGATTGCCAATATATCAGGTCTCTCGGTATATTTCCAGCATGTAATTTGCCGAGTTACAATTTCTGTGATTTAAACCAGTGTTTTTCAAACTTTTTCTATCGCGACACAGTGGAATGTCTCGCGACCCAGTCGAAGAGAAGGCAACTTGGGGAAAAAAATACGTTCCTGAGTTCTAATTAACTCTCGGTAAAAAGTAACTCATACTAAAATATTGGCATTTATATGATAAGAGCATTTAATTCCTTGTCATTTTTTATAAATTTCAGCTGGTGATGCATTGAGTGATGCTCCACGCGACCCAGTACAGGGTCGCGACCCGTACTTTGAAAAACACTGATTTAAACGACTGGTTTGAGGCGTCGTCGTCATCATCCATATTTCTGTCACGGACGAAATATTACCCCAGAGTTAGCTGTTTTATCGTGAGATAGAAATATATAGATTATAAATCCGTATAAAATTACCTATGTCAACCAGTGCGTTGTTGTGGAACAATGCGTGCAAATAACGTTAAAGGCGAAAAAATGTTATTAAAAACAGGAAAGGTAGCAAATTGAAATATATTATGCTCTTGAATTGACGGGGAAAATGAATGCAGTCAACCTCTTGTGTCTTGTGTTTGAATACTCCTCGTAATCTCGATTGATTCTATATAGAACTGGAGCCTCAAACTTAAATTGCCTGCGAGCCAAATACATAGGTAGCTTTGAACTATATGACAGGTCGTATGTGTGAATGTTAGAATAATGAGGCTAAGCATTTTCCTGAAAATTTAAAAACACGACTCAATTTATACATAACTAATTAATTGAAAAAATATCTATATATTTATCATTTTTAGATTGTTTCGTATCCTTGTTCTGTTCTATGACTTTCTCGTACACGCTGTCTCTTCTAGCTACTTAAAGTAACTTAGAGGAAATGAGAGAGCCACACTTAACCTGGCGGGCCTCATGTTTGAGACTCCTGTTATAGATCCTCATCTTAGAAAATTAAGATTTTCAATATGCTGGGGCATAAGTTAAATAGCATCTGATCGTTTCTCCAAATCGAATACAACGTTTGTGAAAATCATTTCCTATATTTAGAAGAGGTCCTTCTGTGTGTTAATAGAATACACATTTTTTGTGCCAAGCAATAAACGTTTGGTGCTAAACATTCATGATTGTAAATAAAAGCGACGATTTTTAAATTTTTGCTTAATTAACCGAATGGAATGTTAATTATTTTTTCAAAAAGAAAATTCAAAAAATTCTCATATATTGTAATATTCGGCCAGATGACAAGAACGACAAATTTAACTAACGAAATTTTGGTATAACTATGTACAAATTCTTCTGCGGTTTATGTATAAAATAGGAATTGGTGTAAAATTAAAGAATATTAATCGGATTGTTGATGAATATGAATAAATTATGAATGACTAAATTATCAATCTCACCTTATGACTAAAATCCAATTTAAAAACTATATTTTTCTAGTAGCTATAAAAACACGCTCATTTCGGTTACAAGACAGCCGCCATCAGTGTCAGTAGATTCTCTGTAAAAAATGATATCGAAGAGATATTCCGTCGAACTTTTCATTTTCGTTGTCATTATGGAAACCCACTGGGGGAGAATTTCCTCAGGCTTTCGTCGATCATATAATCCTCCTTGCAATGAAGAAGGAAAAATCATGCATTTATTCAGAGGATGTTGGCGTTTTAAAATAAACTATCCTTGAGCTGAGACACGCGACGAAGTCCAGCACTTCCTATCGCTAGTGGATGTATAATGAGGTTACGTTACGGCCGGGATTGTGTAAATGGCATAGCGATGACAAGCAATGGCCGATGCGTGGCCCGGCATGATTGGCAGTCGCGGATACACATCCGTGCCCAATGACGGTTTCTACTCTTAGTGGACACTTTACCGTTAGTTGGATGGTGGTTAAGGGGGGGGAGGGGGGGGGGGATTGGGTGGGCGGTTGAAGGGAGTGCTCTCTCACTCTCTCTCCCCTTCCCTATATCCTCCCTCCCAACCCCTCTTTTCCTCTTCCAGCTACCCTCCCCAACTCCCCTTCCTCATACTCCATTCATATCGCTTGCAACACAACCTCCTGCTTGACATGAACAATGGATAGGCCGAAAAGTATTTGCAGACGAAAGAGGTTGCGCAGAACGTAAGAAAATACCTGTACGAGTTCAATAAACGGTTAAGGAATACTATACGAAAGCCGAGCGTGGCTGTATCTCTCGCTTTGAACGTACATACTTCCGCTAAGCGTAGATTCTTTTGTTGCATGGTTTAACTAATCGCATGTTAGCTGAGTTCAGCGTGGTTCGTTGCCACGTTTCATTTATGATCGTGTGGGATTTTTATACGGTAGTGCCTCGATTTTTGCGGATTTTGTATTCGCGGTTTCAGTTATTCGCGAAGAAATTATTGTCGTAATTTTCAATGTTCGCGGATAATAAAGTTCAATAATTTTTGCTCGCCCACACATACATACCTACCACGAAGATGAAGATGTTATAACATACGTGAAGAGATATTGGAGGGAGTGGCAAATGTTTCCACATGATGTGTATTTGTCGCGTGTAATTAACTGTAGTTTATGCAATCTTACATACAGTACACACATGAAACCATAGACCCAAAATGCGATGAAAGTGAACCGACTGCTTAAAAAGGGCGAGAAGAACGAAAAAAGTTTCCCCCACAAACCTTAAGTATCTATATTCGAGGCTTCTGCGTTCGCACCATTTTCCAGGAAGGTAGTACCGTCAATATGGAAACACTTCTGTACTACTATATTAACTCAATAGAAAGTTACCGAGCTCGTTCTATAGTTAAATAAAATTGACGAAATGAGTACATACTTAACTGTGTTCAACAGGTGGAAAACTATACAAACGCACTTGGGCTTCCAGGCAGCCGCCATGGTGTTATTCATCGACTGTAGATTATTGCATTATTATAAATAAATAAGTATATACATATATTGCTCAAAACATACTTATACTAGTAGTAGTATATTTTCTATTTTTTTTGTGTTTCAGAGACGAATATATTAGCGCGGGAGAGCATCTTCCCATAACGCAAACATTCCCTTAAAAAACTGTATCTTAACGACATTTCGCTTATCGTAGCGTGTTTCAGGAGTTCATGCGCTTGCAATAATCAAAATTTTGCTCGCACTATCATTCCCTAGCGAGCTACGGATTGCATTTCGACCAAATTCGCGGATTCACTCAGTTTAAGATGACCTCAACGATCGCGCGTTCAAGGAATACCCTCGCATTCGACTCGGAAATATTTCACAAAATTTCACGATCGTAAATTTTTATTTTGCGCGACAAATAGCCAAGCGGGAAGTCGTTTCATGGAGATAGATAACATCGCCCAATAAAAATCAAATCGTTATTACGCGAGGTTGCTTCGAATTACAGCACGCTGGAACGAGCTAACGTATATATGTATATTTTTTTTTTGGGCGACGGGCGAACTGGCACGTACGATTATCCGCCGAAAATTTCGAACTAGACCTCCGAAGGAGCACACCAGTAGAAGAAGCACCAACCAACCACCAACACAGGTGGCTGGAACGAGGCGGATGAGGGACGACGCTTTAAAAAAAATAAAACGTCGCGCGCATAATAGTTCACGCCTCGCCAGCGCCACCTAGGAGGGAAGGTCACGTGACCGGAGCTCTCGCGTATAGAGAGAGAGAGAGACCCATAGCGTCCCAAGTTTTTTCTCTCTTCGAAAGAGAGGTTCGTCATCTAAACCTCCCTTTTCGAGAAGACGAAGAAAGAGGTATTTTTTTCTCTCTTCGAGGAGGTACTTGTATGAGAATGGAAAGGGGAAGAAGTAATCGGCACACAAGTGAGAAAGAGAGAGAGAGAGAGAACTTCCTATAGGTTCCTGGACCAAGAACCACTCTCCATCCTAAGAAGAAGGGGGGAGAAGAAAGAGGTAAGGAGGAGGGAGATGGAGAACCGGGAGAGTTAGGTGGGGGAGGTAGTGAGAGAGAGAGAGAGAGGAGAGATGTGAAGCTTGACCTTGTGAAGGTCACCGCGGCTCACCCTGGGCCATAGCGGGGTGGAAGGTCTTGAAGGCGCGTGAGGGGAGGGAGGGAGAGAAGAGGGAGTGGTAAGGGGAGGAACGGAAAATGAGGAATGGAAATGTGAGGGAGAAAAAGAGAGAGGGGGTAGGGAGGGAGGGAAGAAAGCTGAAAGGTTGAATGAGAGAGGAAGGGAAGTATGTACCTATGCGGAAACGTGAACAATTAGCGAGTCTCTTTTTTTGCACGTACACGGTTGTTTTCAATTGTTCGATTTACTGATCGGCTGGATCTTCTGCCTGTCTTGCGGTCGGTAACGGCGACAACGGTGAAATTTTGCGAGTGAGGAACCATTTACGTGACGAGCTGAAAGCGCAAAAAATAGACTGAAAATACAAGTTATGGAATTACAGTTAGATGTAAATTAATAACGACGAGATAATACCTCCGAATTGTACTCGTTCACGTTACCGAGACGCGACTAAATTAGTTGAGAAAAATTTCTCAAGATAAATAGCGATGTCTTTATGTGTAAATAATGTGTTTTCACGATTCGGTACCGTCTTAATACTTATTTGGATAACACATTAATTTGGGGCGCATATAAACAGATTGCTAGATACACGTACATTGAAATAATGTAGCGATAATTTGAGATTTTTTACATTAAACAATTTGGAAATTTTAAGGAAGAAATGTAAGAAAATATCGTTAAACAGCTGTCGCTTTTATTATTTAAAATATGTAGATGTTACTCTTCGCAATGCATGAAGAATGGGTGTGGAAAACTATATCAGGGCACTTTGTGTGCGTGGAAAAGTTGCCTGTGAACCAATGTAACGTTTACAATATTACTTTTAGAACATATATCTGTCTGTACGTCTTCACTCCAATTTTTTGTTTTTTATGAAATTCTAGAACTCCTTTTTTTTGGGGTATTATGATATTTGTTTTATGCCCCGAAGCAAGTGACAATTTGTTTTTAAATATTTAAATTCTTCCACCACTCTGAAGACCGATTTTTTTGCGTATTAGGATGTACCGTATTGTCCATAGAAGGCTACTTGTTATCGTCTGCTTTCTTGTCAATTTTGACAGTATGTGAGTTGCGTTTAAATTTTTCATTTGTAGTAAATCGCGTCGAAATAAATATAAACTTTCCTTTATTTCTTTTATAGCATCTTAAGTTTTTCAAATAATTTTTATTATTTATCATTTCAAAGCTAATAATATTATTTTACGCTTGTGTCTGATTGAGATGAGTATTCATTCGTCGATTCGGAAAGTTAATCCTGACGAATACTCCGAAATAATTTTATTTTCGTAATTTTTGTTTGCTTGTCATTCAGTTTCCCGTTAACTATATTAGAAAGGAGAATTGGTTCGCGCGAATCTGTCGGAACGTATTCGTCGCACGCATGTTTTGGCATTGGTCAGCTATTAGAGTTCCCTTTTTTGTCTCCGCCATTTTTAAAACGGATGGGCACAAGTAAAACCTGTGTTTCCCCCAAAAAACTACGAAGGCGCTAAGGACTTTTCATATGGGTCCCAAACACAGCACGTACCGTTGCTGTACTCTATTCAGTTTGCATTGTGGGCAAGGTCTCTCGCGTCATTATTAACACTTAACCGGTTGGTGTGAATGTCACTGCCAAATACTTGGCAAGGAAAAAAATGTCATACCCATTGTGGGTTTGCGGAATAGAACCAACAGCCATGAGACTGGTAATGTTAACTGCCGGATAATGGTCGAAAGAGGCACCGTAGCGTGGGAAATGTTGAGAATTCCATCGAAGGTAGTCTTGAACAAAGCGCCATCTTGTATAGAGGAGAAGGTCTTGGGTTTACGGAATTCTTACCCTGTATCGTTTAGTCGGTGGTTGCTAGTTTGACGTCATATTGATATTTTTTTGTATTCCGAAGTAAAGGAGATGTTCGAGGTTTTTACTGTGGACCCGAAAAATGAAATATCAAGCTCGCCTTACGGCTGCAATTTTATTTATTCTGAGTGCACCTCTAATGGATGCAAAATTTGGAAAACTGGAAGAGGGTTTCGGGTAAAACGGCGAGTGAACATTGGCGTTCCGGCAGTCGTTGAAAGAAATAAGGAATCACTTATTCACCATCAATGAAGAGATTGAGTCAATCAGGGCACGAATTACAAAGTAACCATTTTGGGGGGGAGCCTGAAGGTAGCGCTTTGTTCTTAAAGAATTTCTCATTAAGCAGTTTATGTATTAACTTCCTTGGAGTAGCTGGTTGAGCATTCAAATTTGCAAGGTTAAGTTTACCCGAGGTTCGGTTGGTTAGAACAAATGAAGTTGCAGTGCGTTTAAGTTTTGAAGCCAAGAGTCGCCCACCTTTCTTGGATTAAGAGGGAAGTGTTTATTACTTGGCGTTAGCCATGTTAAATTGTGTATAGGAATGTTATGTATTGGTGAAATTCATAACCCTCGAAATAGAAAATTATTCTTTATGCATGTGTCCGATATAAGCAGACATAGTTTTTAAAGAATGTATATGAAGTTTATTGTTCTTAAAAATCTGAACTATACGATGAGACTATTTTTAAATTCAGATAGGAATGGGCTTGGTGACCACGAAGCTATGGAATGAATTTTTTTGTTAAAAGTAAGATATTTGACTGTACTGCAAAAAATATGACTCTTGATCGGATTAATAAGAGCGAAAGAGTTACCAAATTGAACTGAATCGAGACAACTTTGTCCCGCGGAATACCAACTAATTGAAATATGAACTTAATATTGCTTCATGTAAGTCATATCGTCTGTGCGAATTATTAGGAACGGCATTTGCTTATAAAGGCCAAAATAAGTCAAAAGTAACCAGTATCTCTTTGGAATAAATGCAGTGTTTTGATGTTAGTCTTCAACTGCCACCATCTGATTTCTATAACTTAATTTTCGTGACGGTTTCGCATTAATCTCTGGAATTTCATGATGTTTTATTTAATTTATGTAATATAGTTAAGATATTATCCACATTACTTCTAAAGGATCTGCTTAATTAACGGTAAGCAACATATAAATCATATACGTACAAAATATTAATTCTAACTAGAAGGACATCATTTTAATTGACGGTGTCAGGTTAATGCATGACGAAACGTGATTCCCCCTTCCGTCAGAATTATCCTTCTCTTCGGTATAGTATCTTTAAAATCTTCGTCAACATGGCGAAACATTTATTTTCCGCCATTTTCATACAATTCGGTAATCAAAGTCAACCACCGTCACCAGGGCCGTTTTATCCATTAGGCACAATAGGCACAGTGCCTAGGGCCTACGAGCCTTTCAAGGGCCTACGAAAATGTTTGATACTTGAATAAGTGTTGAGTATTGTTGAAATAATTTGAAAAGCAAAATTATAAAAATGCTTTCGAATATCTTTAATAGCAAAAAATTAGAATTAACGTGGGTGCATTTTAATATATTTGATATGACGTAGAGTTGAGCCTTCGAATGCAAGAGTGCCTAGGGCCTACCAAGGTCTTAAAACGACCCTGACCGTCACGTTTGCTGTCAGATAGCCGCAGGACTAAATACCGGCAAGATGTCGAATCCGGAGAAAAGAGAAACAAAATTCATCGCGAGAACTTCGCTTAAAACATAATTTATTGAGTTTCCGGAAGAGATACCTATAATAGCTGTGATAATCATATGACTCAGGCTAGCAGGTGTACCAGAGATATCACGATGTCGGTTCAAGTATCGTCGTCGTTCTGTTGGTAACGCTGGGTTGTTAAAGCAAGCTTTACGAGTTTCCGGAATCGTTTTCGTAAACAAAACACCTTCGCTGTTGAAGAAACTAATTGACAAAGATTGCACAACACTCAGGTTATGAACTAATTCTTTTCTCCGATTAGGAAGAAGTACAAGTTTATGCTGCCATTGTGCTCCGAAGAAATGTAGACAATTCAATGCCTCACATTTATAACGAGCCATTCGGATTATGGATGAGTTGGGGGTTGGAATCACTCGGGAAGAAGCTCGATAACTCGAATATTCGAATTAGATATATTTTCCTTCGCATTCAGATGCGTCAATATGAAGTTCTATCACTCGAAGTTTCGATAACTTCAACTTTATTTTGTCTTCCCTTGAGGTTCGAGTTATCGAGGCCAGACTGTACTATGTCCTTTCAGCGTCTCGAGGATTGTTAACGCCGTCATCAATGCTTCCAAATTAAAATGAACGAAATTTAAATACCGGTATAAGTCCGAGCGATTATCATGGAACGGCGTAGTAACCAACTTATTACATTAAATGGACATATTTAAGAAAGCGTCCTAGTCCAACAAATCCAATGTAGTTTTGCATACCTATATCTATGTGTCTATGTAAGTATGAATGTATGTAGGATGATACGTTCATATGCGTGTATGATGTAGGGTGAATATATCGTTGTGGCTTAAACGGTACAAATTCTGCATAAATTTACACTACAATTTTACATTACCTTACTAAAATGACAGCGGGAATATAGAACAATAAAATACTCGTCGTTCTGCACAACCTTATGAACTCGGGTGTTTCTTCCGTTGTTCCGTTGGTATTTAAAAAAAAAATATATTGCTCCAATCCATAAAGTGACTTCCCGATATATTGGAAGTTTTTCATAAACATTTTAAAGTTTCACGTCACAAAATTTATTCACTCATGTTCACAGCTGTTTAAAAGGTTTTCATTAATGCAAAACAAGATTCGTTTGAAAACAAGCGCGAAATTCTTGTAATCATATGTTATCTCCTCAATATCTTCTCAACCACGATGAAAGCTGATTTAATTCTAATTTGTCCAATTCTGACGCTCAGGGATAAGGGTGAAACGACGAAACCAGGCGGCTTCTCGATAAATTGATCAGGGAAAACCTTGAATTGGATTCTTGGAATAAGGGATGGGAAAAAAACGCTAGGGATGAGAATAAAACGAGAACAAAACTCCATTTAGTGTTTCAAATTTTCCCTCGTGCCCTCTCAGCGGCCGTGAACTGTAAATAATTCAGTATTTAAGGTGATTTTTCGTTAATAAATAGATTGCTATGAAAATAAAGGTCTACAAATAAAAAGATTCTGTACTACATGGTATAAAATCTATAATTTTGAAACTGATGTAATTTAATTACATCATGTTAAAATTGTAGTAAAACATGTAATAAATTGTTTTTAGTGGATTTATGAGTGTGATGATAACATTGCGTTAATTTGTAATAAAGTAAAATCTCCATGTTAACAAACGCGTTTTTTATTATCAAGTTATTCTTAAATAAGTGCAGCCATGGGTTTCAAATTTACAGTTAAGAACGTTAGTTAACGTACATAAATTAAATTAAAATCGTTCTATAATACAACGGTATGTATTATAGCGTATAATTAGGATCTCCTTTTTTATTAGTATACACTGTTTATGGCGTTGTCCTCAAATGAGTTTACCCGCAGTACGGAAAACTACGTAGCATTAGAGTACGCATCATTGACATATCTTTATATAGTTTTAGATTGGGTATTCGAAAGTGGTTTAATCAGAAGAACGCTCACAGACCTTTGACTCTAATAAGTAATTCTAATTATAGGTTCCTCCGATGACGGATATTTTGATCCTGAAATGAGCATCTGGTTCACTCAAACGCCTTATGTCAACAAGAGTCTACCTTGATCATCTATTGGATAACATAACACCGGATAAACACGAGATAATCCAGCCAAAGGTAAAGTATGAGGCACGTCTGCAGCATGTTAACAAATTGAGTTTCCGAGAAAGACACATTGCGACGCTTATCTTTTCGCAAGGACGCCTGAATTCGTGGAAATGGGCGGAAAACATGGATTGCGGATTTGAGGAGAAAAAATGTAACGTTAACAGATAAGTGGTATTTGAAATAACTAAACGATTAGTCTTGTGCCGACCGTCTTGGATTCGGAGAGCACGTAAGCTGCGTTCGATCACATATTAGCTATTTCATTGTCTCACCATTTAACCTTGAAACTAGATGATTTGCGCTCTGATACTACGTGACAGTTCTCAGGGGAGTTTCTTAGAAGAAAAGTGCTTAACGTGCAACCGATCATCATGAAATGCACCAAAGTTTAACGTTGAAAGTTATGGTGCTAAAATTTACGTCTTTGAAATATGGAAGTATAACTATAATTATCCGTGTTTTCGGGACAGTAATAAGCACGAGTGATATGAAAAACGGAAAATTCGAAGGATGAAATTTTGAAGGCAAAATCCTTTTTTAAAATCTCTAAAATGCTATGCAAATTTATTTGAGTAGAAAGAAAATATATCAGTAAAAATTACCCCTGAAAATCGGAGTTTTATTGTGTACATTAAATATACAAACATATACAGGTTTCATATCAACGGCGAGGTGTACTCTATAATATATTTTGAAGCGTGTGTTTTTGTTTGTTCATGGAACTCCTAAACGATAAAAGCTAGAATAACCAAATTTGGTGCGATTCTTCTTTACATCCTAACTTAGTGAATGGTCAAGGTTTGGTCAACCGGGATTAATCAGTGCCGCCAATATAGGTGATTAACATTTTTCCGTAAGTTAACACGTATGAATCGATTTCATAAAAATATGTAAATATGGACCGGGTTTTTTCGTTTTTGCTTTATTCGACGAATAAAACTCTATACTATCTTATTCCTGCGAAGTTTACATGTTACACAGTCGAAGTTTTCAGAAATACGCTTTTTGATTCGAAATTTTGTGGATTTTTCGTACTCTTTCCGGGCGTTGACAAGGCGGCCGTCATTGTTACCTCCGATTCAGTTAGCTTCAGTGAAGCTTACAAATAGACGAAAGTTTAACGTTATTCGATTCGCAGTTTTGTTTAAGCAACGAAACGATCGATTTTTTATGGATAGCAACTTAAATAGATACTGAATATTATTCAGAAGGCGTGTATAACGATTGATAAAAGTAATTGAACCTTCTTTCTTCTATTGAATACTGGAATCTTACATTTTTTGTAAGTAAAATAATTATATTCTACATTATAATGTTTATTAACGTAATTAAGCTGACGTATCTGGTGTACATTTACCGGAGTCAGTGTTCAATCATGGACAACAGTACGTTGCTTTTTCAAGACATAAAAGTAAATATTTCAGCGAGGCATAGTTACACAAGAAAATGAAGCTGGATTTGGCGAAAGTAATATGATAGGAAATAAAATTATCGTTATATTTGAATGCAATAGGCTGGGAAACGGATTGTTACAAGCAAATATGATTAACTGTTAAGAAAAGCTAATTGTAATTTAAAAAGTATCTGCTATATAGGTATTTTAAAGAGTTTGTATGTTGTGCTGTAGTAGCTTCACTAAATCTGTTGAAATTCAACGGGAAATTCTGCTAGTATTCACTATTTGATTAATAACACTAATTAAATTTCAAGAATTTATTTATATGCAGTGAAACCTGTACATCCCTGGTTCTGATTGGATGTGACCATCATAACCAGATGGCCAATATACAAAACCAAGTGTTAAGATCTCATTTTTGTGCCCCAGATAGTACTTGACACTAATTCTGTATTTATTAGGTAAATGAGATCGAGGTATTTATACTTATGAATTTATAGGTAATCCAATACACAACATCAAAATTAATCGAGTCATCAAGAGATTATTTCTTTCAATAAATTATTAATTATCTTAGAAATATTTTAGAGTGTATGTGTGCATGTATGTTCATTATACGTGTTTACACCGTTGAAGCTATCGAATTCAAAAGTTTCATGAGCCATCCTATGGACCAAAGGATGACCTTGGCCTAGGTTTGCAGACCGTGGGGTCTATTATACCCCATGGGGTCAACAAAATACTATTTCCATAAGAATGCATGGGAAATGGTGTGGAGAAACCCCAAAATGCTATGCAGCCCTTCACTGATGTGTATATAAATATACCTAAATATTAACTTACGACAACGGGAAATGGCCTATTTTATGCAAGAAAGACTAAATATTTTAATTCTGTTCATGTTTTGTCGTATTACAGGCTAAATCGCTCGAAATTTTCTTTTAAGCGCAAAATTTACCGGTTTAGACGACCATTTTCCAGGCGGCAACAAAGCTAAATTTCTTAATTGTTGTCCTCTTCAAAGGGAGATAGCCACGTAAATATTAATGCAAGGAAAATCCACGCCGTGGCACGCCATAGAGGAAGAATAGCTAACGCCAAGATAAAGGGTACAAATGGATTCATGCCTAAATATAGTCTATGAATACTTTTAAAATATAAAGCAATAAAAATCGTTTGCTACTTAAAAGAAAACTTTCCCGAGCGAAGCCGGGCGTTTCAGCTAGTATGGTATAAAAGTGACTTCATTGAGACTTATTACCTTTATTCTTAGCAAAATGCTTACAGATTTTGGCCTGCTGTGTTACCTTTGCAGAGTCCCAACGTAGCTCAATTTTTTATACAAACGAAAAAGATCTTCCATGAGGCAAGGTTGATGGGAGAGTGAGAAGCACTTAATTAATTGTGTTACATACAGCAGGGCATATTTTTGGTTTGGGTGGGCTCGAAGTTTCTTTGTGCACTATGTCATTATCGCTGTCAGAATCCTCATTCTCGCTTTGCAATGCTTGATTATGAGATATTATGCAGAACTTTTTCAAAAATATCTCCAGTCCTGCTAGGCAATTTCTCTTGCGCAATTAGTACATTATCAAAATTTCCCATCTCATCAATATACACCATTCTAAATATTCAAAGGAAGAGAACGAATCAACTCTTCTTCACATTTCCCCTCACTCCATCTACGCTTATTTTGACACTAGTGTAATGCCCGTTGAAATATCAACAGAAGAATTATAGATAGATAGATAGATTATTATTATTTTCATTTAAAATAATTAATATCTCACTTTTATGAAATATTTCGTCATATACAGCATTTCTAGTGAGTATTCTGTTATTGACGGGCTATCTTTAGTTAAACTTAAAATAGTTGCCTCTCTTTCCCTCCCTCTCCCCCTCCCTCCCTCTCATACCCCCCCCCTCTCTCGTATCAAAAGCATTCAAAGCACCTTTATACCAATAAGAATTGAATTAACAGTATGATATAGAGGTCTGACAATGGAATTGGTAGGCAAGGCAACATCCCGTTAAAATGGCAAGATTTACTCAAACTGTGTGAATTATACGTTTACATTGAGAAATTTCGAACTGTAGGCGGAAAAAGATGAACAGAATAAGAAACTTTTTAATGTTTTCATAAAGATGGTTCATATCCGAAGGTTGTAGGCCAAATCTTTCTAATTTTAATCTAAAAAAGAATGAAAGCCTGCACGTCGAAATGTCCATTTTTACGTGTTACCTAATGGGTAATGGAAATTAACTCCTGGAATCGAACCCGGCTCTTTGATCTCGAGTTTGATACATTAAAACTTTTTGTTGTTATATCATAATGCTATCCTGTAAATTTCATCAAATTCGGTTCAGTCGTTTGCGAGATATTAATCTTCAAAAAGCATTACATTACAAAGTGACATTGTGACACTGTCTTTTATATGTTAGATTGTTATTTCTGAAGAAAAGTAACTTACTGAATAAAACTTCCTAGCTGATTAATTTAGGATCTCACTCATAGAGGAAATATTTGGACTTTTGCCTAAATATAATGAAGTTGTTAGTTTTCTATACCATTTTCAAATTACTGATATAGGTAACTTATTGAAAACAAGTTAATCAAGTATCACAAATGGGCGCAGTGGAGTATTTGAAAGAAATTGCACGTAAGGTAAATAGCGTTTTAAAGTTCTTTTATTCATCACAAATAACACAGGCCTACGAAAATGAATTTTTTTCTGCTGTTTCAAGTTGAATATGTGATTTTTATTAATTTGAGCATGCTGAATTAAAATCAAATGTCCATTTTTCCGTATCACGTCAGGATTTTTGAGAAAATGCAAAACAAATTTACGTTAAAATCATGCGTTTATGAATGTATATGTACAGAGACATGGAGAAGTCGAAAAGTAGCCTATTGCAAACAACTTTGGTCTCTTACACTTTTTCGTTATTCAGCAAAATAACAAAGATGTCCTATGTACTCGAACTTTTGGGTCAATTTCCACACCCGCACAGCCACTTTACCACTGATGAGCCAAGAATGTAGCGGCCGAAAGGAAGGTCCTAGACGAAAAATTTCGACATTTCAGCTGAAAAGTAGCCTATTGCAAACAATTTACACTTTTTCGTTTTTCAGCAAAATAACAAAGATGGCCTATGTACTCGAACTTTTGGGACACCCTGTATAGTCTGACAGCCCGATATAAACATCATCTAAGGTAAAAAGTTATTTAAATACCTTTAAATAGGATGATTAGGGTCAGGATATTTCCGTTTTCTCTTTGTTCCAAATGAGCGTTCCATAGATTTCCGGTTGTTCCTCACGAGTAACTTCTCTTTTTAAGGTTCAGCAGTAGTCGGCCATTATGGACACATCCCACCGTCACTGATATCTTCTTTCCATCTCTTTGATGTCCTAATGAAATCTCTCACCCTGTTCTTCACTGAGGACTTCTAAATTTTCGGGAAAGTAATGGAGATGAGAGTGTAAAAAATGTAATTTTAAACTCATGTTACATCCCAGTTTCTGCAGCTTGTCTAACATATTTCCCACGATTTTTTCATACTGGGGATCTTTTACATTGCCGAGGAACTGCTTAAGGACGTTCTTGAATGCATCCCATGCCTGAAGTTCTATTTCACCCATGGTATCAGTAAATTCGGTGTCCTTCATGAGTTGCCGAATTTGTGGTCCATCAAATATGCCCTCTTTCACTTTAGCTTCGGATACAGATGGAAACTTACGGTAGAGATACCGGAAAGACGAGCCACTCTTGTCCATTGCTTTTACGAATTGCTTCATGATACCAAGTTTTATATGCAAAGGTGGCAATAAAACTTTCTGTGGGTCAACTAAACTGGCATATTTCACATTTTTCGTCCCTGGTATGAATCCTTCCCTTTTAGGCCAATTTTTATTTGTCCAAAGTTTGTCCCTCGCTCTACTATCCCATTCACATAAGAAACAAGGGAATTTAGTATAGCCTCCTTGTTGACCCAATAAAATCCCGGAAACCTTTAGATCACCGCACAAAGACCACTCATGTTTGTTATATTTTATTTTTTGTAATACTGTTTATAATTTTCATATGACTCTTTTAGGTATATTGAATGTGCGACTGGTATTGAAGCAAATTTGTTTCCATTATGCAATAATACAGCCTTTAAACTCCTTTTTGAAGAGTCAATAAACAAACGCCAGTCATCCGGGTCGTAGGTTTCTTCTCCCAACTGCTGATCAAAGCAGGAATATAACAACAGAAAACCAGTTCATGTCCTCTGCTGTAAACTCCGAGCTGGATGAGGATTCGACATCCTCCAACTCAGCCGGCGGTGTAGGAATCGGGACGTCTGGTCCATGCGGCATAGGTCTTATAGCTGATGACAGGTTGGGATATTTAATTCCCGCCTTATTTCTTTTGTTGTACCCCGACACTTTGCACAAGCAAAAATAGCAGTCATCGTAGTGATTTTTTGGTTCACGCCAAACCATTGGTATACCAAACGGCATAGATGAGCGCCTACCTTGATACCAATGTCTCAGTCCTTCAACGCAGATGTTACACACGAAATGTGGAGCCCACTTTTTGTCCTGATCCCAAGAAGACGTATTCTATTTCATATTGCCGCTCGCGCGATCGCTATACGACCGCGCTAAGAGTACTTTGTGCCAGGGTGCGAGATATCTTCGTGGCGCGCCCCTGGCTCACTTGCTATAAATTGTTGCAACCTATAAAGGCCACCGCACACCGGGTGCTATACTATATAGCGCTATATTTTTGTGCGATGTTATAGCTAGCGATAAGATATAAATATGCGCACACCAGATACTATAATATGTTTTATTTGTCCCGGAAAATCGCTTAGTTCCACAAAATGGCCGAGGCATATCTGTTGTTAACATTGGCTTTAACCCTTAAACCGAAGTATGTGTCTGACAACCACATACGATTTTTCATTTTGTTAGTGTGGCTGCACTGATAGAGCTGGCGGCCCAAACCTCACAGTACCTTCCTCAAATTACTTCCTGCTGTGGGTGATACATCGTTTTTGCAGTCGCAATTTCTCAACCGTTCGTAAGAAATCGTTTTTCAAAAGTTATAGTGTCTCGTGGACAACTACTTCTCATAACGTATATTTTTCGCATGTCTGGTGGACACACAAATAAATATTATTTTCATTTCTTTTTTTAACAATTTTTAGAATTATATAATTATAATTTAGATTTATTACAGAAGTAAGGATGGATGCAGGCCCTAGCACCTCGGAAGGCGGTAGTACATCAAAGAATTGGTGCAAATATTACGAGAAAAAAGCTAGCGTACGTAGGAACACTGAAGAGAAAAAAACGAAAATTCCAAAAGTTTTTACCATCGAGGAAAAGAGAAGTTGGTTCGACATTGCATGGATTTAGTAATGACATCACCTTGCTCAGTTACGTTCCAAAAAAGAATAAAGCGGTGCTGGTGGTATCAACCATGCATCGAAACAAATAAACCGGAAATAGTGGGATTTTACAACCGAACAAAAGGAGGCGTCGATGTAATGTATCATAAATGCGCTAATTATTCTTCTAACAGAAGAAGTCGACGTTGGCCATTAGCAGTATTTTATATGTTTGTAAACATATCTGTGGTGAATAGTTACATAGTCTACTTATGTTTCAAAAATTCGGAAAAATATAAAGAGATTCAATTTTTTGAAAGAATTAACTCTAGTACTTTTGAGGCCACACCTAGGAAACAGACTTGCTGTTCCAAATCTGCGTTCAGACTTGAAAAAACTCATTGAAAGCGTTTTACAAGAAGCAAATAAGGATAGCACACCGAAACCAAAACAGAAATCTGAGAGCGACAGACCTGAAAGAAAGAGGAAGTGTAGCTAATGTCCGTATACACAAAATCGAAATACCAGATATAAATGCATAAAATGTCAAAGGCCAATCTACTTACAATGTTTCAAAAAGATTTGTGACATATGTTGTGGAGATTTGTAAGCGCAAACTATTTTTTACATTACGTATACTTTCAATGCAAAGATTTTTAAATATTAATATGTAGATATTACATTGGTATATGGCGAATAGTAATTATATGTAATAAATGAATAAGCTTAATGTATCATTACACTTAATAATAAAACAATAAAAATTGAATATTTTTATATGCGTGTCTGACATCCACATACTTCTAATAATAGACAAAAAGTAGATACTTCGGTTTAAGGGTTAAAGCCAAAGAAGAGGAAGTGGATTCATGAAATTAATATTAGTAGAGAGCAACTTGGAGGGTTCCATCATTTATTTCAGGATCTAGAAAACGACGACGAAAAGTTCCGACAGTATTTTCGTTTAACAAAAACGCAGTTTGAAGAGATATTGCGTGTCTTCCATGTCAAACACTGTATAAGAAAAAAACAAGCAGCCCGATACTTGCTCAAGTAAAGACTTCAACTATATGACGCTAGGAGCACTGTACACGTGGTCGCCCGTGCATTCTGCGCATGCGTCAGTTCTGCTATATTTTGTTAAAATAGCCAAGACCACAACGCGTGCTATATAGCGGGGTTTTATAGCTTATAGCGCGCTATATTTTTCCTTCAGTCTGCGGGCTTACATTGAATTACATGTTGCACAAAAGTTAGCGATATATCTTTATATTATATCTTCATAGTATAGCGCCCGGTGTGCGGTGGCCTTAATTCGTAGGCAGCAGAAGCATTAAAGTCTATCCCACTTTAGGACGACAGTAGTGTTGAATTTTTTATCACATTCTATTCAATGTTCAATGCATTAACGAGATTGTATAACAATGTACATATATAGGATTCGATAGTAAAGTTCACGATTTTAAGACAATCTTGATTGATTTTCTTTATAACGGCTACTCGTACGATAAGAAATACTTTCAAGTCCTTAATATCAAATTTCACGAAAATCCGCTCTGTAGAAGCCGAGAACGAACATGCGGACGGAAAAAAGTACAGACGGACGGACGAACAGACTAATAGACGCCAACGCGCGCACGCACACACCGCTCACGCACTCTACCGCACACACCCACACATTCACTCTCCCACTCACCCTCCCTTTAACCTCTCACACCCGCACATTCACTCACCCGCAGCCTCTCTACCACATTCACACTCATCCGCACACCCACACATTCATTCTCCCACATATTCTCTCTCAGACCCTCTCCCATACCTGCACTCTACCACCACCAATTGGGGGGACCTTGTGACTTCAAACGACTACCAGCGCTAGTTAGGCTTCTCAGTCTAAATCACAAAGCAAGGGAGGAGTGAAACCCGGTGCCGGAATTAGCCTACTCTTAACGAGAAACACCAAGGGGACCAACGGCTTTACGTCCTTTCCGAAGGACGGGGCGCTGATTTGCGTGTTCTCCACATAACCACGCAAATGGCGGGGGGAGCCGGGCAACCCGGTTCGCACCGAGTTTGCTAAGCGTAGCAGGCCAGCGCCCGCACCACTACGCCACGACTCCCCACTTTAATATTTCGTTTAATATTATACCATATGCTCTTTAAACCGCATATCGAGCAGTGAAATAAGTTATTTAGAGATTTGAACGTTTATTTTTGCTTTATATCAGTTTGCAAATATTCTATTCCAATGTTGTAAGAGAGTCTAGATACAAGTTACGAGGTACATAGGTTAACCCTTAAACGCCCAGCGGTGGCGTTCTGTATCACAAAAGTTCTGTGCCCATCCGCCGAGCGTGTTCAAACGAACAAGCGCGTATATTGAATCGTTCAAACGCTCTCAAAATGCATTTGGTTGAACGCTAGTTCTTTTTACGGTATTATTCTACGTTAATGTGTATTATTGTTTCCTGGTAGATTTTAACGTTGAATTTCATCGTATTTTATAGTATTTCATTTTTAGATTTAACTTTCTACTCCGAATCTTGCCTCAGTATCGTTTATTTACTTGGGTTTCCAATGAGAGGGCTATTATTCTCATGCTCAACTGTATATTCTCATTTATTTGCTGTTTATCCCTCAAGCGTGGATTAGGTCTTCGGCATAGAAAATTCGCATACTTAGGGTCTCTTATTTTTATTTCAGCTTTACATTTGTCTTTGGTCTACTTCGAAAATGCTTGACTTTTCTTGTTCAAGCATCAGTCTGGATTTTTCCATTAGTGGTCTTACAAGGGTGCCAGTGGTTTTTACTTAAGTCGTTTTACGAAACTTCTGTTTCCATCGACATAATGCTTAACTTATCCTAATTTTTCTTGTGTTTGTCCTAATTATTCTTTATATTAATCCTTGTCACTCTTTACATTTATCCAAATTTTGGATTTATAAATTAATTTCTTAAAAAGACAGGCTAAAAATTATAATTTTATAAGAAAATTATTTGGCTGCATGCTTGTTTTGATTTAAGTAATCTAACTTTAAAGAGGGACTAACATGTGTAAATGAATATGATTTTTACGGTTACTAAAGCAACTTAGGCAAGTGGCCAACATACAGGTGTCTTTGACAATCTCATACGTGTGAAAATCATATTTGGTAAATATTTATACGATACATAATTATCAAGTATGATGTGGATTGGCGAAGCCACTTAGGCACTTAAGCATTATCGCTGTATGACAATTGTTGAGTGATGTCAGAAAATACAGAAATATTTTTTGTAAAAATTATGTCTTCCTTTTATATCGTTCTTCTTAATATTAACATAACAATTTTCACTCCGAAATCATTCGTAAAAGCTGAAATTAGAAGAAAAGTTATCTTATATGTACATAAAAAATGTAATCAAGTTGCGTGTTAAGCTTCCACTTCCGGTGTCGTAACAGTGGGCTATAACGGGTTTTGTTTCATGAGAAACAGTGCAGCATAACTTTCAATGGCATGTTAAATTACTTAAAATCATAGAAGAAATATGGGACTTAAACCAAACAACACATAAAAGGATGAAAAATAATTTTCCTGCCGTTGACGTCGCATCGTTCCACACATTCGTTTCGAACACGAAAATTTCACATTTTTTAGGTAAAAGTCTTTCATCGTCAAGAACAATCACATTGTTGCTCATTTGTATGTATATTTGTAGTTCATCGCTTAGAGGAAATTTTTCGTTCCCCCTCATTTTCGACACATTTCAGCTGGTTATACTTTGAGAGTTCACAATTTAACCATGAACTTTTCGACCCAGTACTGGGTCGCCGCCCATACTTTGAGAAACGCTAGCTTAGAAGTTGCCCTCCTCTCAATCCCTCGGCGCTGTCAGTCTCTCTACCGTCCAATTTTCGAACTACATGGATGAATTACCTCTCATTTAAATCAGGACCGTGTTTAGGATAATCGGGGCCCTAGACAAAGTAATTTTTTTGAGCCCCCTCTTCTAATGAAAAAAGAAAATATGTAGAAATGACGGAAGTGGAAAAGTAAATTAAATCTGTAGAAAATGTTAAAATCCTTTATTTTAAAGTAAATAAACATAAATATTCAAACGTTTCTCTTTCTCTCCTTTAGTACTGCAAATTTATCAGTCATTTCTTCAGTTTCATCAGCAACCTCATTTTCAACGCATAGCAGCGCCAACGCACTTAATTCTTCTTACGAAATTCTGCTACGTTGATAGTTTTTTACACGTTTCAAAGTCGAAAAGCTCCGTTCACAAGTAGCATTACTGATTGGATTTGTCAAGTATGTTCGCAGTAATACTTCAGCGTTTGGGAATGTTGCACTTATATTGTATTCTATTTTGAACTTTAACATCTTGTGTATTCATGCGAAAGAGTGTGACGCAAGTGTGAAGGATTCCTGATAAATTCGAGATGGTTTCCCGTCTGAATTTTTGGACCCCTTAAATTTTGGGCCCCCAGCATTTGCCTAGCTTGCATTATGGTAAACATGGGCCTGAATTAAATTGACATTTTTTGCTGCCACTGTTGTCAAAGAATTGTTTAAGTGTTACGATGAATAAAATTGTAATGGTAGAATACATTGTTTTGGGATTGGTTACTTTATCGAAGCGAATTAAGTGAAAGTAAATAGTTCCAAAAATTTTAAAGGATATTTTCAATGAAATATTATGCTATATGGGCATCAGAATCAGCATATTACTGCAAATAACCTTTGCAAATTAAAATTTCATCACTTTTACAAAGCTTTCATTACACATTTTACTATCAACTCTACAAAGCCGCTACAGAAGGGACTGCTTAAACAATTATCTGAGAATTTAACGTAACATACATTATAACTACAAAATAATTGCATGTGTAACTGCAACTGACATTCTAATTATCTTTAATATCCATTTATAACTTTTATAGGGTTAAATGGAAGAGGAGACCTTATGGTCTCAATTTTGCCCAGATAATAAAGACACCTGTCTATTACCCCGGATATACTGGTTGAAACCCCCTTCTCTAGGTGATAAAAGGTTTAACATATTTTGATGGCATTTCGTATTTATAAAAGGTATCACTTGGTATAGAGGCCCTGTTCTGATGAACCACGTCGCGCAACAAGATAGGGCAGTTTATTCTAGTTTATAGAATATTCCCCGCTTTTTAGAAAATGACAACCCAAAAATTTTCAATTCTATATATGAGTCGTAATGACCCGTATGTATGTGGGTTTTGTCGTTATGGATTTTATTAAAACGCAAATACAAAAATTGCATGTCTAGAGCGTATTATTTGATAAGGAGGGCTAAATACCATTTGCGTCGAAACGCGAAGTCATATCACTCATTTTGGGATACCATAGTTTGGAATTTTAGCTCCGTAATGGTATGATAGCAATTCGTTCATTTTGTCATTTAGAACATATTTAGACTACGGCGAACCATTAGCGTGTTTGAACCATATCGTTATTTCAGGACATTCACCTTTCTGGGGAAAAAAAATCAAAGTTTCGATTCCTGAGTCAATTGTGAGAAACGTGCTTCCTGCCAGAATTTTTTCTTTTGGTTTAACTTTAATAACTTACGATTACCTGAGAGTGGTTGGCTGCTGTAATAAATTAAGATAATTGGTTTAGATTTAGAGTTTATCTTATCAAGTAATAATTTTATATATTCCCCGGCGGATTTAAATTCAGTGAAGAGTGAGCGAGGTAATCGTTGATACAAAAATAAAAATGTATGAAATGGATATCTAATTTCAATACAACTTTAAATTTAATATATGATTTGTAAGAGTTGCCTAAATCGTCCAGTGACGTATTCATGGAATTGTCGAAGAAGCCATAAAAACATTAATTTTATGGATTTCTTAAGAATTATTCGAGACAACTCCGAACGCATTTAAATGATCTCAACTTTGTTGATGCGCTTAGTCACATCTATTAGCAGAGCTCGCTTCTAAGATTTAGCCAATATATGAATAAACATTTTACAAGGACCTTCGACTACACGAGCAAACCAGCTTTTGACGAAAGATGTGAATTCACACAAATGTACGGTACCGTGTTAATGTTAAAAATGCCATAAGACACAGTGAAATAAACAGTGTTTTCTTTTACGAACACGGAACAGGTCGATCGTCTGAAGCCGACGAAAATTCGACCTTCAACGTCGCGAAAATCCTAAGACAATCAGCTTGAAAACGCCAAATATTTCTAACGTCCTCAGAAAAAAAAATGCGAAGGAAAGTATTTGACCCTAACTTGTATGAATATTAGATGTCTGCTTCCCGGGAATTCTTACCGTTTTCTTTAACAGTAGTCAGCGCGGAGACATTAAAAGAATACAAAAAACAGAGTTAACTTTTAAGAGAAGGGAACGACAGAACTGCGTCTGCGGCGCAAAGTAAGAGGAAGTAAAAGAGAGAAAGGGGAGAGGAGAGGAGCGAGAGAGGGAGGAGAGTGTGGAAGAAAGGAGGGAGAGAGTGAGTAGGAGAGGGGAAAACGAAAAGGAGAGAGGATAGGGAGAAGGGAGTATGGTATAGCAAGAGGAAGGTCAGGAAAGAGAAGGGAGGTAGAGAGAGATAGAGAAGGGAGGTAGGGGGAGAGGGAGAGAAGGGAGGGAGCGAGAAGGAAGGGAGGGAGGGGCGAGAGAAACAGAGTAGGATGTGACCCACATAGGGACCAATCAATAAACCCCTACCCGTGTTCCCTCTCCTCTCTCTCCTCTCCCCTCATCACATCCCTCCACCTCTCCTATCCACTCCCATTTCTCCCAGTATACCCTGAATTTTTATCCTCCTTTTCTTTTCTCCGTATTCGTATACTCTTACTCATTGTCACGATAGCTTGAGCCTTTAGAACTTACCTCTTTCTCTCGCCAGTCTCTCTCCCTCCATCTCTACCTCTCCCCTTTCTCCCCCCCTCTTTCGCTTATCTCTCTCTTTTTCTCTTTCCCCCTCACTATCTCTTCCTCTCTTCCCCTGCTCTCTCTCTCTCTTTTTTCGCTCTCTTCCTTCCCCAACACTCCCTCTTTCTCTCCCTCAAACTCCCTCCCTCACTCCCTCCTCTCTCCCTCTCTCTCCTCCTTCCTATATCCCCTGTTCTCTATCCCTCTCCCTCACTCCTTTCCTTCCTCTTTCCCAGCCTCTCTCCCTATCTCGCTCCATCTTTCTCTACATCTCTCACTCATCTCTCTCACTCTTCTCTCTCTCTCTCTTCTCTCTCTCCTGCTCCTCTTTCGCTATCTCCTTCCTCTCTCTTCCCACCTCTCTCCCTCTTCTACGTACCATCTTCTCTTTCCTTCCTTCCAACTCTTGCTCTTTCGGTCCTATTAATCTCGTTCTCTGCTTCGAATTTTCTTCCTTCATTTGTTCCGCCCACTCCCCTGATTAAGTCCCGTTGTAATCACCTCTTTTACCTCTTCAAATTTTCCCAATTCCCTCCCTGGCTGCATTAGCCAGAGGGGCGTACTCGAACCTGATTGGCTCTCGATAACGTCGGACGCAAATCGAATTTCCTACCCATCGCTCGCAGTTGCGTTCTTTTTTTTGTGCATCTCCCGCGTTTAAAAAAACTGTTATCGAGCGACGAGCAGTGCCTTTAAGATGGCCTCGATTCCCGAGCGAAACAACCTCGCTCTCTGGCGACCTTGACAAGTCAAAATGTAGGATTTTTTCGTTTTTATTCATTGTATTTTATTTTATTTACTAATTTTTTTACTTTTGGATTCCTCACCTTTGGGATTACGGTAAGGCGGTGTCGTCCGCCTAAGCCTCGATCATAAAAATTTGCCGCTGCTTCTCGTGGATTCTGTCGAATTCGTAATTTAAAAAAAAAAAGGCGGGTTTTCTGAGATTCGAATGCGGTAAAGCAGCATCAGACTCTTTTTCTCAAAGCCATTATGGCATCCACGCGATTTTTACTCTCTTACTTTCGTTAGCAAGGCGTGCACGTCACATAATTTGCTGAGCATTTTGGAACGACGAAGTGTAATGACTCCTTCGTATTTCTGTTTTAAGTTTTTGCCAATCGTGCGAAATCCTTGAAGTTTTCACCGCTGTTCACGTGTAGACCTGAAACTGTGGATCAATTTTTCTACATACGAATATTTTTAATGTCTTTAATACGCAGAAAAAGCATGGTGGACGTGTTTTCTATACTTACATATAAGTACTTATATACACACTTCTGTGAATGAGTGGAACTTTCAAACAAGTGCAGTTGTTGCACCCATTTCTTCTTTCGTTCCGTTGAATTTTTCTATTAATAAATATAAATAAATTTGAAACGCTTGTAAAACGCTGCGATATGATTGGTGCCGCTTTGAGATATGTCAGACAAACATCGGTCAGTTTCGAAATAACTATTTCTGGGCTGAGTATCCAACACAAGTCAGAATAGATGATCTAATTCCTATCTAACTGCTGAATAGCTGCAGGAGTAACATAGGTCATCGGTTGAGTTCAAGGCAGTAAGTCGTGCTCCGTAGTTCATTTTTAGAATGAGCAAAAATTTCAACAACTTTCTGAGACACCGACTTTTCTCTTTTTCTATCAGCGAATTTTTTACGACTCTATATAGTTATCCCAAGGCCTGAGACAGGCTCTAAACTCTTCGGCAGGAGATATTACGATTGCTCTAAGCAAAGATTAGGACTATTGTAACCATTTTGTCAGAAGCAAATTGTTGAGTCTATCTGCATCTCGGTTTAAAACTTGGCGCGTATAACTGCTGAAATAAATAATTTGTTGAACTTTTAGTACCATAGGGATTTGAGTGGACATTCTGCGCAATTTACATGGCCAATAAGTCCTCTAAGGTGGTTTTGATGCTTAATGTTAGAAAAGATTGCCATTTAGTACAATTTGTAAATGGAGTGCAATTTTGCTATTGTACTATGACTTTGACGGTGCTGATGGAACTATACGATTGCACAATAAGCGTCTTACTCGTTTTTTGAAGAAGTATTTAATTTCATTAGAACTATACTAGTTGTTGAACATTCTTTAACATTTGTCGTTCATTCGTCTAAAGAAGAGGTTTCATGTTCTTATGTAGATATAAGCGGCTAATAAAGTTGGTAATTCTGACACGTTACCAGGACGATGAACATTGTTCGTATAAAGATTAAAGTGGCGAGAATTTTATGCCTTTCGAGATTAAAATTGATCGGAATGACACAAGCTAAACTTAAAATATATTAAGAACTGCATTTTTCACATATGAGAATTTGCGCACGCACAGAAGAAAGAAATATAATCAATATATTGCATGGTTTTAGTCATTAAATTTCATTAGAACAAAATCTTATTCGTTACAATTTGCAATTGTCGTAGTTTTCCAAAGTTTCGTCTTTATTTCGACCATGTCATAACTTGGCTCGCATTTCAAAGAAATCGCCACAAAAAATCACACATTGAAGAGTTTTAGGAATCGAGAAATAAAAAAATACCCAGACTAGAAGTTTCGTTTAACGGCTCGTATGCATTAACGTTCAGAACAACGTTATTTCTGTTATCATTTATGCGGATCAGAATTTTAAAACTTTTTCCCGAGTGCATCAAAGCCGCGTGACCTCTTTGTCTTTCTCTCTCTCTCTAGATAACAGCAGTCTATCGCGGACGCTGTTTACGACCACCTCAGTGTGAATGAGTGGGCGAGTTTTATGCCATTTCTCCTTACCCGCTGCACCCGGTCAAAAAAAGAAAAAAATAAGTGATAAGATCGAATTCAAGTAGGTCGAAATAGCGTCAAATGCGTTCGAACGTGATATTTTCTGAAAACGTTTCCATCATTTCGACCGATTGCGATATTCGCGGGGTTTGTTTCGCATTTGTTTCAACTTCGACGGTTCGATGCGTGGTGAAACGGCACGAGACGTTCTGTCGATACGGCTTTGTGAGTGTGGTTTTTTCTGTTGCAGTAATTTCGCTCTTTTTTCCCCCCTCAAATGTGAGAGCGACTTCTCTATACGTACTATGTATGCGCGAACGACTGCGTGCAATCGATTCGAACCGATGGAGAATCGGGAATTTCCAAACACTAGGCCGTATAACTTATGGTAAAAGGATGTGGTTAACCGTACGGATCAAACTTAGAAAAGATACGTTATGTCGATCGATCTTTAAAATAAATGAAGTCGAAATGAATGACCTAGGTAAATTCTATAACCATGGAATCATATACGCATTTCAAGATGGCCCCTTTATTGCTGTGCTGTTTACTCAAACGTTTCAAAGGATTTAGGGTTTTCCTGTATAATTTTCTTGATAAAATATAGGACCGGGGTGGACAACCTTCTTCCAGAGGGTCGGATGAGACCCCCGAGAACGTTTTACGGAGCCTTCGAAGATACGACGAAAGAGAGATGAGCGTAATTCAATACACAGATTCATATTTTTTGTTCAAAAGTGTGATGTTTCTACCTCTAATTATTTAACTCTAAAAACTAATTTAGACATGGCTTTCACTTATATGATATCCAGTGCACGAATTAGAAAATTTTAACTACGGGAATGCTATGGAATTAATTTCGTATCAAGTGGAACGGCGCGGCGTTCCCATTCGTTCCCGTCTAATTCGAGCACTGATGATAACTCAAAACCTCTTGGTAACTTCCGATTTAAATTCTAATTCGGCCCTAAGAAACATTGGCAGATCCAATACAGCTGAAGAATTTTAAATCACCAATGCAGCCCTCCATTGTGAAAACGTTGTTCATCCCTGATATAAGACGACCTTCATTGCTCATTTTTAAAAATTTTGACACTTAAATGAAAATCAATTTTACGCTTCTACGCTTATAATATAAATGAAAATTATACTAAGCCTAGTGTCAGATGGTCTCGGCGAAAATTAGTGCGACGGTGGATCATTTTGAATTTTGAAACTATTTGAAATCGAGTTCCATCGTAGTTTTTTTATTTATGTTATGGAAGCTCAAGCTGGGATTCGTTGCAGAGCACGCTAGAGATCTACAGACGAACCACTCTGACTCAAACGATATTAACTTTCCATTGACAAAACAAGACATTTCTTTCCCTTTCATCGATTTCGAATTTAACTTCCGTTTCTTTGAGTGTCTAGATTTGGATTTTTTTTCGTTTGAGGTTTGGACGTAATCCTGTCCGTTCCGCGGTTCCTAAATTCCCAATTTTTTTTTACCGCCGCGCGAATAAGTCTTTCTTCCACGCCGATTCGATCTTCCAAACCTTTCCGCTCTCTCCCTCCGATAACGACAATCGATCGACACGTGAACGGCTTTCGACCTCATCAATCGATCTCTCGGAGTGGCAGATGTGCCGTCGAGGGCTCTGCTGCACGCGGTGGGCGTCGAGTCGAACATCGCGAGGCGTCGCCGACTTGCTTTCTCTCCTTCCCTGGCCCGGTTCCAAAGGAGACCACCGCAGGAAGCCACCCGAGCGCCAAAATTCTCCCACGGCTGTGCACCACCTGGTGCACCATCGCGCACCGCCGCCCACACCTTCGTAGCTCTCTCTAGCGCTCTCACGACGAGATCGCACGGGCGAAAGTTTAAATGAAAAAAAGACAATCGGGCTAGACTTTGAAAAAAAAAACGAGGCACTCGGATATACGACGGAGCGTTACGAGGACGGAGGAAACATTAATTAGTTTCGTCTTAGGTGGGACATTACAGCGGAGGAGGGCGTGTCTGACAGAGAGAGAGGGGTGACGTTGTTAGTTGGAATACCGCTACGTGCAGGTCATTCTGCGTGGGTCTCCTGCGTTCGACCCAAGTGACCGTTGTCTCTTCGAAACGACAAGGAACGATGTTCTGGGTCGGGCGGAATGAGTTTTTTTTCCGCACCCGGCGTGCAACCAAACCTCCTCGACACATTTCTCGAGTGGAGATTTCAAAAGCGTCACGTCAAGCTTACCTTATGGACGGAATCCGATTGATAATAGAGATTATTTCGATAACCATGGAACGGTTGTGTTTTATAATCGAGAGGTTGGTAGGTTACCGTTGATGACGGCCAGTTTGGTGCCAAATTGCGTATATTCTTTTCCAAATATATGCATATCGAAGTTATCTCGGTTATCGAACGAAAATTTCGATCGGTCGAAATAGATTTCCCCCTGAATCGGTATCCTTTTACATTATAATATAATTGAAATTTCATTACACGGTTTTTTATTATTTTCCCGAGATTCGAGTAGTCGAGGTATGGTTTGATTTAAAAGTTTTCCTTTTTGGCAAATTTAATCGAATAAATATTTTTGAATAAACATTTTTAACGTGTAGTAATGACGAGAGATGACTCTGAGGAGAGTTCTTTCACCCATTGTGTCGTTAAAAGTTTTGGTTATCCGTACAAGGGATGGCAGTTTTCGCATACTACTGCTCCATCTTGATCATACGAATAGAAAAAATATCTCGTTTCCTATTTTATCCAATCATTTAGGCATTTACCTCTCCGTCACGTCGTCTTTTACGTAATTACTTTAATATTCCGACTTCTACTCCGATACTTTAAATATATTTAAATATACTACATGGGAAATGGTTTGATAGATATACATTTAAGTGTAGGAGTTCAGAATAATCATAATGGTGAGACACTCTTTAAAGAAACATTTTTTTCGCTGCAGAACGCTATTTTCCTCAAACTCTAAGAATCGATAACGATAATTTTGTTTAGAATGTGAAATATTAAGGGTCGCAGTATCTTTGCTCGCTTATTATCTAATGTAATGAAAGAGATATTCCGTTGTGGGACGTAGTAGGGGGAGGAAGTGAGGGAAAAAAATGTGCATCAGCATGTTTCGAGGGTCGTTTATAGTAGTACGGATGCTGGCTCCCCCTTTATCTTTCCTCGGCTTCCGTTGTTTATTCACTGTCAGCTGTTTCTTCAAGTTGCGATCGTTTCACGATTCCAAAAGTGCACGCCAGCATCACGCTGGCTGGACCGGATGTGACGTCAAAGTCCGTTCATACATGCGTAATCGCATTTTGGAGGGCGGGTCTGCGATTTCTCTGCCATTCATCAAAATTATTGCGGCGGGGTGCGTTCGTATAATGAGTTTTCGATGTTCGCCGAGGACATTTTAATCAATGGGAAAGTAAATAATGAACAAACAAAGGCGTGCTTTTGCGAATCGTAATTGGTCGTCTTTTGTTTGCCCGCCATAAAGTTATTCGTGGCTTTTGAAGAGTGTACTTCAATCTTCCGGCCAATCCTAGTAGCTATCCATCAACTCTTAAGCTAAACACTTCTTCGGAAAATTTATGGCAATAATAATAATTAAATTCTGCGGTGAACATTTCTAAAATTAGAATTATTACTTCCCAACTTGCTTTCTATCCTGAAGTGCTTTCCGCTTTGTCATTTTGTAGGTCTGTCTTTTCATACGAATATTTTATTCTTTTTGCATTAAACCAAAATTTTTTATGTCGTAAAATATTCATTTTCAAATATTAAAATTTGCAGGATAATCTAATGGTACCTTTAGTAATAACTCTACTTGTTATTTTTTTAATAAATAAAATACCTACTCCACTAATATTAATTAAATTAAATTCATATTAATTATTATATTTATATTTAGAATTTTTTCTTCTATCCTATGTCGATTAGAGTCTCGCTTGGTGGGATACATCCGCGTGTCTGTAACTCGAATTTCCGATAACTCGAACCTTCCATCAGTCGAATCTTTGATAATGTGTATTTTCTCTCGCTAGAGGAATATGATTATTATTCGTAAAAAGTTGAAATTAACCGCTACGGTTCGTTTTTTTTTCCCTCCTCTGAGGCACTGGTTACGGCGGCTCTCCCTCCCCTTTTCTCTGCATTGCCGCTTTAATTGGTGGTATAATGCGACCGGAATTCCAATTCTAAACTGGCTATGACACACGGAATGGTGAAACTCGGTCTCAGCATTAAACCTAACCTTACGAAACACGCCAGGGGTTAACGGCTGCGCACCGCGGTGAAGGGGAAAAATCCCACCACCAGGACGCGAACCCGGGTTAGTTGCGTGGATATCCAGAACTGGATCGCCGCTCTCCCAGAACACCCACTTGGGGAGGAGAGGGGGGCGTCCGTGTGAAATAAAAAAAATCAACCCCGACAGAGTTTCGAATCCGGGTCCTCGAGGTTAAAATGTCAGAACTCCCTCGCTGCGCTCTTGTTCGTTTTACGGCGATGTTTATTTTTGCTGCTGTGTCGGGATGTGTAACAGTAGTGTTCCATAGAGCGTTATCTCACATTTAAATGTAAAAAAAAAAAAGAATAGAATTTTTTTAAAACTGGGGTTCGATACTGGTCACAGAATCATAAGAACTTCATTAAACTATAGCAGGGTGCGCAATTTGTTGCGTCTAAACCAACTTTTAAACTCGTCATTTGCTTAATTCACTAGAGCAGTGTTTCCCAACCTTTTTAGAGTCGCGGCACCCTCAAGTGACTTTTACAGAATTTGGCGGCACCCCTCCCTATCCACCGTCAGTAATAATCGTGGTGAAGTTGAACCCCCTAACCCCAATCTCCATATCTTCTTTCATTTCGAAGTGCCTTTGCGACGAAATGAAGGTCGACTCAACTCTGGTTTGCATTTTTGAAGGCCGACGATGCAAAATGAGGCTAAAAATGGGAAAACAGTATATTTTTTTGCGGCACGCTTCAGAACACTTCACGGCACCCAGGTTGGGAAACACTGCACTAGAGAAATATCGAGATCTTCTCACAGCTAAAAATAACCATTTAAGTATAACAAATTGAAAAATTATTATACTTAAATGCTCTTCTTAGGTATCTCTACTAGCCTTAAATTTTTATAATCTACCTTCGGCTAATTGCCGCTCTAGGCGACTGCGTTGTAGCCGAAATGGGCATTCTGTTTTTAGAATCTTGTAATGGCTATTGCAGATCCTTAAGACAAGTTCTTCATTTTTCATTATTGTGCTTCTTCTGAAATCTTCACTGCTTAATAATTATTCCTCTTTAAATTGAACGTGCCCGATCTCTGATTTAAAAACACCTTTAAGATGTAAGACATTTTTTTCTTTCTTACCTCATGGAATTTCACTGAGTGAAGGTTTCTCGAGCGAATTACGTAAATTCATCAGCATTTGTTGGGCCAGTCAGGCATTGTTTTATCTGCATAAACCAGGGATAGACAAATATTTTACTTTTACTATCATTGCCAGTCGTATTGCTGGTGTCGAATGCTTAGGTGAGTCGCATCATCAATCGTAATTGGTTCGATGGGCCTCATTAGTGTCCACATCGGAAATTACTCGAGAGATTACGTGGGATCCTATTAGAGAAAATCATTGATAAATATTTTTATAAGGTTATGATATCATTAGAAAATGTAAAGGTTTTGTGTTCATTTTCATTTACGATTATTAAGTTTTTAAATTTCTCGGATTGCTTTCGTGACTACTTCCCTGGCCGCATGGCGGTCTTCATCAGGCCCGCGGGCCGTAATTTGCCCGCTCCTGGCATCAATCGACAGACAGACAGACGTTGCGAAGTTAATGGACGCTACCGCATCGACAGCAAACTCGCTTGAATAAATGCTTGATGCATGTAGTATTAGATTGCAACTCATTGGTATCAATCCTTGAGCGTGGTTGATTTATAACTGCAGCAGGAACCGCCACAATAAAAACAAGGAAGCAATAAGTAAACAAATGATAACGAAAGGAAATAAATCGTTTGGCTTTCTTAGTTGGGAAATACTATTTTCGATGTGTGTTGCTTAGGCGTGAAGATGGAAAATAATCGTTTCGAGGACATTAATGGAGCGATAAAGGAAAATATCTCCTCCTTCCCATGATTAGACTAGATCTCGGGAGGTTGGAAGTGAGAGGCAATCAGCGGGGAGTGTAAAACATGAATCGTTTACGTCAGAGCGAAATGCTTTATAGTTAAGTGAGAAGTGGAAAATAATCAAGTTCATTCACGATTTTCCTTCGACTTCCGAAATGGGAACGAATTTATGTTACAGAAACTGAATTACGCAGATCGCCTTATGGATTGTATCCGTTAGATCTTTGGTTCTTCCTACGTCCTGCCAATCATTTTCTCGAGAAAACTCTCTATCAGTCATTGTAAGGACATGGGAACGCGCCATCTCAAAGAATAAATGCGTCTACACATATGTCTTACAATTAGCATTGTATTAAACATAAATATCTTAATAAAAATGCCATTTTGTATTTTTTCTAATTATTAATCATGTTTTTCTAAATTACGTGTCGCATCTATGAGACTTTCGCTTCCCAATATATATATATATATTTTTTTTTTTTTTTTTAGGGCAACTAGGTGCTGAAGGAAACCCAGTGAGAGTTGTGTCTCTCTTGTGCTGACGAAGGGTCATCCCGAAAGCTCCAATAACCTCTACAAATGTGTCTCTCCAACACCCCAGCGGCTCTCCTTCCGGTAAGTGCTCACTGGGTTTCCTTCAACACCTAGTTGCCCTAAATATTCTCATTTACCTTTCCTCTTCCGTAAATTTATTATATATATATATATATATATATGCTTAAAGACAAGGAAGGTAATATTAAAGGTGGCAACAAGGTGTTGGAGGATGCCCAGTGGACACTTACCTAGATCGGAGTGTCCACTGGGCTTCCTCCAACACCTATATATATATATATATGTGTGTGTGTGTGTATGTATACACTATTTGTATGTATGTATGTGTTTGTGTGTATATATATTTATAATGTGTACGTTAAATTTATCCCCTAATCAGCATCCGATGATCGAAAAGAGCCGTGCCTAACAGTATTTGATGTAAAGTTCAAAGAGTTACGCGAAAATTTATTCCGTGAGGATATATTGGAACGTGCGCGAGCTACTAAATGCAGAGAAGGGCGTGGGATGGCGAAGGACTTCGACCTCACCTTCACTCGGAAGGCTCCCGACGCCATAGTTTGTATGCAATGAAGTCAAATCGCGGGCACAGTCGAATCTCTATTACTCGAACGTTCGAGGACTCGAAAATGTTTTTTTTTACCTCCCGCTAGCGTGACCATCTAATGACTCGAAATTCTGTTTCGCTCGAATTCGTTTTTGTCTTTCTCTCACAGTTCGTGCCGTGAGAGTTTCCAAATAGCTTCAAGAAAGTCGAACTTCTGTATCATTCGACAAACATTAAGGAGAAATTTTAAAATTAAAGTTTTTTATAAGGCGCTTTAAAAAAATGCTGCGCGTTGAATGATAACCAAACCACTGGAATTTCTCTTATGGTTGGATGGAGGATCACTCCCTGAAAATTTCGGAAGATATCATCACAACCGTGCTGGGTAAACATTTTAAAAAACATTTGTGTTTCGGCGGGCCGCATTAGAATTCACATTGGTAGTTACCTAATAAATTTTGCGGAATAATATTTGTTAAAAATCGATAATAAATATTTTTAGCGTCATATATTCACTATAAAATGTTTTCCGGTCGTGTTTTTAATGAAAAAGTATGGAATTATCCACGTTAAATTTAATAGATTGCTTTGATAACGGTTTCGCCTGGCGCATAAAATACTATGGCGGGCGCCATGAGGCCCGTGGGTCGCAGTTTTCTCATCCTTGCTCTAGCTTTATCATTTCGGCAGATGTCGTCCACTGCACACTAGAGGTCTGCACGGGCCGGGTAAGGCTGAAAAGTAATGAGCTCGGGCCGGGCTTCTGCCTAGATGATTTATCCGACGCCTTGCCCGTTCGGGCCGGTTGAGGACCCAGTGGACCGCCCTCATGTTTTCGCCACAGTGCAAAGAGTGTTTAGTATTCACTATTTCTTTTATGGGGAGTTCTCCATTCTCTCCTTTACAAGCGACACATCTCCCAGGCCGCCACTACAGCACCCACGAGTTCCTAACAACCGACCATCTCATAAACAACTACTTATATCACCATCAAGAGGATTCTGTTTGCCTTAGGAGATAGCAGGATCTTTGGGAGTCTTACATCCGAAGCTTAATTCCCTACCTTTACACCTTATCCCATTACTCTCCCTTTTGTATCCGCCATTGGCCGTCAGTTCGTTCTGGGTAGCAGATGATATTGGTCTTCCGTACTGATAGAAATTGACATAATTTGTATTCTTCGTGCATTTGTGTGGTTCGAAATATATTTTGTGTTATTAAAACTTTTTATAAATCCCTAAAATACCAGAATTGATTTTATCAAGGAATTTTTTTAAAGTGCGTTTACATTTGAAATGCTTTGAACATTTTTAAACATAAAAAGATACTTTATAAAGGGTATATGTTTACTGAAGAATGTACAAAATGTCCACGGTCGGGCCGAATTTGGGCCAGTTTAAAATAATTTGGGCCTCAGGCCGGGTCTGGCTGCGAAAATGAAGTGAAGTCTCGGGCCGGGCCGGGCTTGGACTCAATTATGATTGGGCCGAAGATTTCGGCCCGTGCAGACCTCTACTGCACACCACCGCGGTGCACCGTACAGACACTGAAAGACAGAAGATGACTTAAGCGTTACTTTGCTGTGCTATTGACGAAAGATCTTGTTCAGTATAAATTTAGCTGTTGCATTTCTTTAGTTTAAAACATCTTTCGCACAAGCGAACATGCAAACGGAAACGTAAGTTTCGAAAATGCGCTAATGAATAATCGACCGCATTTATGGGCGTAGGCATCATTCTTGCGCCCCTTATTAGGCAACCAACTCCATCGCCTCATGTGTGCCTCCGTCGCTTCCCGTCAATTCCACGTCACCTCTCTGCTTCGCATCTCTATCATTGCGCACCTCCCATAATGCATCCTTGCATTGGCGTTCCCTTCCGGTCTCTCTCTGTCTCATCCCCTTTTAAGTTTCCCAAGGTCTCCATCTTAAACTCATCTCTTTAATTCCCTCTCTGTTTTTTCTCTGTTCAAGAATGGAGAGACGATAACTTTCTCATCATAAACCTATCGAAATCTCAAGTAATTTTAATCGTTTATCTAAAAATACTAGCTTCGATAAATCACGTGGGGTTATCTCCTCTATCTTTGAATGGCTCAGTCTTGCCCTATTGCAAATTCGTAAAAAAATTCGGTATTGTAATAAATGAAACGCTCACCTATCATATGATAAAAGTCTGCAAGACGATAAACTGTTCCTTACACACTCTAAGGCCTCTCAGAAACATTCTTCCTTCGTCACTAAAAAGACAGCTAGCGACTTCTATAATTCTTCCTCACTTTGACTATTGCGATATACCAGGACTTATCAAAGGATCTCGCTATTAAAACTACAGCGTTCTCATAATGCCTTCGTAAGATTTATCTTTAATTTTAAAAACTGATCATGTTACAGAATTCTTCCGTGGACTCTCATGGCTAAAACTTGAATCTCGAAGAAACCTTCACCTCCTTTCCCTATTGTTATAAATCCTTAAAAATAAAATCCCTCGTTATCTATCTACTGAGTTCGTTACCATTAATCCAGTTCGTCGATACCAGAGGATGCGATAAACTTCTGATCCCACTCCATAGAACAGAAATCTACAACAAATCCTTTACCGTCACTGCATGCAAACTCTGGAATGGGAAATAGAACTCTTTATCTCTATACACTTTCAATCGATTGTACTATAAATATCTCCTCTCCCACTCCCCAGCTTCCTTGTCAGGTTGTCGAAAGTTTTCAATTATTGTAATTAGTTGTACTTAGACAGGTATTAATCTTCACTGCCATATCATTGCGTTATGATGTCACTTTCATTGCATTTAATTTCTTTTATGTACAGTTTTGTCTGTCTGTCCCCCTCCCCCCCTCTCCCCTCTCTCTCCCTAGGGTTAAATGTAAGAAGGGACTATATAGTCTTAATTTCTCCCTTAATAAACTCGTTTGTCTGTCTGTCTGTCCCTCATTCCATCCCTCCCTTTTATTAATTTCTCTTGTTCATTTTTCATCAATTTAAAATATATTTTGTGAATCTTATATTTTTAAACTTGTATGTATTATTGTAATTCCACTATTGTTCTTTCATGTATCTAGGGGTTTCTCAGGTTTTTTCCACTCCCCTTCCCTTCGTGGGTATTTTCCTGGGGGTTTTCTTTACCAGGTTGGCCAAGTCAGGTCTTTCCTAGGTTTTTGTCACAAATACTTTTTTTTTTAGAAGTTTTCCGATTTTGTAATTGGATGTTTTGCTTGCGTGTTTTCTATTTGTTTACTTTTAGGTTCTTTTCTGCGAAATTGTGTAGGTGTAGGTACATATATAATAATAATTATTTTTTTATTCTCCTTTTGTAACTGTTGACGTAGGGTTACATGTAAGATGGCACTATATAGTCTCAGTTTCGCCCTTAATACAGTCGCTTGTCTGCCTGTCTGTCGTAATCCTTTCTGTACTAGTCAGTAAGTCAATATTTATTCACGTTTCTTGTGAAATAAGTATGTGCTTGTATGACCATCTTCAGTCTATTTTCATCTCTCACGCCTTCTGAAGATTCTATGACGGACAGCCCTGCATAATTGAGGCCTGTCGCGAAGAGCATCAAATTCATCTTGAATGGTTGTTTTAAAATCTTGTATGGATTTAGGGACAGTCGGTTAAACTCGATTCTTAAATATTACGAACAACGAAAAATCACGCGGAGTCAGATCAGGTGACCAATCGGTAGTTCCATGACAACCAATGCAGCGTGCAAATTAAAAGAGATATATGTTGTATGTATATGAATTGTAGCTGAAAAAAACATGGTGGATAAAACAACTTTCGCCGTTAGGAGTGAAATCTGGATAATGAATATTTGGCCAAACCTTTGTTTGTTTGTGTGTCTTAAATTTACAAGTATTTATATCTATAATAGCCGGATGTCCGTCCGTCCCCCCCTGTATCTCAAAAGCTGTTCATCGTAGAGATATGAGGTAAACTGCGTTTTGTTTCTACAAGCTAGGAAGGCCCTAGAAAACTATTCTCATTTTCATAAAGTCCCGGGTTCGAATCCAGGGGACAATTATATTTTCCCATAAGTTTACACGGTATTTTCGATTTTTCAGAATGCAAGGTTTTTTTCCTTCATTCATTAAAACACGTAAATATGGACCGATTTTCTTCGTTTTTACTTTATTCGACGGCTAAAACTCTATACTATCTTATTCTTACGATTTTCACATGTTACACGGTCGAATCATTCAGAAATACGCAATTGTTTTCGAAATTTTACGGATATTTCGTACTCTTTCCGGGCGTTGTCAAGGCTACCGTCATTGTTGCCTCCGATTCAATTAATGCCAATTAAACCTTCAAATAGGAGAAAGAATAGCGTTATTCGCTTCGCACTTTGTTTAAGCATCGAAATTATTGCTGTAGCAATGTCAACATTTATACATAGCGAAATAAATATTTACGGATAATTATTCAGTTAACTGCGTATGGGAAGCGTTTCTAACGAATTAATCAAAGCAGTTGAATCTTCCTTTCATCGTTTGAATGCTGGAATCTTATCTATTTGTAAGTAGAACCATTATATTATACATCCATAATGGTTATTAACGCAGATAGGCTCACACATAAATGTAAAATTAAATGAGAATAGGGACACCCATTATTTTTTTAAACACATTACATGGTTATCGTCTCTTCATTGATAATCTACATAAACGGTTGCATTGATTGTTATATAAAAAAGAATAAAAAGAATAAAAAGAAAAACATAAAAGTTCGCGATCAATTACTGTGTAAGGAAATGCAGTTTTAGTGTAAAATGTGAATTATTGAGATCAACTTATTTTACACACTTCATCATTTTTTATAAATCAATTGAAAATTCACCGCGCAAAGATTGCGCGGGATCAGCTAGTACTAATGAAATCCAACTATTTCGTCAATTTTCACTTTAATTTATATTCGCGAGCGATTTCACACTTACAAATTCGTCGTCAATGAAATAAAGAGGAAATTTACAAAGTTTATGAGAATTTAATTTGTATAGTGCAGTTCCAAGAAGATACAGCTTCCTTGGTTAATATGTTAAAAATATACGTCACATTTTTATGTAGGATTTTTTTAATATTAACAAAAACATACAAATATTCTATAATTAAATAAATTGATGAAAGTAGACAAGCAATATTGTCTTAGATTCGTAGAAAACATGGTCTTTTGAATCTTAGGTGCGAAACAAACCCTCGTAATGGTTAAATAAGACGTCAACGATAGCTTCAGTTAGGTCGCGTCATAGTATGTATTGATCTTTGCATGTCGAGGTGCTACTTTGCGCTACTTCCTTCTGAACCACTTTTATTCATTTAACATTTCGAGTTTTTCCATTGGAAAATTCGCAAGGCGGTACGAGAACTTTAAGACAGATGCTTTGGATAGCCCAGATTTTATAGTGTATGCCTAAAACATAACGGACCGTAGAATTACTACGCATATGCATTCGCAAGGTGTATGCCAATTAATACCCAGCATTTTCCCTCGCACTAATCAATTCGGTGAATCAAAATGCTCATGGGAAACTTTGGGAATTCGAGTTATTTTCTCTTAATTTGCAGGAAATACATGCTTTGGTTGACTTTAAAAGGGGTAAAACTCTATTCTTAAACCGCGGAAATCTTTAAATAAATATTTTGTCCCGAATAGGAAATACCAAAAGCGGCGATATCAAACCGCTAATCAAATTTTCGATCGGACAATAATTCCATACATGTCTAGAATTTGGTAAATGAGTGTGAAAGTCGTACGATTTAGTTTTAATTATTTTTCCAGTTGGTCACTTGGAATTTATCTTTCCATACAGAGTAATAATTTTAATATGAGAAAAGAACACGCGAGCGGATTCGAGATGTGGGTAGGGCTTAGACTGACTGTGAGAGTAAAATTACTTGGAATGAGTGAAAAACGAATCAGGACGTTTTAAATACATTTAGGGAATAGAGGAGCTTAATTTAGAGCAATAAAGGAGAGACGTCAAATGGGTCAGTGAAATTTTGAAATATTGTCGCCTGATGGAAGTCATAGAAAGGAGGATGCTAGGGAAGAGGTTGAAGAAGGGGGAGGAAGTAATATTATATGTTTAAAAAAAGTTTGATGGATATGATGAGACGAAGGGAAAGGCCGTAGATAATACAGATGGGGTTGGGTGAGCCTAAAAAAATCATTTTAATTGGTCTAACATACCTTCTTTTTCGATAACCACACCTCTGAATAGTACACCTTCAGCATTTTGAAGTATATATTTTTTAATTAATGTTATTTGTTCGCTTTTTATTAAGTGTTCCAAGTTACCCCTAATTTTTGAGGTTGATCAAACCTCTCGTTTATTTTTTTGATGTCGGATGTGTTTACTCTTTCTTTACAATCCTTTCTCACGAATATCCATCTTAAACTACATGCCACGAACTCGCGTAGCTTGAAATCTATTCATTTCTCCCATTAATTTAGCTGTACGTCGGCTTAGAAGTCGCGTAATTCCTGTTTTTTTCGGCTCGATTTTTTTTTCTTTCCAGCGTTCGACTTATCGAGGTTTTTACATTTTATCCATTCTTTTTTTTTTACATTTTTGATTCTTCTGTCAGCAACGACTGCATTCCTTATTATCTCATCCCTTCTTCCGCTTGTTGTTCATCCATTACTTCAATCATATCTTATTTTCCCGTCCGCGCAATGTGTCGGTTAACCTTTTGGGGTCATATGCCTTCCGGTCCGAATGAAAAATGTTTATTTTTGACGTCGCGAGAGCTCTCCTTCGGATTACGATACCGTCCTTATCGCGGGACTTAAATATTTGTGTGCATATTCGTTCTAATAATAACATCTCGGGCGGTTAAATAGAAATAAAATCGTGCACCGCAAGGGAATCGAGTCGTTGCCCATAAAAGTCATTATTATACTTCTCGTTCTTTCTGTTTTTTTTTACATATGATCAAACCGCTACTGTTATCTTTATCAGCCGAATATTTCGCAGTTTATTAGGATGCAGAATAAATTACGCGATAATTCCTTTAGCAAATTTGTGTCAACAGACATTCCACGAGATTTTTCGTATGCGTATAAGCTTATGGTCGTTACAATAACGCCGCCGGTTATATTGTTTGAATGTGTGATGAACTTAGCGATATATGGGCGTAAAACTCTTAATTATAATGCCACCGGACGCTTTACAGTTATTTAATTTAAGTATATGGCTGACGTGGTATTGTTTTTTACTTTTTTACATGGTGAACCGCATTGGTGGTTGCAAATTCTTCAGTTGCCAATGCGGGTGGATCAGAATGGAGACTATAAATTACCTAGATATACTGAGATATCATTTAAGTGAAAATCGAGCCTTAATAAGTTTAATAGGGGGAAAGTTTCAATAGTAAGTGGAGAAATATTGTGAATGGTAGAGGCATTTAGCTTGCTTACCCCGTACTTCTAAGGGAACAGCGTGATTGGTATGTATATGTATGTATGTATGTATATTGTCTTAATTTTGAAAAAAATATTATTTGTGTGTTAAATTTTACGTCTCTCAGCTTCGCTGGCTATAGGTTGCCCACTCCTAGTTTATAGCAACAAGCTGGACGAATTTTAATTATAATCCTCGCAGCCATTTTTGAATAAACTACCCTCCATTTTTACGATGTAGTTAGTTATGAAAAGATTTATATTCACCGTGATACCCTACATCAGGGGTTCCCAAACTTTTCGATGTGGCGAGCACCAATTTGTATCCTAGAGCATCAAGCGAGCACCAAGTTGTATCCTAGAATATCAAAAGAGCACCAATACACATCCGCGACAGTAGTTATGATAAATAAAATCAAATCCACATCAAAGTTATTCTTAATAATCTTGAATACATATAGAAAGAAATCAACCTAGCAAATTAAATTATTGGTCCTAAGAAATGGGATAATAAGAACTGTAGAAGAGCACAGTCAGGTTGCCAAAGTGCACCATCAGGCTTCCAAAGAGCACAGCCGTGCTCGCGAGCACCATATTAGTACCTTTGTTCTAAGGTATAAGACTCAAAATCTACACTTTTATGCATTACGGTGCTCGCGAGCACCATTTTCAGCATCGTAAAAGAACAGCGTCAGACTGCCAGAGAGCACGGGGTTGGGAACCCCTGCCCTACATAAATATAAGATTTCTTAAGATTCTATGTAACCGCTCAGTCTCTCGAGACGACAGACTACAGACATACTGAATTGTAAAAATTACTTTTTCGGACTCATAGGCGCCTAGTACGAGCATATTCATTCAAACCTCGAAGTCGAATTACTAACAATCACAATACTTTCTCTAAATACTTCGTATCTTAGAATGAAAAAAAATACTATAAAATATTGATATAGTACCTTCCATGTTTACTGCTAACATAAATCTATTATGAAGTTGAAATTGGTACGAAGTTTACTTCCTGCAAATTGACAAACAGTGTCTCTCCAATAGATTCGAATGTTAGTATCGTCTAATCACCACTGATAATGGCTACTTTGATGCCATGATGCATTTGGTTTTCCAATCTTTTTTATGACTATTGGACAGAATTAGTTTGTCAGCTTGATTTTAGCCATGAGGCGAGCTCGATATCCCTACAAATGTCTCAGTCATTCTTTGAGAAAGCCATATAATCGTTTCAGCCACTTAAAAGTCGTTCTCATTGGTAATTTACCGACCTTATATTAAAGAAAGAATCCACGAAGATGATGATAATATTTTATGTATTTTTAATAAATAAATAATCCTATCGTGTCTTTTTACAATTACCGTTAATAACAAATTCGATCAAAATGTTCACAGAGGGATTCGAACCCTCGAATCATACACGTCAACTTCCCTTTACCGAGTGAAATTGTAGACCTAATGGGTTCTTTTATGGTATTTGCTACATGAAGGCCGTAAACTTATCTCGTTATTCATTTGAAAGACATTGAGGTGTAAAGATAAATAAGTTTGTAATTCGCAGAATGAAGAATCGTAGGATTCTTCAATTGTTCTTTTTTGCTTCCATTTCAAAATGCTACGACATCATTTCTTACATTACATAAGCTAACTCAGATGATCATAAAACGATTTCTGTTTGTTACTCACATTTTTTTATACAAGCCATAAGACTTGCTCGATTATTTACAGTGGAATTTTTATCCGCGCAGCGTATAAAAGAAATAGCTAACTAAACTAAATGACTACGGAGGCTTTGACTCGAATAAATCATTCATAAGTCTCTCGGAACGTCCATTCACAAATCATTCATGTCTCTCGTTACGTCCATTCATAAAATATTCATCACGACATAGGAAATTCCTGACGTCGACAAAAAAAGATGTTGGGAATTCCACGTGGATCAGCATCCGAATTAAATTAATTTTACGCCGAATGTAGGTTCTAGGTATGAAGTCGTGTGTCATGGAGTTCATTGTCGTATAGAAGCGGAAGTTGGGTAAAACCCTTCGTGATAGACGTGTGCCAAGAGCATTGCTGAAAAATGCTAAGTTGGAAAGTTGGCTTTTAAGGATATTTCTTATGAAGGGTTTACATTGAGCCGTTAAAAACAATAGAATTTCCAGAGTAAAAATAATGGATGAAAAACGTCGATGATTTAATGTGGCATAACTATAGCTATGGATTCCAAAATTTCCGTCCAGTAGCGTAAAAAATAGAGTCGCGGGGGGGGGGGGGGGGCAAATACCACGGACCCGGCGTTCCCCGAATTTCTTTTTCGAATATTCTATTCTATATTTATAGAAAAAAATAAAGATTTTTTTAGCAAATTCTCTTTTTTACCCTGATTTTTTTCTGAAAATATTTCCAACTAATCATTATTTTTGGACAGTAATTTAAAAATCCTAACCTTATCTGATAATCGATTTGTAGGTTCTACAATGGGTTTCATTTTTAATTGAACATTTGCATTTGTTGGGGGGAGAGGGGACGAGGTGATCTTTTGCCGCGAGCCCTACCCCTCCTAATCACATCACTGTTTCCATCACGGTTTCTATTTCGGTACTCGAACGACGGACACATACAGAGAGATACCGAATGTATATGCAGTAAAAATCCGATTATCTGTATGTGGATCTACCGAGCGACTCGGCATTATGAAGCACGTTTGGATTTTCCCAAATCTAATCGGAGTTCCCTTCTTTTGCGCACATCCTCTGAACACAAGTGTATTTATTTATTTAGTTATCGTTAGATCTTAAACAGCACTCTATGGCCCGATAAAACGAGATCAATTATTTTGTTTGTAAGTTAATTGTAGTACATAGGTAGGTATATACTACTAGTAGACGGTGCTTACATTCTGCAAGCATTTCAAACATTCTGAATAATGGGGGAAAACAACCTCGAAATATAAATTTTTTTCAATTTCGGATATTTTCCAGCAGTTGTGATCAAAACCTTATAATCATGCAAAATTTCAAGTCTCTATCACATTTAGAAGTGCCTTATAATATTATCCTCATTTGGGGCAATAATGGGGTAAAACAGCCCCTAAAAATTGGAATTCTTATAATATCAGATTTTTATCATTGGTTTTGACCATACAACATTGCCAAATTTCAAGTCTCTAGCTCATCTGGAATCGCTTTACAATTTTTAACCTCGTATGGGGCAATAATGGGGTAAAACAGCCCCTTAATGTTGGAAGTTTTATAATAACGTATTTTTTTATCGTTTGTGACCCAACATATACAGCCTTGCTCATCTGGAAACGCCTTATAATTTTACACCTCGTATGGGGCAGTAATGGGGCAAAACAACCCCTTTAAAATTGAAAGTTTTATAATATCTGATATCATCAATAGATGGTGACTTAAAACCTATTGTCTTGCCAAATTTCAAGTCTCTAGCTCATCTGAAAGTTCCTCAAAGTTTTTATCCTCGTACGAGGCAAAAATGGGGCAAAATAGCCCCGAAAAATTGGAATTAATATAATATCAGATTTTATCCAACGGTTGTAACCAAAAACCTCATCGTGCCACATTTCAAGTATGTAGCTCATATGGAACTGCCTCATAAGTTTTCTCCTCCTATGGGGCAATAATGGGGCAAAACCGCCCCAAAGTGGGGATTATATCAATATCGGATTTCTTTCATTGGTGGTAGTTTAATATTAATGGCATTATAATATAAATTGATGTGTCTAGCACATGAAATTCTCCATACGTAAGTTGTCAACTAAAATCAAATAAATACGGCGATAGGAACAGTTCAACTTACATGCTTCAGCGCTAGCGATTCAATTGTTGTCACTACCACGCGCGCGAGCTGCTCACTAACCGTCAATTTCGAAGAAAATTGAATATCTCCTGAAATATTCCTCATGTGAAAATTTAGTTCAAACAAAAGTTGTAAAAAAATAATATCTACAACTTATATATATATATATGTGTGTGTGGACACTTACCTAGATTGAAGAGCCGCTGGGGGTGCTGAGGACACACGAAAAACACAAAAAAACATATTATATATATATATGTGTGTGTGTGTGTGTGTAGTTTTTATGTACCCGTCATATTTGACGGGCAATTACGGTAGTAATGTAATATTATAATAATGTAAGGCGGGTGATTGCATGTGATTTTTTACGGAAATATATTTGTTTAGCACTCAATAGATATTTTAAAAGGATTTTACCTTCAAAATTTCATTCTTCGATTAATCCGCGTTCCCCTTTTATTCGGTAATGTTCCCAACCCCAATTAATATGTGTAATCGATTTTAACTGCATAAATAAATTTAATTACTATGCCCATAACCCTTAGCCTGTCCGATTCAGAGGCAGAGAAATAAAGAAAGCAAGAGAAGAGAAGAAAGCAGGGAGAGAAAGAGAATATAGAGAGAGAAAGAGATGTATAGGGAGGAAGAGAGAGAAAGCGACAGAAAGAGAAATGTCAGAGAGAGAGAGAAGAAGAGAAGGGTCGTTCTAACAGGAAGGGGTTTGAGGGGAAACGGAGAAAGGAGAGGGTCAGAGAATATGGAATGGGGTGGGAGAGCTTGTCGTGGTGGGGAGGGGCACTTGTTGAATGGAAGCCATTCTTGCAGTGCTTGAAAAAGGGGGGGAGGAAGAGAGAGAACACCAGTTGCTTCCGCCACGCCACTCTCTCCCCCTCTTCTTCTTATTCTTTCTCTTCAACATTCAAAAATTTCTCTTTCGTTTCGATCTTATTGTGCAGTTTTCCCAATGGGCGCCTCTCGGGTCGAATTATTTGTTCCCACTTAAAAGAGAACGAGAAACATTATGGGTATTAGTGAAGGGTGTCAAGAAGTTAAAAAAAAGCGCCGATTTTTATTTCTCCCGGGAGATTCCTTTCCGTTGAAGAAAAATGCGCCTACGTTGACGCGTTTATGCGTACTCTTCGTCTTTTCGAGTCATTCCTGCTTCCGGTCCTAGCTGGAGCCCTGTGGCACTCAACTTCTTGATTATCCTTTCGTGTTCGTCTTTTCTTGTGCGTTTATTTCGCATAAACTTATAGCAATGCTACCCTTTTTTCTAGTCCATTTTTTTTCATTCCTCGCCGCCCTTTTATTTATCATGTCTTGTTTCTTTTTATGCAATCGTTCCCCTTCTTCTCTTTTCCCAATCTCCTTTTTTCGACCTCGCTTTTCTTCGACGTTCCAGTCTGTTTTTCTGTCGCTCTTTCTTCTCCTTTTCCGTGTCCCTCAGTCCCTCCATTTTTCTGTTCACTTGTCTATTCATCGCTCTCTTCATCTTCCTCTGCCTCTCCTTCTTTCCTCTTCGGTTTTCTTTCATTACTTGTCTTCAGCATCCTTGTATTTCTTTTGCTTCTGCGTTCTGTACAATATACCTCCTCTCTCCCTACATTCTTCCCTCTACATCCCAGTTCCTTCTCTCTCTCTTTCCCTATCTCTCTCCCTCTCTGTATCACCCTCTTGCTTCTACCTCCCTCCCTCTTTCCTTCTCCCTCGCTTTACTTCCCTCCGTTCGTCTCCCACTCCCTCCTCTTTCTCCCTCTCCGCTTGCTTTCCCACAGCTCTTCCTCGCTTCTTCCCTGTCTACCTATCTCCTTCTCCGTTCCTTTATTTCTCTCTCTTCGTCCTTCCTTTTTTCACTCTCCCTTCGCTCTTCTCTCTCCCTCTCTCTCTCTCTCTCCCCCCCCTTTATTTTCTCCTTCCATCCCACACACCTTCCCCATTTCCTCTTCTGGCTCTCTGACGTCATATGTGCCACGCGCCGGATATAGCCCTCACACACTACTCCCGTCCCCCTTCTCTCTCTTTCTCCCCGTTTCCTCCCAGCCTTCAAACTCCCTCTTTCCACCTTTCTCTATCTTTCCCTCTGACTTCTCATTCCTCTAACTCCCTCCCTCCTCTCGTCTTCCCAATTCCCCCCTCATCCTTTCTCATACGCCTAGTATCTTGGCGGTCGTAGCTGTTACCATCTTCAGACGTACTTCCGGTCCGTTGTGAAACGGAGCTTCCTGTTATAATCGCCTCGGCCTCTCCATATCCTGCGCCCGACACCCATCTTTACACTTCCTCGCGCCGCGCCCTTCTTTTTTTTCTCTCTCTCTCTCTCTCTCTTTTCCCATCATCCCCTTTCTAGCCCTTTTGCTCGCTTGCTTACCCCTTTTAGGACAGATCTCCTTCCGCCAGCGACCAAAACCACGCCACGCCATGACACCCCTCCTTCCTTTTCCACTCTCCTTGCGGATTTCTTCTTTGAAAGGAGCTGTATTCCTCCCGTCATCCCCCACTTCCTCCCCCGACCGTTTTTTTGTTCCTCCCTCTCTTTTCCCTTACCCTCCCCTCTTTCTCTTTCTCCTTCCTCGCTCACCTTTCTCATTATGATTTTATAATTATCAGGATCGGCCAATTCCTGACGGAGCCAGGATGCGAATTCTCCTGTTCGGCTTCATGGAAAATAAATATTACCGAATGAACTTAAATCTTTAATAAATGCGTTTAGTGGGAAAAAATTATGCGCAAAATAAAAATTGAGAAAAATGTTAAATCTTATTTTCATATGGCGAGTATTATTATTTTTTAGTGTTTTAAAAAAGTTTTTTTAGATCAGCGGTTGTCAACCTTTTCTCGGTCACGACACGACGGTCGATGCTCACGTGCACGACACGCTGCACGCCACAATCCGCCGAACTAAAAAAGAGGAGTAATGTGTGATAATGAAGAGTTTAAGCCTAAGCATTGTTTTTATTTTTGTTAAAAGAGACTCGAGAGAAGAACTGAAACTCTCCTTAACAAATTTTCCTTTTTCTTTTACAACTCGTTATTAAAATTTTCGGCGATACAGCTCCAGGATCTTCGCGACACAGCATTATGTCACGGCACACCGGTTGAGGACCCTTAATATGCTTAACAGTGCACAAGCATTCAAACCCTTCCACGCACATGCTTGTCCTTAATTAATTTTTAATTGTTTCATTTACTGATGGAGCGTACAGCATTGGCTATAGTTATAGGTAAATTATAAGATAACGTTACAACTGCTGGAATCCACGGCCGGTCCTCATCAGGTTCAACTGTTTTTTTTCATGCTATTCTCCCGTCAGAATCCCTGATTGTTAGAACGCGTTAAACTTACGTACAACAAATTTTGCTTAAAATATGATTACGCTGAATGGTAAAGGATCTATAATACGCCGAATGGACCACAACTTTCTTGGAAATCCATAGTTCAACTATTTAACGAGAACGCGATAACTTAGCGTTATAGGAATCGCAAATTTATTAAAACAGCTTGAAATTCTCAGTAAAACTAATAATTGTCGATTTACTGTTTTGTGTTATTAGTGTCTGTGAAATATTTGATCGTGTACGTGAACGCTCGTTTTGATTTTAAGAATTTTCATATGCTTAATCAAGTTCTTTTCCTTCAGAATTTGTTTATTTTGAAAACTTTTATAAAGCACTTAGGTTTCTCCTAGAACATAACAATGCACGCAGTTCAATTACGAAATTGAGCCCCTGAAGCAGTGACCTATGTATAAGAATCATAGATCGTCGATTTATCGCTTAGGGCGGTTACTCGGAATCCTTCGTTGTTTCGGCCATTATTTGTATGACGATGGGTGTCATGTAATGTCATTTTTGGTCGCATCTCCATAACTCAAGATCCTACTACTTGAATTTCCGATAACTCGGTTATAACTCAGTATGTATTCCTATAGTACTCAAGTTCTGTAAATTAAATTCGTTATCGCTTGCTTTTTTGTCGCCTCCCACTATTCGATTTACAGAGATATTCGATAAAAGCTTTGAATTGAGCTCGGTAATTCATTACCGAATTAATAGAGGAAGTTTAGCGCTCCCGAGCAGTGATACTTAAAAATTCTTCAATCACACTCCGCCTAAGGCATACGAGTTAAATTGAAGGAGCAAAATGACGCGATAACAAATTCGATTAATGAAACTGAGCGCTCATACAGTCATTAATCACTCGAGTATACTAGATGCGCAGTTCGCTTACAAAGGAGGCGTTTTTACAAGAATAAACGATCGGTTAATTATCGCCGCTCCTCCGCGGCTGAGATTCGTATCTAGTTCATTCAACCGTTTGGAGTTACCTTGATCATCCGATATGGATATGAGCCATAAAAGATAAACCTGATAGTTACGTCATTATTTGTACAGTTTTTTGCATGACAGCGATGGTAAAATGGCGTCTCTACTCAGGCCCGGCTCTACCTATGGTCTAAAAAATCTATAGCCTTAGGCCCGGAAAAAATTTTTGACCCTAAATTTTTGAATACGTGTACATTTAATGTGTTTACATAATATTTTCGGCCCTTCCTTGCTATTAGCCTTAGGCCCATTATAACCTTAAGTCTCTACTACTTCATTGTCACGACTTCATTCTATGACTGGAAAGAATCCAGAATAAGCACTTACGTATCAAAAAATCGAAAACTCAAGTATTTGTTTTCGATATCTCTTGTTGTGGCTACTAGAGATACCGAGGATAAGTACTTACTTTCATCACTTTTTGATACTCATTTCTTTTTCTGGAATACTCGAATAAATTTAGATAAATTAGTTTGCACCACACGACTTGAATCAAATTTCAAGACTTAATTTTCGTATAGAAGCAAGTTTATTTGTCCCGAAATCAATAACTTTAAAAAAAAATTTATTTAAGATTTCTTATGATGACTTCTGGTCCACGCTTGGCGCATGTTTCATTGGTTGGAGGTTCTATTCTATTCTATTCTATAGGAAACTTAATAGAACTATCAAATAATATTGTTAAATCCTATATACGTAGCGTATGCGTAATTTATCTAAGTAAAGAGTAATTTTCATATGGGGTAGTTGGCCGATCATCAAATGTTTTCTCATCTGCATGCGCTTTTCCGATCGAGTTATTCCATTTTTTAAAAGTTTTATGATCGTTTTCAAACACGTTCTTAATGATTTATATACCGATAAGTGGTAAGTGGCACTCGAGGGCAATAATTACGGACCCGTTAAACATAATCAATGGAAAAACATAAAACCTCCGTGCACCAGACGCGATTCGAACCCGCGATAGATTGGTATCGGAATCGTGCGTTCATAACCTTCTTACAGTGGTAGGCAGTCGCGTGTGGGCAATCTCCATTCCCTCGATCTCTGAAAGCACAATCTCATAAGTCGCAACCGGAGAAAGGACCCTATCTCGAAAGACGCAGTAATAGGCTACCCTATCTTTAATTAATGCGTATATGACACGGAAACCTCGAGTTTTTATACAATTTAACCCTTCATGGTTCACAGAAAATAATGTCTAGCCTCATTGCTGTCCAAATGAAGACTAATATCTGCAGGGCCGGCGTGATTATTTCCGTGGCCTAGTTCAATGGTGAGAGGAGCCTATTTATCTATGTATATATACCCGGTGGCACAAAACAATTACGATTTTTAAAGAACAATTGCAATTTTTTAAATGAAAAACAGTTATTAAACTTAATTTTTTAAATTATTATTATGTAATAATATTAATATATAATAAAAAAATTGTCTAAATCACAATACATGAGAATTTACCCTTGCGCGGGGCCCCTAATAAAGCGCGGGGCCCTGTTCGGGGGAACCGAGTGCACTGCACACGCCTCACGCCGGCCCTGAATATCTGTTTATGTAGTTATTGCGAATGTGAATTATCCGAGGCTTTCATGTTAGGCAGAATATGGATAGAGATACAGCCGATGAACTCATCGTTAAAAGAGTATATGATAAATATTTAGTCTCCGTTTATTTTAACAGCAATGAGAAACAGGTTAGGAAAGTGTACAGACTGAGATCTGATTGACACCTCGATTGTCGATGTTATCAAAACTGCAAGAATAATAATTTGAGAAATATTAATTCGACTTTTAAAATATCGTTGGTTCTTTTTCATTCGAAACGCAAAAATTGTCGCGATAAAAATTAAATTAAAAATGTGTTTGCGTATTTAACGTTATCGAATTTTGTAATTTTTGCGAAATTTCTTTTTCTCGAGCTTGCATCCTGTCGACGTTGCGGTTTTAGTGTTCGTGTCCACATTTCCCGGAGACGAGTTGCAGGATGAGCTTAGTTTCCGGTGAGATTTCTTAAAAAAGGAAATGCATTTTAAATTAATTAAATAAAAGTGTCTGCGAGGTTCTTCCCCTAAGTTCCTCCGAGGTACGAAAAGCGGAAGACGGTTGTTTTATTGTTTAGTTTTGAGCTAACTATGGAATCAATCTCAAGCACTAGATTGCAAATAGACGTCTGTAAGATCATGCGAAAGAAGGCGATGGAATATTTAAAACAAAATCGACGCAACGTATAAATTGAACAAACTTACTCATATGCGTATATGTACTTCTACAATAACGTCGCTGGTTACTTCGTTACGTATTTACGCGCAAGTTGGACGTAAAACTCGACATTATATATTTATATTTCGAGAAATATGCATTAAATATTAATCCATACCACCATTTTTGAGTGGCTCAACATTTCGTGAAAATCGAAAAGGATACAATATGCTCCATTTTTTTCCTGCTATATCTTTCATTTAAACAAGGATTAAATGCCGGGAGATACGCTACATAAATACGATATTTTTTCAGATCTGGTGTGATCATTTAATCCATAGAGCATGCACAGACTACAGATAGAACAGATGATAGACTACAGGCAGACGTGGTTGTAGAAAAAAGTCTTTTGTAGTCAGAGGAACCTAAAACGTCCATATATATCAAAATGTCGAATTGTAATTTTTTCACTGTCCAAATACTCTATATATTTCTTATGCGAGTAACTAAGAAGAATACATTATAATTCCAAGTTATACGGAGAAGAAGGAGAAACATTCGTCATCTCGGAGATTTCGTAAGAAATAAACGTTATATACTTTTTTTTATAAATAAAATTAAAGCCCGTGCTTTTAATAAGGTTCTTGCAGAGGTTCCGTCAAGGTAAGCTTTACGGGAAGCGGAAACGAGCAGTTTTTTTGTGTTCCGTGCTGGTCATTGTTCTCTCCGGTGAGAAAAGTCTCACGAGTCATGAACCCAATGGGTTCATTGAGGCAGGTTGGAGGCAACAATGGACGCCGCCTCGTCTAAAGGATCGATATGGAAGTTATCGATGTCACGGCATCCTCCGTCGGTCCTTCGAGAGGGTCTCGAGTTCCGTGCGGAAGGCGCCGATTTGGTTTTAAGGGACAAGGGCGAAACGAAAGTTGGAATAAAACACGAAAACGGATCATAGACGACGAAAATACCCATTGGCGCCCACGAACTTCTATCAAATGCATCTTCAAGAACAACCGATTAATAAAAAATAATATTATAATATGTAATAATAATATATAATATAATAATAATTTTTTTTAATTCAATTTTTAAATTAATAATTTTTTATTCACAAATACTTGGAAATTACAGAGGTAATGACTTTAAACAGTCATGATACATCAAATTCTACAATAATAAATTAATATACTTTACATTCAAAAGATGAAGAAAAAAAGAAGACATTATGGTCCTCCTGAGCTAAAAACGTAGCTCATCAGGAGGTGCCAAGTCATACATAATTGGTACACATATTTAACATTAAATGGATTTGAATCACATTTCATTTAATGGATTGAAACAACCTATTTTTTAGTTCTATTTTTAGTTTAGAAAATTTTTTGATGTTTTCTAAATTTTTAGGTAAACTATTGAAGAGGATAGGAATAATCATATTTAATTGATTTTTTCCATGATTGTTATAATATTTTGGCACAACATTTCTGCTATCATGTCTTAATAGAATGTTTCTCAGTTATTATTTTAGTTTTATACATATTAGTATAGTAATTGCTAACAATCAAAATAAATTTATATAATAAATTTATTGGTAACAGATCTACGGTCTTGTAAATGTCTGTAATATCTAGAGTAGAATTTAAATGTCCTTTGATTACATACTTAATAATTCTATTTTGAGTTTTAATTATACATTGTATATTACTATAATATGCACTTCCCCATATTGCCAAACCATACCGGATAATTGATTAAGCAAAAGCCAAATAAATTAATTTCTTTGTGCTGACAGGTGATATGCGTCTTAAAAAATATAACTGGTATAATACCCTTTTGAATTTACTATTTACATATCTTGCATGCTTATCAAATTTAACATTTTCATCTCTAATTACACCTAAATATCTGTAAGTATTAACTTTTTCGATATCTTCACATGTACATTGTGCAAAACATTTTTCACGTAGACAGTTATGACAGTTCATCTTAACAACGATAGACTTTCTTTTTGACAATCTATTACTTACAGGGCCGGCATGATATCTTTGGGGGTCCCTATGCAAGCACGATTTCGGGGGCCCTTCTTCTTTTTCTGCAATGTTCCAACAATGGCCATTACGTGACCTGGTATAATGAGGTAGCGGCGATAAGCGGTACTTTAGCTAGAATCGGTACTCTATAATTTAAACATATATATCACATACATTCTACCTTTCTTCACACCAGAGAATTTAGTTTGTGGTCATCGGATAGTGATTTTCGTATTGGCATCTGACCCCTAACGCAGCTCATCTGTATCGATATTTATAAATATACTGTGCCAGTTATTGACGACGATGAATTACGGTACATACAAGAAAAATCTGGGCCCCCCTCTTCCGGGGGCCCCTATGTGTAGCATACCCCATCACGCCGGCCCTGATTACTTACATACACGACTTTAGTGTTACTTCAGTGTTAAATCATTGTCATGGCATCATTTAAATACACAGTTTAAATCTTCTTGCGTATTTTTTAGAGCAGTATCAATAATAATAATAATATTTTTTAAAAAATAAAATTAAATTTATTACAAAATCCAAATACTGCATTACAAAACTAGCATTACAAGAGATTCCACAAATTTCCACAGATTTTTTTCTTTAAATTTTACAAAAAGTGGTCCCCCAATAATAATAATAATAATAAACCAGATGCGCATTTCGGTTACAAAGCAGTCGTCTTCAGTGTTAATTCACCGAAAGGAGATTCTAAAAGAATAAAGTTGTTGTGGCTATTGGAGATACGTGATACAAGTGCTTTTTTAAGTGCTGGTTCTTGATTTTTTTTTCATCCATAATTCGAGATCGATCGATTAAGAGCGCAACGTGGAATTAATCGGGAATCGGATGCTTAGAAGGAATTTCAATTGTTCAAGTTTAAGACTTCGAGTAAAAGCTTATTTTAAAAGTAGCTCGTGAGCTTGAAACCCTAGAAAATAAAGTAATAACGTAGAAACCAGTTCCCTAGAGGATTATCGGGGTCGTCATATGTCTGAAAATGAATTCCAGGATAAGTACGTAAGTATTAAAAAAAATTAAAAGCTAAGTACTTGTCCTAGTACTCAATTTTTAAATTTTTGATACTTAAATGCTTATTCTCGAACATGAAGCGGAGTGCTTACGTATGTTATGTGGAATTTCATGACCTTGCGACGATTTGGCTGAGTCGAATTCTTCAAAGTTTGATTCATTAGTGCCGCTGATAATTCACCTAAGATGAAAATGATAGGGCGAAAGCACAATTTTGGTGTCATTCTGAAAAAGAGAGGGTGTTGATGTAGGACAAATTTCATAATCCCGGGAGATCATTAATTGCAAACATGGCACGCTGCTAACTTGGCATCGGCGACGAAGAGGGAGTGTACATTTTCTTACCGTCTCGAAAGGCTATTAGCAAAATACATAAAAAGAGGCATGGAAGAAACCTTGAAGGATACCATTACCACCGTATGAGCATCTCCTTTACAGAAATTACCTCTTTCTGGATAGCCTCGCGCAATGGTTAAGAATCTAATGCATGAAGTTGACTTCATGAAGGATTCGGTTTTTTTTTGGAAGATCAATCGAATAAACAGTATTATTTTGTATCCATAAGGCACACTTTGGAGAGTTAAAAAGTCTATAGAAATCTTTCGCAAACAAGAAAATATATATATATTCCTCTTTTCCGTTTTTAGAACGAGGCGCATACTCATTGACTACCAAAGCAGTAATTGTACCGCTTTTGAATTTGCCTATAACTATGTGCACAATTGTAGCTAGAAAATTCGGCGCTTATGACAAAGCGCCTTAAAAAAAAAGTTTTTTGAATATTTTTTATCCAGCGTTTTAAAGAAAAATAAGCAATTTCATTCTGGCTTAAATGAGGGCAGATTTTCAATATCCTCGAAAATTCAGTTAATTCTTTTCTTTTCTTTAGTTCATTATTAAAAGATAGGGAATTATTCGACCACAGTCGTATTTTAGATGCCTCGATGTTCCAGATCGGATCTTTTTGACGACGTGCCCTTTTGGGCATTCGTTTAATAATCGCGTAACCCCTGGCAAAATTTTCAAATGATAGGAATAAGAACTAGACTTTTGTATTAGAATACGTCACTGATGTGTTTAAACGTCGGTAATAAAAGTCATGTGATACATTTCTATTTTCAGTGTAATTAACGACAGTGTGCGACTTCTTGCGTGAAAAAAAGACCTATCGATATCTCAGTAATTTATTTACCGCGATAAAAGAAATCATTTTCTATGCCAATTTCCCTTTGACAGTAAAAACCTCCCTACGACGTTCCACGGCGTTTTTCGTAATCGTAAATAATCACAGCCCTTGATTCAAAGCTGAGGTAGAAAATTTTTAATCTTTAATGCTTTCTCATACACCACGCCACCAGGGTTGAAAACCCCTTGGGATAGAGGGTTGGGTGTGAGGAGCTCATAAAAAAAACATCTTTCATTTATTGACCGGTATGAGACGAGAAACCAAGTCATTGTGGTCCGCAGCGACCATAATTGGTTTCATAGACACACACTGTTTAACGCAGTATTTTCGAAAGACATGTACTCCCCTTATTCACTAATAAGTAAATAAAGCTCTGCCAGGAATAACCGTTTTAAAAAGAAAACGTAGCAAGTCCGCGTCTATTTAGCATTTCTTAACGCGAGATATTTAAAAAAAACTTTTTTAACGTCCTCACTAATTTCATTTATGTGAAAAATGCGCGTCTATTAAAAACCGGTCAGCGCCGCCATCAACAAGAAAAAAATAATGAACGCACTTCGCGACCATTTCGCTTTAGTTAACACATTCCTCATGAGCGCATATTTATAAACGTTCTATTTTTTTTATACGGGGAAGAATTTTGAAAAAAACGTCCGCCATCGTCGTTCCTAGTAAAGAATCCTTTTTACAGGAATTTGAAATAGTTAAAATTAGGGATGTAACGAACTCATCTGGATTTAAGGATTTACTTGTCAATTTTTGGAGTTGAAAAAGGGAGGTTTTGTTAAAAAGCTTACTAATTTCAAAGATTAGAAAAATATTTTTATCAATTCTCGTAATATGTAGTTTCTTTTCTCAAAACTTCATACAAAAACCGATTAAATTAATCTTATTGTCTGGTTTTTCTGTCAGTGTCGGTTTTGTGTGCAATATCTAAACGTGCCTGCCTTTCTCCTGGCAACAGAACGACACCATATTTCTTGTTTTTTTTGGGGAATTGCAGTATTTTATTGAATATTTCAGTTATATAGTAAAGATTGATTGATATTAATTAGTCTTATAAATATAATTAAATTTTATAAAAATTTCTAGATCTTCGATAGATTTCATGATTATTTTTTAAATTTTTATACCTATTTTTTGGGTGCCTCCTTTTTCCAGTTCGTCTTCGATTCGAGTGAATAGGGTATTTGTTGGATCACGTGAAATGTTCCTTTTCATACGGTTCATATTTTTACGTGTGGATGACAATGTATTCGTACTGTGTAAGGAATATTTATAAACAATAACTGAAAGAAAACGGAATTTTTATTCGTCGAAAAGAAATTGAATTCTCCCTGCGAAGCTTTTTTCTGTATTTGTTTTCACATGCCGCTTAAAATAATCCTCCACCGTAGTAAGACATGCTCTTTCAAAAACTATAATTCTCAATAATTTGACAGTTTTTCAATCAATTTTCACCGTTAGGTCTATCAACGAAGGACGCCTTCGAATTAACTCGAAACTTAATCTACTGCTTTTGATTCCACGCAGGTACTATCAGGGGCGGATCCAAGGGGGGGGGGGGGGGGCGATCGTCCCCTCCTTGGAGATTGCACTCCATTGGGCGCTTTCTTAAATTCATTCCGCGCAAAAATCCTCAATTATACGCCGCAGATTAGTTCTGCATAGCAAGGGAAAGAAGGATTCTGATAGGGGTAGGGATTTTCAAAATATAGGTGGAGGGGCGATCCCCCCCCCCCCCTCTTGAGAAGTTTCTGGATCCGCCCCTGGGTACTATAGATAATCTTTTCAAATAAGGGCTTACGATGAAACTCAGGCATGGGCAAATATGTTCCAAATCCAGAAACCACTTCCAATATCCAGAGTAGATTTCCACGCGATACGATTTAGAATCAGGGTCATTTAAATCTTTATACATTACATACACACCTGGAATACCACGTAAAATATTATCTACTTTACATCTCTATTGAACTGATAAAATATAACAGAAAAATATAGTCACCACCATACTATTTTTAGCCGCCAATGACAACAGGACGCCTAAATTAGTCCAGCCCTTATGATACTACACAATCGGTGGGCATGTAAGCGCTGCGACATTACATTGCAACAGAATTCCGATTAACCGGAATGATTGAGGACCGAGGGTTTTTCAGTTCAACTCTGATAATTACACCTATTTAAAGTCAAGGGCTGCAATTCCAAGTAGTGGGCAATACGTATTTTGACAAGGGTTAGCCTACCTGATTCCAAATACTTGAGTCGCGGGTTCGAATCCTCTTCACTTCTTTGTTATTGTTGATATGATCATTATAAAATGTTTTTAGTTGCTGTTTATGAGCTAGATATAATAAAAATAATCCTTTAAAATATTGTTATTATCACACTAGACAAAAAATACACTCAACTATATCCCTATTAATGTATAAAGTATTTAACTTATTTAAGAAAATCATCCTGCACGGAGACCTACTCTAAGGAGTAATGCAGGTACGTCTGTTACACATTTGCAGAAGAAATTTTTATTCATTTTGAGTGTATCTAAAAAATAGTCTTAATTTATTGACCGGTGAAATTTTGTGACGATTAAAAATCATTTTCTGAATTCCTTCCTGTAAAACATCCGGTTAACTGGAATTAGAATAGTCTGAGTTTCCACAATGCGTTTGTTATTTGACATTTAAAACATCAAAGATTAAAGACTAAATGGCGAGCTGTCCCGAGATGCTGTATTTTAATGGGTTGCTTGTGCAACGCACAAGTGCTCCCTGTCTCCACTGCAACGCTTCCATCGTAACAGTTACATTTAGCGCAACTGGAGACAAATTTATTTTTTGCAAATTCCAACCTTGTGTGCCTTATGATTATCATCCAATGCAAAGTGATGCAGACGTGCATAAACGGATGGACGTATATTAGGATTTTTTAAAAATGGAGGTCTGGATGTCTGGCGAAGCGGGATGCATAGGAATTGTAATGCGAACTGAGAAAACATTCGTCGGCGAATTATGTATTTTGCCGCAGTTTTAAAAATAAAAAATTGAATTGTTTAAATGAATGCAGCGTGCTTAAAATAAATGTGGAAAAGAGCGATGTGCTGGGATATCCGGGAGGAAAGAGGTAATTAAATGTTTAAATATATGGGTATATCCGTCAGTCGTAGTTAGTGAGCTAGAGAACAGATTCATTAAAGAATTTATGGCTTCAATTTAAGTTATCCAGTGTCGATTATTGTGTATGAAAATTTAAATAGTGCAACGATAAGTGGTTGCGGGAAAAACCGTGACGGACGGATATTAGTCAATTCTAATACATATAAGATTAAAATAAAAATATTGTGTAATCGTAAAATGCGAAATTGAAGCTATGTATCGTTATATCAGACTTTCGAACTTAAATAATAGATTTCATTGTTTCGAACTGTCGATTCACTATAATTTACAATATCAATTTGGGAAATGAAACAGCTTAGTTTACCGAGATTATAATAGTAATCTAGATCTGTTTGTCAGGAACGTTCCCCTGTCTGGAAAGGATTTGGCCTTGGCCTTTAGAGGAATAACATGAGAACGTTTAATACGATTTCGATTTTTTTGTGATACACTGGAATCTACCTCTTGCACATTTTAAGCAAGTCATCGTCGATTCCAGTAGCGTTTATTTTCCCCTTTTGATTAGCACAGCGTTTAATTTTTTTAAATTTCATTTTAACTTTATACTTAAATCGGGCATACTCAGTGGCACATTATGGTATAGGCACACTAGGTGCTGACCTAGGGCCTTGCGTTTCTAAGGGCCCCTGATTTTAGTTGCATTGTAGTGCGATAATAATAAATTGACATAAACGTTAGTAAAAGCTAAACATATACTTATTTTTATTAGTTCCTATTGTATTTTTGTGAGTGAAAAATAAAATACGTTTGTGTTTATTTTGTCTTTATTTCATTCATATGAAATGGTGAGCTTACATTTAAATTGCGTCTAGTGCCCCCAAACACGATAATGATACATGCCATATTTGAGAATATTCTTAGAGAATATTAATCAAGCATTAAATGATTTTGATATTTTAATAAACCTTAAATTATTTTGTTACCTTTTGGCAGTTATAAAACTATAAAGGTAATTAGTATTTTAAGAGCACTTATGTGCACCCCTTCATAAAAAATGGGTAAACAGTTTACTTTAAAATGGATATATAATTTTGTTTTAATAACTATTTATCATATCTATTCAATTCAAGTGAAAATTAACTTTTTGATCTAGACAAAATTATAATTATTAGTTAAATATGTAGTTATAATTCTTTGTTTTTCATTGTATAGAAATGAAAGCAAAGGAAAGAACTCCATATTTGAGATTTTTGTCGTCATTTTATTTTATCAATTTGATCTATCTTGATTTTCCTTCACATTGGTGATTATTCTTGTCACTTTATTTTATGGGAATCAATTTTAATGTTGATTGGTCTCATTAAAATTTGTTGGGAGTTTTCAAACAATATTGAATCATCAGGTGAATGAGTTATAAAATTTTTCTACTCTGACAGAATTGTATGTGCTTGGATTTTAACTCAGTCTTCAAATTTTGATCATGTTGCTTCTGATTCTGATGCAGGATTCTCTCTAGGAGGCTTATAAAATCTCAAAAGTTTGCCAGAAAAAAACCTAAGCAAGGTGTATTGTGTAATAGGTTTAATTAAATACCCAAATTTCTGGAGTGAATGAACAAAAATCATAATTCATTGTATAATTTTTCTTTATATTTTATAATTCCTTTTATTTGTGGTTTGTAGAGGGAGGCGCCTGGACTTACTGGAGCAGCCTATTCCCTTCCTTGTGTGCCTCCCATGCTAGGAATTTCAAATATACTTTATTGCTCTGACATATTGTGGGAAAGATGACAACACTGGAACAAACTGATCACACTGCCTTTAATAACTACATATGTATGTAAGTATTATGTAAGATTTACTTTGTTTTATGCATGAAGAAGATTTTCCACAAATAATCAAGTTATGTCTTCTCATTAAATCAACTTTTTTCATGATGCTCTGATAATAAGTCATCTAATTTTGCTATAGTCAATGCTGTTGATTTTAAATTTTATAAAAATATTATATCAAGGACATTAAAAATACTTAGGCTTCTGTGATGATAGTTGTACTTATTGGGAGTGCATACATAAATGTTTCTAGTACAGAATAATGATATAGGAAGGATTTTGCAGTTGTATTTCCATTGGTACCAGAATGTAAATTTTTTACAGTTCTAAAAGGGAGCTACAGAAATTTTATTTGTTCTGGTTTGAAAACTAAAAGATACATAAGTGTATGACAATACTTAAGTATAGAAATGTATAGAGCACAAATTAAAAATGAGTATATTTAAATAATAAAATTAAAGAATTAGGTTCGTTTGCAAGTTTTTCCAGCTCAGTGACTAATGCAATTGGTGGTTTTATTAAAGATACTGAAATTTTGCTTCCATGCAAGACTTTACTCTTAATGTCTGGAGATTGGTGGCTCATGTTGAGATAAATGTCTGTTTGCTGGCGATGACCTATGAGGTATGGAATTGAAAATTTCATATTTTTAAGGTTAAGAAAGATTTATTGCTTTAACAGGTAATTGGCCAAGTTCTCTAGAACTCAAGTAAATTGAACATCTTATTTTTTCTCAAAGAGAACTAAGAGCAAAATTAAAATTTTCTCTACTACCTTTAATCTCTCATAATAGGCAACTCATTTACAAATGTAACATGATATGAAAGGTTACAAGATTTTCTTCAGGTAAAAGTATGACAGAACAAAAGTTCACATGGTCGTAGTATAGATAAATTATTCACAAATAAATAAGACAACTTCTGTCACTTATATAACAAATAAATAAAATAAAGAAATATAAGAACTTCTGTCACTTAATTTACAGATAAATAGCATAAAGAAATAAAACAACTTCTGTCAAACTAAAATCTTTTTAATATATACGTATATATTAGGCAGTATGGGCATATTTCTCACTGCCATGAATCTGTTTTAGTAGTTTTTCATTGCTGGAAATTAATGCCATAAATTCCTCACAGCTAAGATTGAAATTGCATTTCACAATTAAGCTGGCTTTCAAAATTTCTAATTTAACCCTTGCTTTCTCACTTGTCCACATATCATTGAGGACTGAGAACACCCTCTCAACACAGGTATTGGTTCCGGACAAAGAAAGGCTTAACTCAATCAGAACAAGTACATTTTCAAAGGGCACTGAATTACTTTTAAAATGTTGAAAAATTTCCAACCATCGCTTTTCCACAGATAGCTTTTCCTCATTCCGCTGCAAAAGCTTTTCTTCTGAACAATATAAATTTACTCTACTAATCTCATCAAATAAGAGACTTTCATTTAATTTTACACGGTTGAAAATTTTCAATAAAAATTCTATACAATTTTGAACATCTTTCTATCTAATTTGCTTTTTCAAAACACACCAATCAAATAAAACAAATTGATCGAGTTGTTCTGACCACTCTGTTAGGTATTCTAAGCTAGTATTGTAGAATATTTTTGAGTGCATAAAAAAATCCTTGGTTATATTATTATTGCTCTCTTCCAGTTTCCTCAGTATACATCTTAAATGAATTGAGACAAAATCTAATTCTATTCTGGATTTCAATTTAAGTTTTAAGTCATCGATTGCCTCAATTACTTCCATTACAGTAGTGTTTGAGTTTTCAATTCTTAAGATAGTTGTATGAAACAAAGCTGATTGTTCATGTATGAAAAGCAGCCACAACTCGGCTGTTTCATCCTCAAAATATTTCAAAATTATTGTGGAGCATTTTTTTCTATTGACATAAAATATGACTTTAATGGTTCAAACAATGTTAGAATGCGTTCAGTAATAATTTTTTCAGTAAGGGATTCATTGTTCAAAATTTTCATTACATGATTTGATATTATTTCACTTGTTTCTCCAGGGAGAGAAGCTAATTCTATTATTTTTATTTTTATTCCTGCCCTCACACTGAAATATCGTACCAAAGTTGGAAACATTTTCACATTTTTATGGTTGGGGGCATCTGTAAAAATTGTAACAAAATTTGCATTATTCAAATCATGCCTTAAATCCACCATAGCAAATGGTGGAAAAATATTAGCAACAATATATTCACATTTTGTTCTTGCACATGAGAATTTCTTTTCGAATAGCTGTCAAATTATCCTGGATGTACAGTCCATGCTTCATTAACTTTAGTGATGACATACTGTGTGATAGGAAAATACACCTTCAGATATAGCACATTTTTTCTCAACATCTCCAAATGTTGTACTACATAAAAAGGATGTCTATTTCGATGAAGAGGCAGCAAAATTTAAAGCTTTTTGGTGTTTACTGGTTTCAATGTGTCTGATCATAGATGTACAACCACTGTACCACTGTTAGCGATAAAAAATTCAGTGACACACATGGTACACTTCACGTCATTATTCGAATTAATTTTTTTAGCATTTACAATATACGGGAATTCTTTTTTTATACTTTGTTGAAATGACATTTTCTTTTATTTGGCATCTCATTATTAGGGGGGTAAGATGTGTAGAAACAATATGTGATGTAGATCTATAGAAGAAAAGCATCATCACATCATAAAATAAAATATGACTCCTGATACGACATGAGTTGTCAAGAAAACCTGTAAGAAATATATCATACCAAGTTCACAGCTCTTTACTGAATTTGAGACATCTCGACTATCTCCCATGTGCAGACATGATAAAAGCAGTGAATTATTATAGTACCTGCTCCCTTTTCTATTATTTTATTTTCAACAAAAGAGATTTTAGTTCTATATTCATATTTTTGACATCCTGTTTGCCTAATGCATAAACATATGCATACTATCATATATAATAAAAAGCAACTCTCTGTCTATAACGCTAACTTAAATGCTAATAACTCAAGAAGTAATGAAGATAGAAGCTCGAAATTTGGCAGAGATGCTTGATTAACACTTTTTCAGGTGATGACAAATTTAAATCGCGAAAAAATTCCTTGGTTCGACTCCAATGGAGGCATTTTCATTTCCCATTACTTAACGTAAAACATGATTTTTCGACGTGCAGGCTTTTATTCATTTGGAAATTAAAATTAGAAGGAATTAACCTACAACCTTCGTATTTGAACAATTTTGAAGAAAGAATTATAAAGTTTCTTATTCTGTTCATATTTTTTTGCCCACAGTTCGAAATATCCCATGTTAAACGTTTAATTTACATATTTTATGGAAATCTTGCCATTTTAACGGAATGTTACCATGGTGACAAATTGTATTGTTAGACCTCAAAATCCTATTCTTAAATCAATCCTTATGGGCGTAAGCGTGCTTTGAATGTTTTTAATACGAGATAGGGAGGGGGAGAGAGGGATTTTAACGGAGGAGAGGGAGAGAGAGAGGGAGAGGGGGTGGGAGGGAGGGAGAGAGAGAGGGAGGGAGAGAGAGAGAGGGAGTGAGGGAGAAAGAGAGAGGGAGGGAGAGAGAGGGAGGGAGGGAGGTAAGGTTAACTAAAGATATCCCGTCATATTGACCGGCAATTACGCTATTTATAAATAATCGGTGTTTTCGGTTTCTGTCAAATATCTCCTTAAAAACGTCGTTATTGGTAATCTTCGTGAGGATCAAAGTTGTAGAGAATAATATTTCTTCCAGGTTTTGTTTGAAACAAATTTTCGTAGGACCATCCATTTTGGAGCTATTCAACGTTTTCGTAATTTCCTGTTTACAGCGCCACCACCATGTAACGGTGAATTCTGTAAACATATTCAAAATATATTTTACGGCAATAAGGACGACTATATCCTTCTACGATATGAAATAATAATTTTGCCTTATAATGCTATTCATAATAATTTAAATATCTATACCTCAAATATGGAGAAAGTCATGTGTTGGGCACATCAGATTTTATTTGAATGCAATAGGCTAGGAAATGGATTGTTACAAGAAAATATGATTAATTGTTAAGCAAAGCTAATTGTAATTTAAAAAGTATCTACTATATATTTTAAAGAGTTTGTATGTTGTGCTGTAGTAGTTTCACTAAATCCGTTGAAATTCAACGGGAAATTCTGCTAGTATGATAATATTTAAGAAAAAAGGATGCAGCAGGACATGATTCCAAAAAGCAGGACAAAACAGGAAAAGAAAAAAAAAGCAGGACGGAGTTAAAAAAACAGGATTGTCCTGCCGAAAACAGGACATCTGGTCACCGTATGCATATTTATCTTTTGAAATGATCACCTTATAATTTAACTCTTTCGAGGGAAATTGCAAATGCAGGTGGATATAAGTGGAATAAAATTATTAAAACGCTGCAGTATGCCAATACCGTTAAACAAATCTCATTCTAATTAATAATAAGCTGTGGTTTTTCACTGAGCAAGATCAATTAGTTAAGTGTGATTACCGATTATTTTCTATTTTACTGATAAATTTATTTCGGAGATCGTTAAATAAAATTAACAATCGTATATTTAAAAATTTTGCGTTTATTTGCATTGCATTTATAACAAATATGATAAAAGGTTAATGGTAATATATTATTATTTTATTGTGATTCTTTGTTCGCATTTGAATAACATTTACCGTTTAACTAAAAGTTTAAGCAATGTAATCAAGATATGACGTTTTCATGAGGAAAAAATAAGTCGTCCGCTGTGTTTTTAAATGAATGCGTAATTAAAGGAAGCATTTATTAATTTAATACAAGTTTTAGATAAAAATAATTTAGGAAATTTGTCCTATTCCCAAAAACCAAGTAAAATAAATTATAGCCTCTATTTACGTCTTGTGGAATGTTCGATTGAAATCTGCAGCCAATCGCGAATCATAAGTCAATATGTAAATATTTAATGCTAGAAGGTGCGTGCATTCTGCAAGCATTTCAGCCTGTTCTGAATAATGGTATAAAAACAACCCCTAAAAATTGGAATTTCGGACTTTTCCAGCCGGTTGTGATCAAAAACCTATTTAGCCTTGCCAAATTTCAAATCTCTAGCTCATCTTGAAGTACCTTATAATTTTTTCCCCTTATGGGACATTAATGTAAAGTAAAAACAACCCCCAAAATTAAAATGTTAACAGTTTTGGACTTTTCCCATTGATCGTAGTTTAATATTAACGGCATTAAAATCTGATGTGGCCAACACATGACTTTCTCCATATTTGGCGTATAGATATTTAAATTATTTTTATGATTAGCATTATAAGGCAAAATTATTATTTCGTATCGTAAAAGAATACAGTCGTCCTTATTGCCGTAAATTACTTATATTTTGAATATGAGTACAGAATTCACCGCTACATGGTGGTGTCTCGGTAAACAGGAAATTAAGAAAAAGCCAAATATCTCCGAAATTCTATGAAAATTTGTTTCAAACAAAATATTATTCTCTACAAATTCGGTCACACCCTCACTCACTCACTCACTCACACACACACGCGCACACGCGCACACTCGCGTGCATGCCGCACACGCGGCACGCACGCACACACACCCTCACACACGTGTACACTCTCTCATTCACCCAACCCATCCTTCTCTATCTCACACTTCCACGGAACCGTCTTCGCTCATTCACGTACATATCTCTTCACATACTTCATTGTACGTACCGGGGTATCCTTAATATAAATAAATAAAAAAAAAAAACAATTCTCTTTTTATTTTGACTTAAATTTTCCTCTGGCTATCTTAACCCATCGTTACGGCTAAAGCGATCGCGTAAATTAACCTAATACATATCTGAATATTCCATTTACTTTTCTTCTAGATACTTCTCAATCTACAATGTAGCAGCGAAATTATTTGAGCCATGTTTTCATCATTTTATAATTCCTTTATATCAACCTACAAATCATTGATTGCATTATATATCCTCTTCTCTGGTCACATTAGCAGGTATAACATGCTCCCATGGCGGCTAACTCTTATGGGCGCCAAATTTGAAGCCCTCGTTCGCATGCGTGTTTTTGGATACCGTTGTCGTCGCCTGGTAGATGTTGGATGGGCTTGGTTGGGCAAATCGCAAAATTCGACGCACGATGCGTAGAGGATCCCTCATGTAATTACAGATACCTCATATGACGGAGAGGTATTAAAAACGTAAAAAAAATGTATCGCAGGTAAATGAATGGCGATTTTAACATAAAACATGAGCCATCAATGTTTTAATTCATACCTCTGCTTTTTGAAATATTTATTAATTTTCCTTTGCTTTGAGGCCTATTGTATTTTGAAATATGATATGAAATCGAATAATTTCGCCATTCTTTGACTACCCTGTCATCTACATCAGTACCTACATGTCATAACGTTATTCGTGCAAATCAAGCGCTCTGAAGGCCTCTTTGCGAGCTCAAGGAGGCTGTACTCGTCATCATATTCTCTCTTGATCGCTGGAGTTTCTTTGGGATCAGTCAAATCTTAGCGATTGCTAGAATATCCATTTAATTGTCAGGAAGTTGCTACCATGCAATCGTCGAAATGTGCCGGATTGTGAGACATTTGGTTAGTTAAGCAGAAAAATATTTCTTTCTTCAGAACTTGCTATTAGCAAATTAAAGGTTTTTTTGGAAAGTGCAAATGATTTATTGTATTATCAATTACACTTCTTGTTAACAATAAAATACAAAACCAAAAACAAGCTAGGAAAATACTGCGAAAGTAGATATTATAAGAAATATTATAATAATATATTATCAGAAATATTATTCCTACAACTTTGGTCCTTACGAAGATTACTAATAACGAAGTTTTTAAGGAGATATTTGACGGAAACCGAAAAAACCGATTATTTATAAATAATTCCTAAACAATAACTGCTATGGAAAATTCTTTCAAATGATAGTTGTGAGAAATTACATTCTCTATAACCATAGCATAGAACTGTATATACTATAATGATGTTTTAACGGAGATATTTCGTCAAAACCGAATCGGGATTCAAATAAACCTCGACTTCCGGTTAACTGTTATTATCCAAAAACTAATCAGTTCTTTCTGATCATGCTAAAGTGTTATATATGAAATTTGATATTAATATGACAAGTACTTTTTGAGTTAGAGCGCCCACAATCACACACACAGACATCATTCCGAAAATAGTTTAAAAGTTTTCTAGGGACCTCAAAACGTGTATTTCCGTTGAAATCTCGAAGTCGATTTTTTTCATGAACACAATACTTTTCCATTACCACGTATGGAGAAATTAAAAATCTGATGTGGCCAACACGACTTTCTCCATATTTGGGGTATAGATATTTAAGTTATTATGAATAGCATTATGAAGCACAATTATCATTTCGTATCGTAAAAGAATACAGTCGTCCTTATTGCCGTAAATTACGTATATTTTGAATATGTTTACAGAATTCAACGCTACATGGTGGTGGCGCTGTACACTGGAAATTTACGAAAATATCTCCGAAATGGATGGTCCTACGAAAATTTGTTTCAAACAAAACCTGGAAGAAATATTATTCTCTACAACTTTGGTCTTCAGGAAGATTACCAATAAAGACGTTTTCCGTTGAAATATCGAAATCGATTTTTTTCGTGATCACAATACTTTCCCATTACTACGTATGGAAAAAGTAAAAATATGAAACTAAAATATCTTAGCTTTCCGATAGTTTAAGATGCGAGTTCGAACCTTGAAGGGAAATAATTTTTAAAAGTAAATTTATAAACCTCTGCACCGATTTACGTGTTTTTACTTTCTCCATACGTAGTAATGGGAATGTATTGTGATCACGAAAAAAATCGACTTCGAGATTTCAACGGAAATACACGTTTTGAAGTCTCTAGAACACATTTAAACTATTTTCGGAATTATGTCTGTGTGTGATTGTGGGCGCTCTAACTCAAAAAATACTTGTTATATCGTTACCAAACTTCATATATAACACTTTAGCATAAGCACAAAGAACTGAATAGTTTTTGGACAATACCGGTTAACCGGAAGTCGAGATTTATTCGAAACCCGATTCGGTTTTTGCGATATTTCCCCATTAAAACATCATTATTGTATATACAATTCTATACAAAGGTTATAGAGAACGTAATTTCCTACAACTTTCATTTGAAACAATTTTCCGTAGGAATTATTTATAAATAATCAGTGTTTTCGGTTTCTGTCAAATCTCTCTTTAAAAACGTCGTGAGGACCGAAGTTGTAGAGAATAATATTTCTTCCAAGTTTTGTGTGAAACATTTTCGTAGAACCATCCATTTCGGCGATATTTTGCTTTTTCTTAATTTCCAGTATACAGCGACACCACCATGTAGCGGTGGATTCTGTAAATATATTCAAAATATACGTAATTTACGGCAATAAGGACGACTGTATGCTTTTACGATACGAAATAATAATTTTGCCTTATAATGCTATTCATAATAATTTAAATATCTATACCCCAAATATGGAGAAAGTCATGTGTTGGCCACATCAGATTTTTTAAATATCGAATACTCGATTCGTTAAGCGGGGAAATTAGATCGTTCCGGTTCTCCTTCATTTCCTCGGCTTAAAAAAAAAGATGTCCGTCCTAATCTCCGAGTAAACTCATTAATTATTTCCATGCTCCAGAACGATCTCTTGCAGTCTCGCCTCTCGAACAGATACTTCATTAACCTTCCCTGTTGACCACATTAGATTTTTCTTATGGGGTAATAATGGAGCAAAAACAGCCTCTAAAAATTAGAATATCAAAACTTTCAGATTTTTTCCTTTGGTTGTGAGAAAAAAACCTATAATCGTGCCAAATTTCAATTTCTAGTTGATCTGACAGTGCCTTATCTATAATACATGGCTGCTGCTTACAAAGAAGGAGGATATTTTTTTTGGACACTTTCAAATGAGCTAGAGTGTTGAAATTTTGCACGATGATAAGTTTTTGGTCACAACCGATGGAAAAAATCAGAAATCTTTAAAATGTCAATTTATATGGTTGTTTTTACCGCATTATTTCCCCATAAGAAAAGCACGTAAATCGGTACAGAGGTTTCTATGTTTGCTTAATAAAATTATTTCCCTTCAAGATTCGAACTTGCGATTTAAACCATAGGAAAGCTAAAAGATTGTAGTTTCTTATTTTTGATGAAAAAATACAAGTTCTTTAAGGTATAGCGCAAATTTTTATAGGAAAAAAGCAGGAATTTTACTGGGTCTCAACAATGGATTACCATGGCAATGAGCTCAATGCTCGTGCACTTTTAATGCAGGGGTGCCCAGCTTTTTCAATTTAGCGAGCAACAAGTTGTATCTTAGAATATCATGCGAGTACCAAATTGTATACTAGAACATCTAAAGAGCACCACTACCCTTCCGCAAGTGTAGTAATGATAATGAATAAAATCAAACCAACGTCAAAGTTATTCTTAATGATCTTGAACACGTTTAGAATGAAATCAACTGAGCAAATTAAATTATTGGTCCTAAGAAATGGGATATTATGCACCGTAAAAGAGCACCATCAGGTTTCCAAAGAGTACAGTGGTGCTCACGAGCATCAGGTTGGGAACGCCTGTTTTAATGGATATCAGAGGTCTAAGATATAATGCCATTAATATTAAACTACCAGCAATGTGTAAGATCTGAAATTGTTAAACTTCTAATTTTCAGGGGTTGTTTTTACCCCATTATGCATTCGTAATAGACTAAAATCCTTGCAGAATGCAAGCACCATCTACTATTAATTTATATCCTCCTCTTATGTAAGGCGCAGCTATATATTATAGATATGATTGAGCCAGAAATTTTGGATTGAAATTATTCTATTTGATAGACTACAGGGTTGAAAAATATTATTATCTTATTTCATAAAAATTTCTAAAAACATTTTGTCTTATGTTTGCAACATTAGACAGCATCTTTCTTTTTCCTGAGATACATGTCTTAGGACATCATAAAATGGAATATTCGTAAGTACTGGTATATTGAAAGCCTATTTTTAAAATTATGTACCATTTAGCTATCGATATTTACTTCATAAGCATAATTACATAATTTGATATATCTTGAGCGGTGATTTTATTTAGTTTCAAAAGCGGAATAAAAGAAAAGATGAGTTAAATTTGTGAAAATGTTTATTGGGATCAAGACATTATATTCATCAAGTTATCCTTAAGAATCATTGATTAAAGAAGAGGTGCTGTTAGTCAAATTAAGACGACAAGGATATAGTTATATGACTCCTCTCTTCCACTCCTGTGATTTTGATTATTAAATATTCAATGCAACAAAAATGTAATTACATGAATTTTACTAGTATGAAAGAATTCTTAGATGTCATTTTAAAATGGTGCATCACCACTGAGGGCTGCTTCTTTATATCCAAAATGGGCATTGTGTTTTGTAGTGATCGTAGTTACCTTCATCAATTTGAGTCTTGTATTTATTGAGGATATAGGAATCATTTTCATTGTTATTACTTATGAGTCTAGAGGTCATTCGCTTAGTAAAAGAAAATACTTCAAAATAATCACTATAACAAAGAGGTGTTACTGGTATATTTTTTCAAATGATATAAAACCAGTTGAGATTTTCTAAAGGTTTCATGCAATGACATTCCATACCATATTTTTTTTGTTTGTGTGGCAGTAATGTAAATGTGGTGACAATTCTATGAAGCAACTACTGATGGTTCTGAATAGAAATGATGGTTTAGAGGGTGGTCACCAAATAGGTTGAAAAATTAGGTTACTGTTATAGTCTTGAGAAAAATTGGTTATTAAAATATTATAATGGACATTATGTTTATACTATATCTAATGTACATGATAAATTTTAGTGAAAATTAATCAGATTAGTTACACAAAAGTTTGGTCTTTTTGATAAGGGTAGTGATTAGGAGACAGAAAGAATGTCTTTAATTTGGCCATTTCAAGTAAAAGGACTCTCATCTGGAGATTGATATATGATCATGCCATGTTGCTGCTACTGCTGATTGCATTTCTCCAATTACTATATTAAAGATAGTCAAGTTAAATCAAGTTGTAAAGAATAAAGCAACTTTATTAAGTGTTATGAAGTAAAATAATCTTCCAGATTATTCGTCTCATCATTTAGTATCACAATTAAGTCTGTTTATATTTGAGTAAGGGATCATCTAGAGATCTGGAAATTGTTCACAAAAACAGCTTGTTTCATTTAGGAGTGCAAGGATATAATAGAACTCTTGAGGTATTTGGACTGGTTGTCTATGAAGTGTATAATAATTGATTGGAATTAGGAATTCTTAAAAAAATTTCGTATTTCTAATTCATTGAAGAAGTGTATGCCACTTCTGTTACTGAGCATATTCACCATATTGTAAAATGAAACGTGTTAAAATGAATGGTAGAACTGTTAGTTACTACAGGTGCATCTATTCAAATTAGATCATGCAGGCTAATACAGACATTCATTCAGTAGTTGTGGTACCATGACATCAGCCACAGGCCTTTGCTGGCTGGAATTTTATGAAATACAAATTGATTTACAAATGAAATAGACTTGATTAAAATTTATTATAAATTCTCTACAAATTGTTATTATAAATTTAAATATTTACTATGACAAATTAATTCTTAATGTTAACAAAAAAATTTATGGTTCCTTCTTGCATTGCAACAAATCCTCATAAATTATATTCTGAAGACTTATTCATTTTATTTTTAACATTGATCGTTGAAGTTCTATGTGCATATGTCAAAAATGACAGAACTAAATTGATAATCCAGATATGATAACAAAGTAATGTTATTGCCAAGAGGATTTAATTGCATTGATTTTATTAAACTATTTATCAAGGACATAAGCATAAAAATAAAAAACACTCATTTATAACTGCTGGGATTACAATATTATTTTACTTCACTGAAGCAAAAATATTCTTCTTGATAACACTTTTATAAAGCATTCAGGGAAAAAGTACTCTTAAAGAGCTACAGCATTCTTCACTAAGACATATTATGCACTACACCAGCCTAAGTTCAAAATATACGTCTCTCAGTTCCTTCTATTTCTCTGTGTTCATTCAAAAGTCCCGTGAATTCCACTGTATTTATCCTCACTATTGTCAGCTCAGACCTATAGACTGCAACAAAAAAATAAAAAAACATGAGTTTTTAATTAGATAAATTTTCTAGGAATCAACACAATGATTACAATAATAGTTACAAAAGCTATGTATCTAAACCAGGGGTTGGCAACCTTTATCGCACAGCGGGCCACATTTGCAGTTGTGAATGTTTTGGAGGGCCACATTGAAGGAACAAATCAGAAGTTATCTAGAGTTTCTTTGGTCTCAAACAAGCAAAAATCAAGTCTACATAATTTATTAGCATTACAACTTCACCAGAAAGGTTTTGAGGGCATCATTTTACCAAAAAAACGATAATACCCATGTGAAATTTTCCTGGTCACTTTTAATTACATCTTCGCGGGTCGCATAAAGTGCTCTCGGGGGCCGCAAGTGGCCCGCAGGCCATAGGCTGCCAACCCCTAATCTAAACAGAAGAGTCACACTGTAAACCAGATAATAGCCATCAGTATCTTCAATTTAAAGCTCTTTGGCTTTTTGTATCTATTTTAAGTCTTATATAATTATTTCAAAAATAAAACATGGTTCTCATAGTGAAGTAAGATAAAACTATATATAAATTACAAAAGCAATTCCAATATCCATAAAAATAGTAAGTAAAACTGTTGGCAATACTCAATAGTTAATTTGGCTTAATTAATGGAAGAATGATTCTATCAATGCTCTAACTGGAATCAACAATCAGTGTAGCCACTGATGCCTCCTTTGCAGCAAATAAAAGCAAAAAACTTCACTCAATCGGTTTATGGGTTCCGAGTGATAGCTGGAGTATTTGGTGACTATGGCAGAGAGTGACATTAGAATTTTTTTTAGAATTTCATTTTCCTCCATTGGTATAAGGAAATATTTCTTTCTAGTTACAGCAGTTGTGATATTTAAGGATGAACTAATTATTTTTAATAAAAATGTATCAGGTGGCTTGCCATGCCTTTTGCATGCAGCACCAATGGTAAATGCCACCTTCACCACACCCTAGTTAAGGGATTAATGAGATAGCTGCATCGTTTGTTTGATGAATTATAGTAATGAGCTCTATAACTCTATGGACCAAAATTTTTAATTAAAAAAATAGAATAAACTTTGCTAGGAAAAGGTGTTATTTCATTAGACACAAGTAAAATTCTGTAGTAAAATTTAGCAAAGCCAGGAGAAGAATCTTGATGGATGTATAAGTAATACACTTCACTAGGAAAAAGTGTTTTTTCATTAGACACAAGCAAAATTGTGCAGTAAAATTTAGCAAAGTAAGGAGAAGAATCTTGATGGATGTATAAGTAAAATATTTAGTGTAAAGTCAATGATGGCATTTATGTATTAAAAAGTCACTTAAATGTAACAACTAATCAACAACTGAAAATAACAGCGGGCCACCAGCTTTTCAATGACTAAATTGAAGTCGTAAGAACAGATATTAAAATTCTGTAAATTATCCGAGTTTGTAACAAATAAAACTATAAAAACATTTAATTAGCACAATTTGTTCTAAATCATGATACTTACAGTTTATTCTCTGGTACTGTTTACGCTTTCTTTTCACGAAATGCGTTTTTGTATGTGATAAAGCCTTTTCTATAACGGTTCCTTCGACGTTAGCTAAACTGGATGATATGATCGGTCGACCAAAAACAGTGAAATCCGACGCTCCGACCACTAAAACCTGATGAAATGAAGATAAAAAATTTAACATATATGAAGAAATTTACTATCCTGTTTGCAAAAATGTTATAGAATATATCTTGCCTTTTCCATTTTAATTATGTCCCCCGGTTTTGGATCCCAAAATCCTTCTATTACAATGATGTCTTCATTCGTTACTTTAAATTGTTTGCCACACAACTGAATTACAGCAAAAAGTCTTCCGTGGCTGTCGTCCTTAATCTGCTGATTTACTTTTGTAAATATTTCTGCAAGTATACGACATGAATTAATAATCGGTCCCGAAATACTTTACTTGGTTTCAGCGTTTGAATACAACTTGATATCAAGATAAAAATACCTTTGGAAATAGTCTTATTCTTTTCAAAATCATCTGGAACAACTTCTTGCTCAGGAACAACTTTGGGTAAAGCAACGCGACTTGGTAAATTTGTTCTCACATTTCTTCCATGGTGGTCAAAAATGCCTACTGAGAATATTATTATTACACATAACAAAAAAAATAAAATTTATAGGACGCGATAAACTAAATCGATCGAGCAAAAACATCACATTTCACAAACTACCTGGAATCCTTGGTACAGTGTTTCTGCATCCTCTAAAAGCGATATTAGTTAGCGCTTTTTCACAAAATCTCGCTACCTGTAGAGCCATTCCTTAAATTTTAGAATAATGACCTAGTATATTTTGTTGTGAATAAATAGTAAATACAGGAAAATAACATAGCTTGACAAATATAATTTTTGTTACTTTTCACCGTTGCATGGGCATTTCGTGTTTTCATTGTTTTTTGAGTTTACTGTCTTTTATCAGCCGGAACGAATTACAATTTGGGAATGTACTTTGGTTTGGCTTAAGTATTTATTCAAATTATACAAGATTCTTCGGGGCCCTAACTCGCTGTACACTGTTCTAAATAAAGATTTATCATATTGGCATACCTCTTCTCTCAGCTGAAGTTTTCATGGTGGGCATGTAACTATTCTTTCTATGACAGTTTGTTAGTAAACTCAATTACTTCAAAGAGGTAACATTCATTCCCTTATTACGCAGAAAGAAAACTTGGTGAATATTTAGTATCCCTTGTGTGAAATTAGATTAATATGCAATATATAATATTGAATCATTAGAAGCAAAGCTAAATAAAGGAAAATTTCACTTACTGGTACATACAACTGTATTTACTTTAATATCTCCCAAACATTGTACCAGTCTTTGCAATTAGCTTGTTATGATCTCTGTCTGAAGTTTACATATTTCTTCATTAATGGCAGTTAGTTGTTTTCCTTAATGGTAATGGTACTTCAAAAGGGGTTAGAGAAAGTGGTGGAGTGATTTAATGACACAATATTGCTTTTAGGATTAATTATTTAGTATCATTAAGGAGGGGCAAATTAATCTCCTTATATTCAGATTTTTCTTCGATCTAAAATTTCTCTGGTGGTTCAGATTCATGTGATTGCGTCCTGTCGTAATAAGGATTTATGTCGACTTCTTTCTTATTTCAATTCAGTCATGTTTAAGGAAAAGTGATTGAATTCTTTCACATTTCTGAAGTTTAATTTAAAGTTAATTTTCTCATTTATTATTTAAACAAATAAAACAATCGATATTTCATTTATTCGATCTGTAGCAAGGGAAAGCAACAGATTTTCTGGTATAATTATCTGTGGAAAAATTCAGTCATACATTTAGCTATGTTAATATCAAGGTTTATATTAAATATTCATGGCTTTTGAACTAAAAACTATAGTTTACCTGACCAACTTAGAAATGGTTTTTATAAATTTATCAAAAAATAATTTTACTCAGTGTCATCTTTTAAATTCTTAGAATTAAGTAGCATGAGATTTTATAGAGGTTTAATTCTGAAAAAAGTATAATGATTTAACATGAGGGAAGTATGAATATCACAAAATGCCATAATCCTGTGGTGCAAGGTTTCTGCTTTGATTTTGTTGTTGTTTCAGAAGCTCCAAGAGATAATTACCAGGTGATTCTGAACATGCAATCTATTCAACAGCTGACATCCTGGATTTGCCTGGACTTGTCCTATTTTGTGATACCAAGAAAGAATCTGAGTGTAATGAATTTGTTATGAAGTAGAACAAATGAGCTTCCCACTTTATTGTTGTACTGATCAGGTTAATTGTTCTATATGATATTCATATTTACAGTCCTCAAGGTATCATATTGACCTATTTAATTCACATCGAAGCAACGTTTTTTGTTATTTAAAGTATTTTAGCATATTTTTCCAAAATAGATTTTTGTGTGTACAGGCAGAAGTTAAAGATATATAGTAGAGGAATTTTCCGTAATGAAAACAAGTGTATATAAAAAACAACTTTTTTAATTAACAACTTTAGGAAGTGTATAGAGTAAAGATGAAACACCAACCCAACCCAATGGTTTGATTCAATGATTCTACTATCAATTAAAAATTTTATGGTCTTTTCTTTGTCTCCAAACATTCATATAAATTCTTCAAGAGTCGGAATCATTTTTAAGGGTTGATAGTAGGATGTAGTTCATTATGTGGCCAATTGGTACAGTAATACCCCGATATACATCAAAGATGCATTTCTGAAAATCATGACGTAAATCAAAACCATTTTTCCTGTAAGAATCAATGCTATAAGGGGGTGGTGCATGCAAGAAGTCAGAAATTCTACTTTAAATATTACTTATTTGGTCTTATTATAATTTTTCTTCAATATTATATATGATAGTACAATAAATTACTCAACACACCCTTACCTTGTGGATCTTTTGGCTTTGCTGGAGAATTTTCTGATCTGTTGTTTAACTTTTGTTGCCAGCTTCGGGAATTTTGTTCTTTCATTTTTTTATATTAATTTCTCACTTCCTATTTTTTCCTTTATCTTTAAGGTTTTTTAAAATTAAATCCTAGACTCCCTGATTACGACCATTAAAAGATTTTGCTTTTTCACATTTTGTGATGATTAACAAGTATTTTAAACAAACCAACATAAATGAATAGTTATGGTGCCATTCTATCATCTCATGTTATCACTATGTACTCACATACTACAAGCTAAAGTAAGAATGAAATAAAAGATTCGATTTTCATTCATATTTAATACAGTGGAACAGTTAAAATTAAAGCAGTCATAACGATACTACAATTTCATCAAAATGCGAAACTATCAAAAGCAGTATGAATGGCACAAAGAAAATTGAAATAGGGGATTTTGTATAAGCTGGGGATGTTTTTGAAACCACAATTTTTGGCATTAACTACCCAACTACTAGTTAGTAGTCCATGAGTTGGTAGCAACCGATGCTTAGTGATTTGTTTGGTAAACATCATTAAAAGTTCTTTATTAATGACCCGATACAGAAACGGTATCGCAGCCATATTAATTTTATTATTTTTGTTCATTAATGAACTTATCCTTAGTCATGAAATTTTAAAATGTAATTTAACGTAACCTTGTCTAAGAATTAATTTCAGTAAAGTAATTTCATATAAAATGAAACTATTGATCACCCTATTGAAAACTAAACAAGATGCGGCTCAAGAAGGAAGAAGATGCTATACAGGCGACTCCCGAGATTCAACCGCTCGAGATTTGACCAACTCGAAAATTCGACCGGTAGAATCGACCCAGTCGATCGATCGGTCAAATTATAAACTAGTTTACGTGAAGTAATTTTTGGCCTGCCCGGCCACGAGAGGTTTAGTTTCAGTCTAGACATCATTATTTCTGCTCTAATTGTATGAATTTGTGCTGATTCGACGGTTCGAGATTCGAACACGTTTTCAGGGACGCATCCCTGTCTTATCTCGGGAGTCGCCTGTATTTACACTTAAGAATACAGCAAAATCAGACATAATTGATACTGAAATGCCTGGAATAATATTTAACACAAATATAATTATCAGCTTTAAAAAACAAAATCTCATCAGCAGTGGATCCGAACCAAACTTTATTTTTTTAAGGAATCCAATAGTGCTTCCTTCATCTTCTTGTTTTCTCAAACACAAAGTTTTTTCTTGGGCACCATTATTAATTAAAAAGGATGAAAACTCAAAGGATAGATAAGTGCAGGAGATAACAATATTGATGCACAAATCTCTAGATGAACTTAGTAGAACACAAAGCACCACTAGAAATAGAGCACTGCAGTATGAAACTCTGCTTTACCACTGATCAGCTACCACATAAGTACGATTTGCTGTCATGTCATGCATGGAAGGTGCCAAGCTTATGTTGTTATAATAGCAGGATCATGTCTAGACATGTCGTTTGAGGCAAGATATTGCGCGCCTTTAATTTTGTAAGAAAGTCACATTACCTTATTTCACACAGAAAAAAATGATTCAATGGACCGCAATCAAATAAGAAAATTGCTTATATGAAAGGCTTGTTCTGTGTATCTGTTGGATTTTTGCCTTAGTACTACCATTAATATAATGTAAAATATGAAATTAAAAAATTTGTATTTTTTCGAAGAATCCCATAAATATTGATGAACATTACGATAGTGGATTCTTAAGAGGCGATATGATTAAAAATTTGTATGTTATTTAAAGAAAACTTAGATATTTTGCATCTTTCATAATTTGGTGCCGTTCATATTTTGGCACCTTTCATAATTTGGCACTGTAGGCAGTTGCCTGTGCGTAAATATGGCACTGAAAACATGCAGTCCACTTTATAGCTTGAAACCAGTATGTCATCTATATAACTCGGGAAGCCAAAATAGTTGACCAGGCCATATGCATTTCAGTTAAAAAGTAACTATTTTAAGTGGTAGTTTTCAAGTTGTTGATTCTGTGATGTTTTGAATGTGATTGCAGGGATGTTTAGGGAACTGAAAGGTATTATGAAGGAGAAAGACTTAAGTTGAGAGTTAGGGTGAGGCTTGTTCTCAGGAGCAATTAAAGTGGTATTGTGAAATTTTAACCCTTTGAGTGAAGGTTAAGCTGAATGTACCCAAGGTTGCTCCTAGCCATTTTGCACAAATATTTTGTTCTCTCCCAAATTTTGAGACTTGAAGCTTTTTGCTTTTATACTCTTTTATATTTACTTATTTAGAAAACTATGTATTGCCATACTTATTGCAGAACACTCCATTTAGAAATAATTTTGTAATGAAAAAAATAGATTTGAAAAGTTTTAGTTGAAAAGGGAATAGCTAATTTCTCAGCAAGGAAGCTTGCCTTATAAATTTCCAAGAGTTGCAATGTTATTGTTATTTCCTTAATTGGCATTTAATTAAGCACCTACTTTGAAAATATCACATTCATATGTGAAATAAATGTTATAGGCCTTTTTTGTTGAAAAATCTTAAAGCAATTAATATTTTAAAGGAATAGTATAATGCAAATTATCAATATTGTATATGCTAAACTACGTTATTGCATAGGCTAGCATTATTTAAAAGGGCATTAGTTCTGAGGATCAATTACAATGATATATTGAAGTTCTTTGCTTATATATAATGGGAAGCTCATTCAATTCTACTTGGTAGTTATTCTGATTCTAATTTGAGAGATGTTAAAGATGGTCTCTTATCATAGTGTTAATGCCTCCTGTTGGTTGAGATGAATTAACCCTTTTGTGGCCAGTGTGTGGCATACTTTTCACTAAATTATTTGATCAGTATTGTGCAATTATAATTCCCTCATTTTGTATGATGCCATCTACTTGTGACATTTAGGGACTTTGAAAAGCCCAGTCAAGTATCACTCAGCTTTTTACTTAGGCTGACCAATAATTTTGGTGAACGTGTTAAAATTTTGACTTTTCTAAGAAGGGATTTTTTAAAAAAACTTATAATAAATTACTTAATTATATCATAATATTTTTTGAAATATGTACTACAATTTATTTGTTATAAAAAATTGTAAATTCTCCAGATATCAATTTAAAATATTTTGTAATGCTACTTTACCTAAAATTTATAATTTATGCTGAATGATAATTTTGAACACATTGCGATTTTGACTTTTGTAAGAAGCGATTCTTTAAATTACTTAATTGTGTCATAATATTTTTTTGAAATACTATAGTTTCTTATCTATTTTATTACCATTTGTAAATTCTCTAAATATCAACTTAAAAAATATTCTGTAATACTACTTTATTATTATATATACAAATGGCACATTTTTAGCATTCAAAAATAGAATTAGTGATCAATTTTAATTATGAAAGAGATTTGTTTTATTGAGTTTACCTAAAATTAATAATTTGGCCATGAAAAGGTTAAGCCATCAGGGGGGCAATGGTGAATGGTGATTTAATAATGCCAGCAGTGTTGAGTAAAATTATTAAATGTTATGCATTTACTGTATTTACCTGGATATAAGAGAACTTACAGAACAAGTACTAGTGATATGTAACTTTGAATCAACAAAAATGTTCTCATAAATAGTACAGTTGTCATGTACAGTAGAGCGCCGATTATCTAGGGCCCACTTATCCATGGGGTGGAATATCTGTGGTTGTGTGCGGGCAGTCGAATTATTTCCATGTTTACATTGTTGGAGTCCGATCTTTAATTCTCACTCCCATTACATTTTGTTTAGTTTGTCGTCATTTTTTGGCGATGTATTTAAACATTTATATTATTTGAGTATTTTATTCTCTGAATAAAAGACTCCAACATATGAATAAAAGTGTGGGTGAGTGAGTTAAAATTACATTTTAACTTTAGTTTGTCACTGTTCTTTGTCGAAGTATTTAAAGGTTTACATTGTTGGAGTCTGAACTTATATTCACATTTTGCTTCAATTATGTATTCTATTAACGTAACAATAATTACAATAAATACAGTTTGGATAATGTGTTTTTCGATTATCCGGGTCCCGGTTCCCCAATTACCATGAATAATCAGTGCTCTACTGTATTTGCTTTGAAAACATCTGAGCTTTGATACTGTAGCATAATTTTGAGTCTGAATTCCATGTAAGAGTAAATAGATATTTGTGATGCTCTTCTCACTCTGATCACCAGCGTAAAGTTTTTTTAATCATTCTACACGGTATCAAATTTTTTAGATCAAATCTTGCTGTTTAAAATATTGCTGTCAACTCCTCTGAGTTCACTTTAAGATAGTTACTAATAATATGCCAAAATAAAAAAATCTTATTCAGGTAAATACAGTGAAATGCATTTAATGATACATTAAGCAAATTCATTGCTAAATGAGTTTGAATTTACTAACACGTTAAGAAATGGTAGACATTTTTTCTTAGTCAATAATTTAGTGATTCTGCATTGGTTTTTGTTAGGGATACAGTAATTATTTTTCTTACATTCATGGAGTACATTGCTCTTATTTAAAAAACTTTTTGCTTTCCATTGCTCACTTCTTGGCCAGTAGGAGGCATTTGCATAAGAGAGGCCAATTTTAGGTTGAAGTGTTTGTTTTTTAATCAAGGCTATTTATTAAATGCTTTCTGAAGAGTGTCAGGTGAAATGAAGAGAAGCGACTTCTGGATGAAGACTTCCATCTTGCCAACTGCTGTGAACATCTGCATTGCTGAATACAGATGAAGAGATGGATAGCAACAGGATGATTCTGTACTGCGAGCTGTGAAGAAGTAGCAAGAGGGGGAATCTCTACAACACTGTATCATCATCATAAGTAGTCTGTCCATTGACAGGTCCGTGATTATTCATGGTTAAACTTGGTTCTCTGTATACTCCTATTTTCTGCAGTTTTCTTCATATCTCTCTTTCCCTTTCAAGTCATCTACCAGCTGAAACTTTTTCCTACCTCTTTCTCTTTTTCCATCCAGTTTTCCTTCTAGCACTTCTTTAATCATGCACTCTCTCCTCAGGTAATGCCCAATCCAGTTTGCCTTCCTCTTTCTGATAGTCTGTATAATTGTTCGCTTCACTCCTATTCTTTGTAATGCTTCCTCGTTTTTCACCCTATCTGTCCATTTTATCTCCATGTCCACATTCAGCACTGTGTATATATATATATATTTAAAAAATCCCTCAAGTCTTAAGAATCCTAAAAAAGTAGCTGGAAAAAGACTTGTGAATTGGTGGTTGGAAATTGAAAAACATCTTTGTTAAACTTTTTTTTTTTGCAATGAAAATTGGTACATGCATTACATGAAATTTTTGGGCTTGTAACTTTTTCTCTACATAAATATTTTTCTGAACATAGAACAATAAAATGATTAAACAAGGGCAACGCATACAAGAATTATTTTTTCCAAGTGTTGATCTGTCTTCCTTCAAAAAAGGGATGAGGGAAAAAAGATCTCTAAAAAATACACACGCTTCGATGACGTTGGCGATATCCCGTTAGCAGACTGCGAAACAATTTGTGACATAAGGATTGTGCAGTTGCTTGGCTTTCTCGCAAATGACAAGTGAACTCAGCGAGACTTTCTGGCGAGTCTGGGTCTCGATTCACAGGTTTAAAGCCTCCTCTGTCTTCTCTACATACGGATTCCTAGGTACAAAAGACACTTTTGTACTCGTTGAGGTACCATTTGCAACACTAGCTCTAATCGCTTCTTCACTTTCCTTATCGATCTTATTGTGGACTTGTTCACACCAAGTAATTTACCAACTGATGAAGCAGATTCATTATGCGTAAGCCTATCTAAAACTTCAATTTTCTTCTCCAAACTCATCACATTTTTCGCCCTTTTTACCGACTTTTCTTTCATTTCAATCATCACTCTCTTTGGGGCCATGATTAGGCAATATTACAAAAAAACTATGAAAATAGCAAAATGCTTTAATGAAAGAAACTCGCACTTTCGTACATTATACATTGACACCCCTGAACCGCCTTTTGTGTGCCGATTCGGACTTTTGTACATCGATTTGGACTTTCATACGTCAGTGAAATGACGAACAAACATTTCGAATGGTGCTGGCTGCCAGCCACCAGTTTCTGCTGCATCGCCATCTTTGTCTGTACAGCAGTGTTTATTTGTGCAATTATTTTAATATTTTATTGCATTTTGCTCTATATCTCTATATTATAAAGTCGACGATTATGTCTAAAAGGCCCCTGCTCAAAAAACTAAACATTTATACCATAATTAGAGATTTTATAATATTTTTTGGCTCTCTGGGAACATAACCCTCATTATAGCATGTAAGTCTGTTGTTCGACTTTCGTACGTTTTCAGGAATGCATTATGTATGAAAGTAGGGGACTGCCTGTAGTTAATAATAATAAATTATATTTGTATGTTACACTAACAACACCCCTTGTCAGCAAGAATGTCTCCTAAATCAGCAATTATTTAAAGCTAAATGGAATGACTGTGTATTCCCAAGAATATGATACACACTATAAATTTTTTGTCTATATTTCACAAATTGTAATGTGCACAATACATTTTATAGTGAATTAATAACGAGACATTTTATGTGCTCGTTCACAAATATTCTGCCCCATTATCAAACAAGGTGCATAAACGAATCAAATGCATTTTAACATAAAGTAATTCATCTCATCTTGCTCCGAGACACTAATATTGACTATTATTTTTGTCATAGAATGCACTTTTATGACAGTGAACGTGTTAATGTTAGCATAGAATCTTTATGTATTGTTACTCGTGCCTTCAATGACTTGGAAGTGCGTCGCTTGATCAGATGAGCCTGACATACACATAGCTGGTCTGCCCCTGCATTTATCCTGTGACATCTCTACAACAAACACCCCATTTTTTCAGTCTCGCCAATTTCTTTATATGGAAGTTTTACTGTATATGATTTTCTGTATTCTTACAAAACTCGTTGCAATATCAGATTCTTATTAATGAGAGCAAAATTTATATTCTATAACAAAGTAAAATTTACGGGATGCAGTTTTATATAAAAAATGAAATATTTTATAAAATTAACAACAGGATTAATTAGAAATTTGAGGTTTCCAACAGAAAATTGATGCCTTGTATTTTCAGAAATATTCCTATTTTCAAAACAACAGGGTCAAGCAAAGCCCCGTTACAAGACATTTGAGGTTGCACTGCAGTTCAATTTCTTTAACCAGCATAACGAACTGCATGATTAAGAGCAATAGTAAAATATAGAAAGTCATTAATACTGATACAGCAGTTCTTAATGAATACTCATTTCCATTCCACTTATCGCCATTGTTATGAACAAACCAGAATTTGCAAATAATGGGTAAAAACCATCCCTCATCCCATACCTCCAGCCAAAACTCCTTTCTACTATTGCACTCCAATGCCTGTAATGTGGGTGCAGCAGAGCAGGACTCTTCATAACACCTCTCCATCCTGTTCTCCTTGGTCCATTTTGGTTCAGCATCAATAATCATAATCAATAATCATTTATTTAACATAAACAGGTTACCCCAATTACATGTGTTGTAATACATTTCTATGACAAGCACAAACGACCATGCCCTTGGCAGGATTCGAACCGGCGACCCTTGCAGTGGGAGTTAGACATGATAACCACCCCTCTACCAATCATTAAAAAAATGGAGAAAAATTTAAAATGTTAGTGAATTCAGTAAATTATACAGAGTAGGTTTATTTTGGCTGAATTTTGCAAAAGGCAAAACTCTTCTAGAAGTATTTCCACCTTTTTCTACAATTGAAGATATGTGAAATTCCATTACAGATATCCACATTATTATGATCTCAATTGCAGTTTTCATTTCTTACAATTTGAAAGATATCTTTTAACCTGAATAAATGGTTGTCTGCATAGTTTAAGAAAGAAGGGATGAAGAGGTGGTATATATGACGTAGTATCTGACTAACATGATTTCAGCAATGATCTTTCGATAATTTGCATTTATTTAGACTTATTGATGGGGGGTGAAATTTCAATTAGGATTGGTCCTTAAGTGCAAAAATATGAACCTTAAATTCCAGGTGTATGATGCCAATTTCGCTGATTAACTTGAAATTAGCCTAATATTTTATTCTTACGATCTGAGGGACCAAGATGAGGTTTGTCATTTTCAAGAGATGTTACTGTAAATTGCAATAGATACCATGTGATTCATACATAGATAGAATTCTAGGATCCAAACATATTTTACATAGTAACCAGTAAAATTAGAGTGGGTTATTTCTTGGAATCCTTTCAAGCTGGCAGTAGAAAAAGTTTTCCCTAAATAATATCCAGTATTTCTTCTCTTTTTGCTTTCATGATAATTTGTTTTGGCATTCTCATCCTTACCAAATGCATAGTCATTGCCCCTTCCGTAATTTTATCAAACATAACTCTTTCATTGTCTAATATATAAACACATATCATGCCTACTTAGGTATTTTTATTTTGTTTGTGAATCTTATTGAAAGCATTTTATTGCAAAAATGTCTACACTAATTATCACTTCATATTCCAATAATTAAGAAGATAAATCTTAACAAATCCAACTTTTTGTTTTTATTAATTGTTACAGTAAAAGATTTATCACTTTTTCATATTAAGATAATATTTCGATTAAAATCATCAAATTTCACTGTTGGAAAAGAATTTAGGAAGCTATAAGTTGTCACTACTCGAACTAAACAGCACTGTTTGGAATTATTATATGGCATCATGTTAACATTAAGTAATTCCTAAAACTAAAATATCATATAGTAAACTATTTCCTTAAGGTTTGGATGGAATACATGTACATAAATGCTAGTATTACACGTAATTACCTTGGTTGAAAATCACTTTATACCGAGAAATACATGAGATCATCTAGGCCATTAAAAAAAACGATTTCAAATCCCTTCAATGTAGGAAAAGTTCGATATTTCAAATTCACTGACCGATGCAATACCTTTGGCGAAGTTGTAAGTTACATTATTTATCATGCTCATTGTCAACTTAATAACATAAAAATACCTTTTCAGCTGTAGGTCTCATAATTGCAATTCGTTCTTTGTTTAAATAAACGGGTTATATTGATTTATTTCAAGAATAACATCTCTTTTGCAATATCACCGAGTAACATTCAGCAAAAATTTCGTTTTAAGGATATTTCCGTATAATTGCACTGGAAGTAACATATCTTAATTTTTCGCATCTTAAAATATTTCTATCCCACGACGTTTTACAAATGCTACAAAAATGAGATGTCTTGCAAATTAAATATCGTATCGCAAAAAAGACACGTTTGAAAAAAAAACAATATCTTTAGTTCAATATTCTGAGAAATTGAGTTAAAAGCAACGTACCTTAATTACTGAATGTTTGATTCATGGTTTTATTATGAGAAAATTTACGAATCTCACGCTTTAAAATATCTTAATTCATTTTGTTTAAATGTTTCCGCAACTGGCCGATAATGTCGCGACTGTCGCAATAGCCAGGTTTCGGCGCCGTTATACTGCTGGCTTAAGTTCGGTCGAGGTTGGATCGTTGGAGAATTGGTTCCCCTAATTTGATTATTTCGCGACTTTCTGGAAGTTTCTTCGATAGTTCTTAATGGTAAGTGCCCCTGTTTCGCTTTTATTCCTATAAACTTAGTTTAAAGTAGCACGTAAGATATTTGATTAATTTTTTGAACGATTGTGAAATGCATCGAGTTGTAGTGTATTCAAGCTTGTGAGAAATTTCGTTTAACTTTATATTTCAAGTGAGTGAATTGTTTCTTTTGTCAAACGAGATTATAAATAGAGATATCGAAATGTCGTTTCATGCTGGAAGGTATGGTTTAAGAGTGATCTGTTTTGTCAGACAAGTGTTAGCAGAGAGAATAAGTGGGGTTGAATAGGAATAGTAATTGAAAGTGACAATAGGTAGTCTTAAAAGGAAATGGCTAACAGTATATAATAATAATGCATACATTTCATATATATATATATATCTATAATATATAGACGCTTCTTACACACATATATATATATAGGAGGATACAAAATTATGAGGCACTTCCAGATGTGCTAGAAACTTGAAATTTGGTAGGATTATAGGTTTTTGGTCACAACCAAAGGAAAAAATCCGAAACTAGCGAAATTCCTATTCTGAGGGTCTATTTGCCCATAAGAAAACGTAAATTGGTGTAGAGGTTTTTATATTTGCATATTAAAATTACTTCCCGTCAAGATACGAACTCAAGACTTAAACTCTCGGGTAGGATGTAAATTGTAGTTTCTTATTTTTGAAGACAGAATTCAAATCCGAGTAGAATTAGCGTAAAGTTATAGTTTTTATCGCAAAAAAGTGGTAATTTTTCTTGGTCTAACAATAGGTTTCCAAGCAACAGGCTTAATGCTTTCATATGGGTAAGCTTTTAATGGGAATCAGAGGCATATATTTTAATGCCTTTAATGTTAAACTATGCGTAATGAAGGAATTCAGATGTTGTAATAATCCATGTTTTTGGGACTGTGTTGCTCCAGTATTGCTCCATACGAGAACAAAAATTATGAGGCAGCTCCATATGACGTAGAGATTTGAAATTTGGCCTGGTTATAAAAATTTTATAACCAAGATAAAATAAAACACTGCGAAAATTCCAAATTTTAAGGGCGGTTTTGCCCTATATATGACCCATACCAGTGTGAAAATGATACGGAATTTCTTAATGAGATACAAACATGAAATTTGGCAGAATTATGGGTTTTTAGTTACAACAGAAAGACGAAATCCAATATAGTTAAAATTCGAAATCTTAGCGACTGTTTTCCCAAATAATTGTCCTATGCGACGAATAAAATTATAATGCACTTCTAAATGAGCTACAAAGTTGAAATTTGATACAGTTATATGATTTTGTACAAAATTCATTGGGAAAAATTTTAAATTGTAAATATGCTACACTTTAAAAATGCTTGCAGAATGCAAGCACACATTAACTAGTATATATATATATATATATATATATATATTGCATGTTAGCTATATTGTTAAGATATTAATTTTAATTACGTTATAACTCGCCATATTGGAAACGTGATTTTTCATTATGTCAACTAAGTAAGAAATTGCAGCAGTCTGTAATCTCGGATGTATATTTTCCAGAAATTGCCTCGGAATGGATTAAGTCGACTGATTCCTATGTGAAAATGCTGTTTTCGATAAAATTTATATAACAGTGATTCTCAACCTGTTTCGCGGTCTTGAAGTAGGTTTCCTGCCTATCAGAGGCATAACTTGGCCCCGGGGGTCTCAAGAAGGCAAAAAAATCGTAATATGAAATAAATCAAAAATGTTATACTTTTTAATTTCTAAAATGTAAAATAAAAATTTAAACTATATGTATAAATACTTTATTCTGTTATAGGGGCCACATTTTAATTATTTGCCTAGGGGACCCAAAACTGAAGTTACGTCTCTGTTGCCTATGCTATTTAAATAACGAATTTAGAAACTGTTTCTATGATTCACCCGGGGCTCCATTAACAGTTGGAAACTGATGACTCTTCAACTATGGGAATACGAATGGTAGTTTCCGTGGTAATATTCTGTTCAGGTCTTCTCATAGATTTAGAGAAGCCCAGGCAACTTCCATATTTTGAGGCACAATAAAAATTTTAAATAAGCCCCATTTAAATATTTATTTTTATCTTGAAATGAAAATTAATTCTGGTTCCATTTTGTGATATGTCATACCTGCCAAAAAAATGTCTGAATTTGGCCACCCTTGTGTTCGAGGCCCGGGTCAAATGGCTCTCCTGCCCCCCCCCCTCTAATTTGCCCTGGTGAACTTAAACTGTGACTACCTGTTTCATATATTTTGTACATTAAATGTGTTGAAATTTTCTTTGTTTTAAATGATAGATACTCAAACTGGAAATCTTTGGTTTTAAATATGAGCATTTAACAAATAACCTTCGATATAATCTTTTGTATTTTAAAGTTAAAATCAGACAACTTAAGAAATGTTCTTTTGTTTCAGTAAAACATTAGCTGAATGTTTTAACATTCCAGCGACTAGCAAGTGAATAAGGACATTTTATTTGATTCTTGTTGGTTCTCTTAGTAGGACAACTTCTGCTCACGTGCGAAGTTACTTTTGATTTTCCATAATCTAAGGGTTAAATACTTAACATTTCTGGCATTAGACGCACAAGGGTTCAGTACGGTTCTGGGATTCACAGGAAAACATGCCTCACTCCATGCATGACACATCATATAGCCTATCCGAAAGACAACCCATTGACACAGCCATCTCTTCCTTCCCCTTGTGACTCCCAATTGCAGCATGTGCTGAACATTTAATGAAAAGTTCATCACAGTTAAATTCCTCATAACAAACTACCATGTGTTAACAAGTAGGTTATGTAACAGAGATTAAAGCATTGAAGTTGCTGTGAAATGTATAGTGCTGTATTGCTGGCTGTACTACTGGTAATCCAAATAAAAAATTGAACATGTAGTTGAAGGAACCAGGTGAAAGGGCTGACAGCCCATGGGCCGATAGCCTAATGGCCGACAATATCACTTTAAGGAAACAGATTAATTGTTAACCAATAACATAAATTTACAGAAATAGATAACTATATAACTGACAATATCAATTTCAGAAATAGAGTAAATTTTCAGCCGACTATTAATTTACAGAAATAAATAAATTTTTAACGAAATTAAACTAACTTATACAAAAGGTAAAAAATTTAAATTTGGCAGACATTCTTGATTTAAATATTAAAAGATGTTCTCGGAAAAAAATCCAAATTACATTTCAAGTTCAACTCCAGGGTATAACTTCCTCCATGATAGCACAAAGGGATAAATTTTTTGTTCTTTTGAACTATCTGAGAGTCGGGACTGGTTTAATAATTAATAATTGAATTTAAATTACAATAATGTATTGAAATTGAAAAGATTAAGCTTTTAATATATAATTTCCTAATTTTTCTTTTTTTAGATAGCCAGACAAATAAGGGATCTGCAACAAAAGCCTCATCTGAGGAAAGTCCTAACAAAAGCCCCATTTCATGAAAATATGTACTACAAAAGTTCCACCTGGCATTTTTACTTTCTCATTCAAAGTATCGAGAAAGTATGCTTCCGCGAAAAAATTCTACCTCGAGATTTTTACGGAAATACACGTTTTAGGTGTCGCTGAATCCGAAAAAGTGGTTTTTGCAATGCCGTCTGTCTGTTACTGGCGCTGGAGCCTAGACGGTCGAACGAAAATGAATGAAATCTCGTACTTAGGCATTTTATCATACTGAGCAGAGTATACATAGAAATGGTTGACATTGATCAATAATTAAGAGTAGTTTATTCTATGCATTTTTAACAACAATTCGATTTTCTCGAAAATGGCTCTAACGATTTTGATCAAATTTCATACAGTTACTTGAGTATACATCTACAATAATACTACATATTTAATTTTTCTCAATGAATGAATATAAGGCTAGTTTATTCTTGGGTAACTTTAACAAAAATTGGATTTTATAAAAACAGGCTCACAGGATTTTCATTTTCTAAAGATAACTAAATGACGCATTAGTACGTATATGAGAAAGTTTGTACAATGTATGTTGTACCGATTTTTTCACTGATGTTTACCACTATGAATCTCTTTAAACAATTTAATGGGTTGCATTTTAAATTTACTTACACAGTATAAACAATTCAATTTGATAGTAGATATGAGAATAGAAATCATCAATAAATTATTCCAAATTATTTAAATTGTTTGTTTTGTCTATAATATGTATATTCTTTTTGAGCTTGAAAATATATTGGGTCATGAAATGTATACTTAGTTTTTAGATATGGGGTTGTTTTGGCTCTCCCACATATAAATCAACATTCAAACAATAATTATGCTCAACAGGTAGATGATTAATAACTGTTTTATTAATGGAAGGAAGGCTGGAAGATATCCAGAGACCAAGCTACCAGAATAAAATAACATTTTGGTTATTACCTGTATATCTATGGATTGGGTATGTAAGATGCTGGCTGAACAGTGAAGGCTTATTATATAACATGAATAATCAAAAATCCTCTTCCATAAGATTTTCTGCTTCTGTAAATTTCTCTTTAAATGCATATTGAAGAATGTTAACTAAATATAAATTTAAATTGGTACCTGAGATAGCGGCACAAAATTCTATAGTCAGCAAATCTCTTAATGTTAACATATTGAAAAACTGTACTTGGTTAAATTTTCAAATGTCTGGAATAGTATCTGTAGCTGTGGAGAAAAATTCTGCCGATTTATTTTAATTAATTATTAAGCTCTTTTATCTATCAAGCTAATTATTTCATCTTCTCTTTGATGACTAGGGTACATATGTGTGGTGAACAGATGGCTGAATAATCTAGGATGGCTGATTTCTTGTGACTCATGCTAGACTGACTCAAAAAGGAACTTTCACATGTGTGGCCATGATGCATGACATGAGTCTGCTAGGGTGACTACTTCTGAATAGCTAGTTTAGTTGATGTTCATATTGAGTGAGTAATGACTCAAATTTTCTACTTTTAGCATAACTTCTTTTTCAATGCCCTCTCTAAGATCAGTTATAAGAAGCGAATGTTTGTGTTGTGTTACTTACTCATTGGAAAACAATTTTTGTATGTTTTGTTTGAATTTAATTTTCTGAATCTATATCTGAAATGCCATCAGATATTTCCACTGCCCTTAACTCGTGCTTCATTATAAGAAGGACTATGATTAACTTGAATTAACATAATTAATTATAGCCCATATATAGCTAAGGTGCTTTTTATATCCTATTGAGGAAAAAACAGTGATTTTTCCTGTGTTCTCTCAACAAAAGATTCATTTTTGCATAATCTTTTGTTAACTTTTATATTGCCTTATCAGCTGTGATGATAGTATTTTAATTAAAATGTTGCCATAAAGCCTTTTCTGGTAATGTTTTAATGTTAAAAATGTTTTAGACTTGGTTTCCATTTTTACTTTCTCCATACGTAGTATAGGGAAAGTATTGTGATCACAAAAAAAATCAACTTGGAGATTTAAATGGAAATACACGTTTTGATGTTCCTAGAACACGTTTAGATTATTTTTGGAATGATGTCTGTGTGTGCGTATTTGTGTGTATGTGATTGTGGGCGCTCTAACTCAAAAAGTACCTGTCATATTAATACCAAATTTCATATACAACACTTTAGCATGAGCACAAAGAACTGATTAGTTTTTGGACAATACTGGTTAACAGGAAGTCGAGGTTTATTCAAAACCCGATTCAGTTTTTGCGATATTTCTCCGATAATACATCATTATTGTATACATTAACCATTACAAAAAATGTAGAAAATATAATTTCCTACATCTTTTATTTCGAACAATTTTCCATAGCAGTTATTGTTTAGGAATTATTTATAAATAATCGGTTTTTTCGGTTTCTATCAAATATCTCCTTAAAAACGTTGTTATTGGTAGTCTTCATGAGGACCAAAGTTGTAGAAAATGATATTTCTTCCAAGTTTTGTTTGAAACAAATTTTCGTAGAACCATCCATTTCGGAGATATTTATCTTATTCGTAATTTCCAGTATACAGCGCCACCACCATGTAGCGGTGAATTCTGTAAACATATTCATAATATACGTAATTTATGGCAATAAGGACGACTGTATTCTTTTATGATACAAAATAATAATTTTGCCTTATAATGCTATTCATAATAATTTAAATATTTATATGCCAAATATGGAGAAAGTCATGTGTTGGCCACATCAGATTTTTTAAATCCCATAACATCTCTTGAGAAAGTTTTGGTGTTAACTCTTGTCTGGCCTACTGGGTCACTTGCCAAAGCACTCACATCTATGAATGCAGCCTACCATGTGAAAAATGTTGCACATTCCTGCACGTCATATTGTCTTCATGTCATTGAGTGAGTTTGAAATGGAGTACCTTTTGAATGCACAAAAAATCATTTTACTTGCTTTATCTAGCCTTCCACCCTCAAATACAAACAACTAAAGTTATGGTCACCATCTTTTGTTAACAAGATTATCAAACATTTCATTAAAGCTGCAGCATATTTAACAAACAAAACCAGTCACTTTGAACAAATTATAAAGAATATTTTACAAAAATAGCATGTAATTACTATCAGTAATAACAATATATGGCAACAGACACTTAACTTTTTATTTATTTACCTTGAAATTACACACTATAAGATGTTTATGATTGCCCCCAATATTAAGTTATATATGATAATTATAAGTAAGTTTTAAATGCAAATTAAAAATATGTTTATCAAATGGAGAAATGAAATGGTCCTGTAATTGAAACATTGTTTTTGCTGTAGATTTGACCAGTCTGATGTTTAAAATAGGTAAGGTCAAGTGAATCATGAAAGTTTGATTCAATCACCATTCTCTACTTGTAAGCATTTATATGTAGCACCATTTAACACCATACATTATCCCCAACAAATGAAGAAGCTAATAGAAAGACTTGGGCTTTTATCATAAAGATTATTTATGAAAAATCTTGAAAACTCAATAGACAATATTCCAAAAAGATATTATTGAACACATTCTATTGCTGGAATCCAACTGATCATGAAGAAAATTCTTATAGTTATTAAATGGAATAACCAGAGTCAAATTTCTGTATCAAATTATCTTCAGTGGCAATCCACTGATCATTGATTATAGAAAGAACCAGAATCAATGATTATAGGAATGCCACCAACAGTTGCCTTTGTTGATGCATGAATTACGTTAATTAAAATTCCTTGGTGATGACTGGTGACCTATTTTTCAAATATAAATGTAATATTTTAGACTTTGATTTTTGAAGATTATGCCATTTTTACTACATTAAGTAAAAGTTTTATCGGGTTTCCAGCCAGGTGGTGTGGAATTAGGCTTCCGACGTTATATGGGATGTATAGACCAAAAACCATGTTTCTCGTATATAACGTAGTCACGCTTATAACGAAGCAATGAGTCAGTCCCCTCAAATACGTATTAAACGAGTTTTACTGTATGTACCTTTTTCAAATTTTCTTAGTAATTCCACTTCTTTTCAAATGTGAGATTTTTCTGTTTACATTTCATAACACCACTTACGGGTTGTCTTCTTCTTTTTTTGAAGTCACTTCAAAATAAAAGTTAACAAAAGTACTAACTGCATTAACAAAAAACAGTTGCTATCCACGAATCTAAACATGTGGTTCTAATGAGGTAAATGAAACAATGAAAATAGATAAGCGTACATCATTTAAAGTAATTTCTAGAGTATTAAGATTTTTTACATATAACTTTCAAAAAAGTGCCGAGTTTTTGAGAATGCCGGGTTTTTGAATGCTGGGTTTATGAGGTTCTACTGTATATATATTTTCCCTCTTTTGACGGTGTCTGTTGTGGTTAATGCCATCTAATGACAAATATTATATATATTAAAGCAGCACAAAGTCCAAAAACCAACAACTTTGGGAATTTGAGATTTTCCCCATGTCTGGGCTATGCATATGCAAGTAATTTTTCATATTTTCCATAGACATTTCTGTCTCTGGTCAGGAAAAAATGTCAGTATTTCTTTATTATGCTTTTTTGCGATCGTAAATGGTTGTTAGTGTTGCAATATTCTTTGTAGAAAAAGAATGGCATTTTTACAACTTTCACAGTTGCTTTGTAATAGAAAGAGACATTGTTAAAATTAAAATTAACTTCAAATAACAGAGCTTTAATCCTACTTCAAAATCTTCCACATTTCAAATATTTCTTTATTATGCTTTTCTGAGATCGTAAATGGTTGTTAGTGTTGCAATATTCTTTGTAGAAAAAGAATGGCATTTTTACAACTTTCACAGTTGCTTTGTAATAGAAAGAGACATTGTTAAAATTAAAATTAACTTCAAATAACAGAACTTTAATGCTACTTCAAAATCTTCCACATAACACTATATAAACATGACCGGTTTTGATGAATAATCACCATCTTTCTTATAATATTAAAATTCTAATCGTACATACATGCGTGAAGCATCACAGCGGCATATTCCTCGAGAACCGTTCGTCGTAAAGATATGCGATAAATGGTGTTTTGTTTCTACTAGCTATGAGGTCTCTGGAAAAATATTTTCATTTGCTAAAGTTCCCGGGTTCGAATCCAGGAGACAGTTATATTTTCCCATAAGTTTACACAGGATTTTTGATTTTTCAGAGTAATATATATCCTTCATTCATCAAAATATGTAAATGTGGACTGATTTTCTTTGATTTTGCTTTATTCTCAGAGTAATATTTATTTGAAATAAAGAAAATTAAAATTTACATATATACTAGCAGAATTTCCTGACGTTGCTCAGTATAGCATTTGAGATTTGAAATTGATTACATCTATTAATTTTATAAAAAGGAAATGCTTTTTCCTTGTAACATTGCGTGGGATCAAATTGTTGACCTTTTTGATATGTTTAATGCCCATACACAGACAAAACTGTAAAAAGTTTCACAATGAATCTTGTAATGCTATGCAGATCCAAGCAGCTAAATCATAAAAAATGAGGAGCATGGTTCAGAAACACGTAGCAATTGGTCACCGAATGTTTGTTTACAAATTCAGTTGAATTTTTTTCACTGCAATTGGCCTGGAATTTTTTAATGGAATATTTTATGTATGTATTGTTTTTGGATTTTGTTCTCAGCTTTAAAAGTTATGATAAAATAAAATTTTGAATGCGTTAAATCATGCATGAAAAAGTAGAATGTTTAGTACCATTATGATTTAGTATGTTGTAATTTTCAAGACTTGATTTATTCTACCGTATTTAATCGATTGTAAGCCGACCTTTTTTTTACCTTTTTACCATCTCAGAAATCGCCACTCGGTTTAGAGTCGGTGTAAAAAAGTAGTCAACGAATTTATGTCCGTAGTTACATTATAACGTGCGATATAAGTGTATTAAAGTGGAAGTAAACTATCTACTTTAAATGTATGCAAAAAAGAATCAAAATGACTGAACACCTACAAAGAAATAAATTATGTAATTAATACATGGCACGTCAAAGTCGTAAAAAAAGCAGCGATAGCATTCGTATGTGTAAGAAGCTATATGTACATACACAATGTTTCATTTTACTCATGAATCGAAACATTAGCTTTTATACCCCCCTCACCTTCCTCCTCTACCTATCTTGTTTCAGTGTGTCTAGTATGCGCATACTGGGATTTCCTGAGCGAATCGTTACTTCCACGTGCCTTAGCAGCATAGCAGCCAACTTGGGAGAATAATTTTATATAATAATAGCCATCGTCCATTGGTTGTTCACGCTATGCAAACGCTAATAACTCAAGAAATAATAATGATAGAAACTCGAAATTTGGTAGGGATGCTTGATTAACACTCATTCAGAGAATGACAAATTTAAATCACGAAAAAAATTCCTTGGTTCGTCTCCAAGAGAGACATTTCCATTTCCCATTACTTAACATGTAAAACGTGATTTTTCGAAGTGCAGGCTTTTATTCATTTGGAAATTAAAATTAGAAGAAATTAACAGACGACCTTCGGATTTGAACCATTTTAAAGAAAAATTTATAAAGTTTCTTGTTCCGTTTGTCTTTTTTCGTCCACAGTTCGAAATATTCCATGTTAAACGTTTAATTTGCATATTTTGTGGAAATCTCGCCATTTTAACGTGATGTTGCTATGTCGACCATTATCATTGTTACACCTCAAATTACTATTATCGTATATATCCTTCTGGGAATAAGCGTGCCTTGACTGCTTCAATATGCTTGAATACGAGAGAGAGAGAGGAAGGAAGGGGAGAGATTGGCGTGTTTTGTGAAAAATAAGTATATTAACATAAATATATAAAAATTTTAAGTATCAACAGTGTCATTTTAGAAAAATTGGAAATAAAAAGCATTCTTAAATTAAATTCTTTGTAAACCATACGTGCTTACGAATTTATATTGTTATTCCTCGAATTAATTTCGTAACAATGGCTGAAGTTTGGAAACGAATATAAATTAAAATTAAAAGGACATTTAAAACTGTTAACAGGCAATTTTCGAAGAAACAACAGTGGATCTTTTAATGAACTGATTTGTTTTTATAAAAGGAATTTTGGTGCTTATTTAATACAGAGTAAGTTCTAAGGCTTATAATCCATTTAAATCTAATAACAGTGGCTATTATAGTTTAAAGAAAGAACTTTATTTATTCACTTTACAGAATGAATTAATTTTAGGCTAGCATTGCCTATTATAAAAGGAGTTACTTTGGAATTTACAGTATGTAAAGTGGAAGTTGTATTGAATTGACTCAAGTACATATATTTCAAAGCAAAAATCAATTTAAAACTATTGAAAGTTGTTGTTTCGGAAACTGAGAAGTCCAGAGTTGTGAGCGGACGCTAAACGATATTGAGGTACATTTTATTCCAAAATCTACTTAAAGTATTATCAGAGGCAATTGAAGATTGAACAAATTTTTTTGTTACCGGAATTCTGCTTATTTCATGAAATTGAAATGCTCCATTAAAATCTGTTAAGAGTGGCTATTTTAGTTGAAAGAAATATATGTACATGGTACTTTTCAGAATGAATGAATTCTAGGTTAACATTGCATATTATAAAAGGGTGTTCTTTGGAATAAGAAGTTTGTTATGTGGTTATTTTAACTGAATTGAATCAAGTTCTCCGCTAAGTTTGAAATCCATTTAAAACTGGTGAAAGTGGTTGTTTCAGAAAACGAGAAGGCAAGAGTGCTGAGCAGACAGTAAACGATGTTGAGGTACATTATATTCCAAAATCTATTTAAAGTATTATCAGAGCCAATTGAAGATTGAACCAATTTTTTGGAACCGGAATTCTGCTTATTTAATGAAATTGAAATCCTAATGCTGTAATCAATTTAAAACTAATAACAATAGCTATTTTAGTAGAAACAAAGGTACTATTTTATTCACAAGGAATTTCTGTGAGATTTTAGTTAATTAATTAAAACAGACTTATAATATAGAAATATTCGATGGTTAAAACAGTGCACAATTTTATTCTTGCGATTTTTACATGTTGCATTGATGAAAATTTAGATTCATTAAACCCGTTGAAATTCAATGGGCACTTATGCTAGTTTAAGAATAAAAGTGAAAAGGAATGCCCAGATGATACTCTTGTAGTACTAATGTATGTTATGTAATAAGGTGTACGTATTTGATTGACAATAAACGGCTATTTTTTTACGAGAATAAATAAGATCCTGGGGTATAACAAGGTCAAATTACTCTTTTAGTAGAAGTTATGAATAAGTGAATAAAAGTGTATTTTGTCACTGTAATTTTAGTTAATACTCTTTATTTAATTACGAACAGAAAATCTGAGGTGTTCATACTTGTTGGTATTTTGAAATAAATGTCTCCAGCTGTCTAATACACTTTAAAATTAAAAATTTTTCCTTGTGTGGCCTTGTGAAGAGTGGGAGTTGGCTTACAATCAGTGTTGGCTTAGAATCGATTAAATACAGTAATCTCTCTGACACTTATAGACTAGAAATTTCTATAATGGAATTGCTAAATATTTGATAATGTGTTCTTTCATAATTTCATTGTTATCCTAAAACTTTATAATTATTATGCATATTTAAATGCAATTGAATACAAGAAATAGCAGACAGAAACTTATTTAATATAGGTTTTTTTTTAAAAGCTAAATTATTAGGAAGTTATAGGATTCAAAAATCTTGCTACAATGTAATGCTAAAGATTTGCAAATTCATTTAAGTTGTTCATCGAAGTAATTTATATTAATTGGTAGGATTTTATGTGTTGTGTGCCAGTCATACTCCAAAACTATTTCATTATTTTTAGGTGCATTTTGCTTCCAGCATGAGTACCTATTAGCTTCAGTGTGTCCGTCTATCCGTATAAATTCCTTTTCTCCCAGTTGTTAAGATTGCATAACAGAAATAAAACACGTTATATTCATTTTTATAGTTTATTTAGTTACTGCAATTGGTCATAATAACCAAGAGCATTAACATGGGGTTCCCAGAAATCACTTTACCCCTGTCATTTGGGGTGCATTTTTTATATTGATCATTTCAGTGTTCATTTTAAATACAGCAGCACATTTTATGGTTGTTACTTGTGAAAATTTGTTTTAAAAATAAATTCACATTCATATACTACTAGGAAATATATTTTGCTACATGTTATGTAGCCAAGATAGAATATGTATTTGAGAAAGCAAATTCTGACCCTTTATACAGTTAGCACACTCAATTAGCCCCTTGAATAACTGTTGTAACTGTAAACACAAGATACAACATCAATTTGTTACCTTATTGAAATATAAATTATCTGAAATATTACACAACATTTTAAATTTGCTTGGAATTAATGTCTTTGTAAATCAAATTGCAGTTTAACAGTTAAAGTGCATCTACACAAGAAAGTTTGAATTTTTATTTCGAAATATTTGCTGTTATGATATTAAAGATTTTTTTTCCCAGCTAAAACCATCCTCCATTTTTCGTAGTCTTAGTTATTATCTAGTATAGAAAATATTCAAAATTATGAACGCTAAGTATTCCAGCTGTAAATATATTTACATTTTGAAGTCCTACAAGTTTTAATACCTCTAGCATGCAATACAGCAAGATATACATTTTCCTAAGAAATAATAGTCAAATAAATTACATAGAAAAATTACGTTTTGAATATTGAAATAAATTACACTGCTTGAACTCTGTAGTCTCTTAAAAACTACTACAAAACTATTTAGTAATTGGTAGGACAAAAATTTGCCAATGAGGTGAGGCAACTGCTATATTTTGAATTTCAAAACTCATTAATTCTAATATATAAAATTTTCTTCGTTGTCATAGGTGGGAAACTCTGTAATGCTATTTTTAACAACCTTTCCGAATAGTTAGAAGATTGACATTTGGTAGGAATGTTCGGTTCTTAAAGTAGGGGACATTTATGAAAAAAAAATTTCCAAAATCGACCCGAGTTCGATTCCCGAGAATGATTTCCATTCCTTATAAGATAACATGGAAAAATCGATATTTCGACCTGCAACCTTATTTTATTTTGCTTATTAAAATTCACATATTTGACCTACGATTTTCAGACTTGGACTGTATTAAAGAAAAATAAATGCAGTTTCTTATTCTTATCGCATTCGAATCTAAATCTTTCGAATTTAATGTTTTAATATATTTTGACAAAATTTAGCATTTTTAATGTGAAGTTGCCTTGCCAACCGTTTACATCGTTAAACTCGAAGTCCTATTACTCTCACGTATGCTCACGTTCTCTCCGGACCTCCATGGACCCTCCCGGCATAATTCATAGGTATCAGAGATATCTCAGAATTAGTTTTTACCTCCTTCAATATACGTAGTATAGAGAAAGTATCGTTTTCATGAAAAAATTCGAACTTGAGATTTCAACGGAAATACACGTTTACAAGCAAGCTTCGAAATAAATATTAAAACATATTTTCCTAATTTATAATGCCTTCATCATTTGGTAAAAAATGCGCAAAAGGTGAAATGATTTTATTACCATATAATACATAATTTTATTCACCAAAGATGTCTGGCATAACCCGGGCATCGCCGGGTACTTTCAGCTAGTAATAAATATTTTTGTATAAGAATGCTTAAAGAAAAGTGTTAAATAAATTAAAGGATAATAATAAAATGATGAAAGAAATAAATTTTTTTTATATACAGGCAGTCCCTGCTATTTGTCCTTCCGCTCATACATTAGTTCCTAATTAATAACATTGTTTCATTCTTCACGTTTATTTGACATATTGACACTGCTCATATGTAAGTGCCTAAGTGATAAAAAACATTATTCTTCTGTCCCTGATCTCTGTAGTATCCTTAAAACTACAACAAAGCTTTCATCACTAATACTGTATTTAATCGATTCTAAGACGACACCGATTGTAAGCTGACCCCCACTCTTCACAAGGCCACACAAGGTAAAATTTTGATTTTAAAGTGCATTAGACAGCTGGAGTCATTTATTTCAAAATACCAACAAGTATGAACGCCTCAGATTTTCAATTCGTAATTAAATAAAGAGTATTAACTAAAATTACGGCCACATAAAATACATTTTATTCACTTACTCATAACTTCTACTAAAAGAGTAATTTGACCTCGTTATCCCCCAGAATCTTATTCTCGTAAAAAAATAGCTAATTCTCGTCAATCAAATACGGACACCTTATAACATAACATATGTTAGTACTACACGAGTATCACCTGGGCATTCCTTTTCACTTTTATTCTTAAATTATCCTCCCAAGTTGGCTGCTAAGGCATTAGGAAGTAACGGTTTGCTCGGGAAATCCCAGTACGTGCATGCTAGATACACTGAAACAAGATAGGTAGAGGATGGAGGGGAGGGGGATATAAAAGGCAAATTTTTCGATTCATGAGTAAAATGAAACATTGTATACATATGTAGCTTCTTATGCATACGATCACTATCGCTGCTTTTTTTACGACTTTGACATGCCATGTATTAATTACATAATTTATTTCTTTGTAGGGGTTTAGGAAAATTCGTCTAAAGACAATTCATCTAACGGAAAATTCGTCTAAACCAAATTCATCTAAACACAATTCGTCTAACGGAAAATTCATCTAAGGAAAATTCATCTAACCAACAATTCGTCTAACGGAAAATTCATCTAAAGAATTTCTGTCGCATTTCTAGTACATATCACACCTTTGCTTCGAAATTAGCACAACTCGAAAACGTAAATTTTAAAATGAATAAAAATTCGTCGAACACAGATTTTTAAATTAAAGTAACTAATTAAAAATAATAATTAATTAAAATTAAATTAATTAATTAATAAATCTACTATAATATATTTTGAATGGTTTTTGTGTGTGTTTGCGTCTCTCTCCTCCTAAACGATAAAAGCTAGAATTACCAAATTTTGTATGATTCTTCTTTACATCCTAACTTAGTGAACTGTCAAGGTTTGGTCAACCGGGATTAATCAATGCTGCCAATATAGGGGATTAACATTTTTCCATAAGATAACACGTATGAATCCATTTCTTTACCTGCAAGATATTCTTCCGTCAAGCATCAAAATACGTATATATGGACCGCTTTTTAGGTGCGTTTCGCTTACAGCGTGAGCACCTATTATCGTCGGTCGGTCCGTCCGTCTGTCCGTTCTCAGCTTCTACCGAATGGATTTTCATGAAATTTGATATTAAGGACTTTCAATCAAATATAATAAGAAAATCGCAAAAATAAATCATGTACGCCAGTCAGGGGTACCACTTTACTGGGGACAAAAAATTAAATTTTCGTCTTATCTCGTAAAGTATTGCTCATATCAAAATATTTTTCAAATAAAAGTTGTAGATCTGATAGAGTATTTCCTTTCCTATACATTTTTATCATAGGAGTAGCCGTTATCGAGAAAATCAAACAAGAGTCTTAAATCGAGTTGAACAAAATTTCTTGCATGGTTACTTCTTCATTGTTATAGAGAATGTAATTTTCTACAACTTTCATTTGAAACAATTTTCCATAGCAGTTATTATTAAGGAATTATTTATAAATAATCGGCTCTTCGGTTTCCGACAAATATCTCCTTAAAAACGTCATTATTGGTAATCTTTGTAAGGACCAAATTTGTAGAGAATAATATTTCTTCCAAGTTTTGTTTGAAACAAATTTTCGTAGAACCATCCATTTCGGAGATATTTTGCTTTTTATAGTATACAGCGCCACCGCCATTTAGCGGTGAATTATGTAAAAATATTCAAAATATACCTAATTTACGGCAATAAGGATGACTATTCTCTTACGATAGGAAATAATAATTTTGTCTTATAATGCTATTCATAATAATTTAAATAACTATACCCCAAATATGGAGAAAGTCATGTGTTGGCCACAGATTTTTTCGTTTTTGCTTTATTCGACGAATAAAACTATACTATCTTATTCCTGCGAAGTTTACATGTTTTCAGAAATACGCTATTTGTTTCGAAATTTTGTGGATTTTTCGTACCCCTCCCGGGCATTGCCAAGGCGGCCATCATTGTTACCTCCGATTCAATTAGCATCAATGAAGCTTACAAATAGATGAAAGTTTAGCGTTATTCGATTCACACTTTTAAGCTACGAAACGACCGGTGTTTATGGATAGCAATGTAAATAGATACTGATTATTATTCAGGTAGCGTTTATTAATGAAAATAATCGAACCTTCTTTCCTCTACTGAATACTGAAATCTTACATTTTTTGTAAGTAAAATCATTATATTCTACATTATAATGTTTATTAACGTAAATAAGCTCACATATCTGGTGTACATTTACCAGTCAGTGTTCAATCATGGACAACTGTACGTTGCCTTTTGACGGGTTTCTTGCTTACAAGACATAAAAGTAAATATTTCAGCGAGGCATAATTACACGAGAAATGAAGCTGGATTTGGCAAAAGTAATCTGATAGGAAATACAATTATCGTTATATTTGAATGCAATACGTTCAGAAATGGATTGTTACAAGCAAATATGATTAATTGTTAAGAAAAGCTAATTATAAGTTTAAAAGTATCTACTATATATTGTAAAGAGTTTGTATGTTGTGCTGTATTAGCTTCACTAAATCCGTTGAAATTCTGCTAGTAAACAATAAATAAACAAATTACTCACTCAAGGCATATGGTAGGGGAAGAAAGTGTTAAGGTTTACAACATTCAAAACAAAATATTGGCATCATGGATGCTTATTGTTTTTATCATAATTTTAATAATAAAATGTTTACAAATATTAAAATATAATTTTAATTACAGAATTAATAAAATTATCTTTAGTAATGTGCAAAAACGATTTTAGATGAATTTTCCATCAGACGAATTGTTGGTTAGACGAATTTTCCGTTAGACGAATTTTCCGTTAGACGAATTGTGTTTAGATGAATTTGGTTTAGACGAATTTACCGGTTACCTGTAGCTTCTTATGCATACGATCGCTATCGCTGCTTTTTTTACGACTTTGACATGCCATGCTGTGTATTAATTACATAATTTATTTCTTTGTAGGTGTTGTCATTTTGATTCTATTTTGCATACATTTAAAGTAGATAGTTTACTTCCACTTTAGTACACTTATATCTCACATTATAATGTAACTACGGACATAAATTCATTGACTACCTTTTTACACCGATTCTAAGCCGAGTGGTGATTTCTGAGATGGTAAAAAGGAAAAAAAAAGGGTTGGCTTACATTCGATTAAATACGGTAGTTTACTGTAACTGTGTGATAGTTGCTAGGACAAAAATGTCAGTTAAGCAGTTTTGTTAGGTCATTTTTGCTGTAGTTAATTAAAGATAGCATGAGATGAGTCAAATGCTATATTCTGAATTTTAAAACTCATTAAAAAATAATTATTTTTATATGAGAATGCTTAAATAAAAGTGTAACAATGAAATGAAAGAAGTAAATAAAGATAAAATTTTTTTATTAACCTTGCAGTATTATCTCGTTTGACATGTTTATTTCATTTTAAAAATAACTTTTATTTATTGCAGAAGAGGGAGAGAGAAAAAATGGAGAAGGAAGATGGAAGAAGAGGATGGAGATGGAGGTCGGTGGGGTGGGAAATGGGTGGGGAGGGTAGTGGGGTGGGGTAGGAAGTGGGGAGGGAAACCCTCCCACTCCTTATCCCATGCCCACCCACTCTCCTGCACACCCACTTCCCTTCTTACTCTCACCTCTTTGGTGGGAGTGAGGAGGGAAGTGGGTGTGCAGGATGGTGGGGTGGGCATGGGTTAAGGAGTGGGAAGGGAGGAGGGGAGGGGGGAGAGGGAGGGGGGAGGGGGGAGAGGGAGGGGGAAGAGGGAGGGGGAAGAGGGGATAATGGAACTCTGATTTTTCCTTCTTCTTCTCTTCTCTTCGGCGGCGCTCCTCTTCTCTCTTCGGCGGCACCCCTCTTCTATCTTCGGCGGCGTCTCCTCTTCTATCTTCGGCGGCGTCTCCTCTTCTCTCCTCGGCGGCGTCTCCTCTTCTCTCCTCGGCGGCGTCTCCTCTTCTATCTTCGGCGGCGTCTCCTCTTCTCTCTTCGGCGGCGTCTCCTCTTCTCTCCTCGGCGGCGTCTCCTCTTCTATCTTCGGCGGCGTCTCCTCTTCTCTCTTCGGCGGCGTCTCCTCTTCTATCTTCGGCGGCGTCTCCTCTTCTCTCCTCGGCGGCGTCTCCTCTTCTCTCTTCGGCGGCGTCTCCTCTTCTCTCTTCGGCGGCGTCTCCTCTTCTCTCCTCGGCGGCGTCTCCTCTTCTCTCTTCGGCGGCGTCTCCTCTTCTCTCTTCGGCGGCGTCTCCTCTTCTCTCCTCGGCGGCGTCTCCTCTTCTCTCTTCGGCGGCGTCTCCTCTTCTATCTTCGGCGGCGTCTCCTCTCCTCTCTTCGGCAGCAGCTCAGCTCTTCTCTCATGAAAAAAAAAAGAAAGTGTATATTTATTGAGTATAATAATGAAGCTGTAACATTTATTTGTTAAGTGATCTTCACTAACATTTAATTCTTATTTATAATGAACAAAGCTTTTTATTCAAGAATATAAAACTTGAATTTCCTTATATGCATTGTATCCGAAAACAATTTTGGATTAAAAATCTTTGTAAAATGTCTAAACAAAATTGTATTTTTATCAACAATAAGCAATAAATATATTAATAAATGGTATAAATGCTCTATTTAATTTTGCATACCCTGAAAGCCAAATTAAAACAAAACTCAAATGGAAGCTGGGGCAGCCAATAAACGATTCAACATTTAACCAACAAGTAAACAAATGCGGTTTGACAAATTTTGTATTTTCATAAAGCACATTTGAGGTTGCATCATTTATCAAAATAATTCCTCAAGTTATGGAAACTGTATCATATTATTTCTTTATAAACGAACTCCTAAGTCATTGATTTAAATAAAACTGGGTATCTTATTTATAAGCCTACTGTAAGAAACCAATAACTTAAAGCATTAGTAATTTTGTGGGATGGGATAATTGAAAATAAACTTACTGATTGATATTTAAGCAACAAATGCTAAACTAAACAAACTGATAAACAGAATTACGAGCATTTCTCATATAAAAGCAATGGACTCAATTACACATGATTAATAAAAAATTGAATAATTTTCAAAATCATTACTTTCAGTAATTTTTCATATAGAAAAAACCATAGGTGAACAAAATTATTTGATGTTGTGGATAGCAAATAATTGATGCGGGATCAAAATTACTATGTAATGCTGGCATTGCTATCAATATTTACAAGAAAATTTGTTTAAAAACTGATGCAAGATTATAATGGAATAATTTTGATCATGATTAAAATTACTCTTAGCGGCATAGGTGTCACTCAACAATTACATATTTTGATTATAGCAACACTTAGCAACATACTTTAAAATTCAGTCAATCATAATATCTCTTTATGAAGATATGTTTCAAACAAAAGTTGATAATAACAAATATTTACATTAATGAAGATATTTGGGAAAAAAAGGAAATATATCAAGAGTAACTTCCAGTTGTCTAATTTGTCAAAATCTAATCAGACCTTGATTTTATAATTTAACTCTTAATTATAAAGTTTTGTGTTGATTTGCTTAACACCAGGCATATTTGAAAGAAAATAAGATTCATCGCTAGGTTTTACAAAAATGATTCATCAAATTATAAACTGAATTTAAACCTCAACCATATAGGATTTTATTTTTGTTATTGATTAAAACAAATGCCATTTTTTGGATGCCTTTATGGTCAAATTCCAAGAATAAACACCCATCATAAACCATTCAAAAGTATGAATTAGCACAGACCTAACTGGACAAATCAAATTGAAAAACGGCATCAATAAAAGTACAATTTGAAAACAATTGGAAAAATCATTTCTACCAAGAGATGTGTTTAGATTTAAGAAAGATGAAATAAATGAGGATTATAAAAAAAACAATTTTCCAAATACAGTAAGTCCTTGAGTAACACCAATCAGCTTAAATGCGAGTCCGAAGAAAATTTGGGTTATGGTTAAATCTCGAAGTCTCTCATTGCCTTCGCATTCAAATGAGAGTACTATATTTTTTGTAAAGTAAATATTTGGCCTATGATGAATATATATAAAAATATCTTGGCGAGATTGCTTGCATAAATTGACGATTATGCAAAATGCGTTGACGGCTTTGAATGCTCAACTGTTTGAATTTCGGTAAAACTTTACATGGAACGTGTATAATTATAAAAATGCAATTTCTTAAGGCAATGTAAATGCTAATTTCATTGGAAATAGACTTGGATGAAAAAATATCTTGGCGAGATTGCTGTTACCTTTTGTGAAAATGAAGATGAATGAAATTATTGTCAATGAATGTGGAACATTATTCAACAATGCAAAATTATTAATTGGAGTAATATTTCAAAATGTCAACAACTAAACCATTTCCCACACATTTCTTCGATCTCAAATAATGTATTCTAAGCCGTGCATGAATGCTCGACACACTTCAGCATAAAATCTACGAAATTTACATTTTTGCCAAAAAATTGTGGAAAATTTTGGGAGGTAGGTTTAAATCTGGGGTCAGCTTCTATTCGGGCAGATACGGTATGTTAATAACAGTTGTGTACCTATTCCTTGTTTAAGGCTCTTTTAATTTTAAGTTTTGGTTTCTATTGGAAATGAAGCAATGCTGTGCAGCATTGCTCTGCTTGCCTTCAAGCCAGGACTGATAAAACAGCACAAAAACAAGCCTCACAGTGCCCTGTGAATACCTCCACAGGTATTTTATCTAAATATATTCAGTGTTTATGTACTAGGTTACATGAACTTGAGTGCTCATTAAGTCTTTCAAATGTGATTTCATATGTATTGCTGAACATTGGCTGCAATATGGAAAGGTTGATTTAAATAAAGTCAATGGTATGAAATGTTAACTGTCTATTGTTGTGAATCGGCAAAAAGTGGCGGAGTTTGTATTTATGGATCTGAAAGTCCTAAATGTAAGATAATTGATCTTAACCCTTTCCCCTAGTATGTCGGGGGAACCCCGACATTGTGATTTTCCCGTTCCGCTTGCATGTCGGGGCTCCCCCGACATCGTCATTTCTTTCAATGTGCGCATTTTCCTCACCAGAAATCTTCATGCAATTGATACTCTTCCCTTCTGCAATACTTTGTATATCTCTGCAACTAAGTATCATCTTTCTATTGTGAGAATATAAATTTCGAGAGCACTTTGAAGAAAACAATTCAGTTGTCCGCTCACTATTGGAAAAGACGCTGGCGATGATATCTTGTCGTAATTCACAAGAGGATTGCATAAATCATAGTATTTTTGCTTCTGTTTTAGTGGTGTCCTTTTCAAGTGTGGATATTCTGCTACTACAATTACTTTGATTTTTTAATTACAATCTGTGGGGAATAAGGAGCAACATTTATTCGAGGAGAAAGGGTTAAATATCTTTGCATTGAATTAGACTTCGAAATTGTTGCAGTCTTGTACAAAGAGCAAGGACTCTTAATTGCCTGTACCTACTTCTCACCAAATGGAAACTTCAGGATTTATTTTCAACAGCTAGAAAAAGCACTGTGTACTTTTGAAATATAACATGAAAATAGTGATTAGTGAGAATCTCAATATAATATCTCTTTATGAAGAAATTTTCAAGCAAAAGTTGTATAAAATTACCTATATTGTCTCCACTTTGATAATCTCAAATATTTACATTAATGAAGTTCTAAGTGAGATATTTAGAAAAAAAAACTGAAAAATATCAAGAGTAACTTCCGGTTGACCAATTTTAGTCAAAATTTAATCAGACCTTGATTTTATAATTTCACTCTTAATTATAAAGTTTTGTGTTGATAATTGAAAGAAAAACTATCCAGGACTACTGCAATATTAATAATAAGCTTCATTGCTAGGTTTTACAAAAATGATTCATCAAAATATAAACTGAATTTAAACCTCAACTATACTAGATGTTATTTTTGTTATCGATTATAATAAATGTCATTCCTTTGGATGCCTTTATGATCAAATTCCAAGTATAAATATCCATCATAAATCAAGTATCTGCTACTTAGGAAAGATATGATGAAGAGCGTGACAAAGATATTAGCAACGAATGATAGGTTTAGGGCAAGAAAGCTAAAAGCAGTCCCAGTGGACATGTTGATAATCCAGGTATATATGCCAACATCCGCTCATGAAGGAGAACAAAACGAGGAGACAGAAGAGGAAAGGTAAACTGCATAATAATGGGAGATTGGAACAGCATCATTGGAGAAGGACAAGACGAAAATGTTGTTGATCAATACGGACTTGGGAAAAGAAACCGAGGAGGGGAAAAACTGGTAGAATTCTGTGTTTATAATGACCTAGTAGTGACTAATACATGGCTCAAAAAACATAAACGAAGGCTATACACATGGAAAAGCCCAGGAGATAGAGTGAGATGCCAAATAGATTAGAATAAGATGCCATATAGATTACATCCTAGTAAAACAAAGATTTAGGAACAGTATAAAGAATGCTAAGACATTGCCAAGAGCAGATATTGATTCAGATCACATCCTTCTAATAGCCAATGCAACTACAAAGCTTAAACGAATAAGGAAAACGAGAAGAGAAAGAGACTTGAGACCTAGAAAGACTGAAAGAAAAGCAAGATGCATTCAGCATGAAGTTGAAAGATCACCTTAGAAATTTGGAAAACAAATAGAAGACTGTGGATACAGAATGGGAGGAAATTAAATTTAGTATCAAAGATACCTTGAATAAAGAGATTGGGAAACAATGAGAAGAAAATCAGAAAATCATGGATCACTAAGGAAATGCTGGAGAAATGGATGACAGAAGAAAATGGAAAAATGTTAACAGTGAAGAAGGTACAGCCAACAATAGATGCATAAATAACGAGTTGAGAAGGGTAACAGATAAAGCTTGAGAAAATTGGATAAAAGAAAAATGTAAGAAAAAACAACCAATGGAGATGGACGGTACAATATGATGTATGCTAGGGCACTGGAATGAGAAGATGAGAAGCCTAATGGAATATGAGATAAAGGAATTTTGAATACAGAGGGGGAAATAGTTGCAGAACCAAAGGATGTCACACAGGTATGGATAGAATACACTAAGGAACTATACAGCAAGTAGGCAAGATCCTCACAAATAGAACTGAAAGAAGAGGACAACATTGAAAAAGACAACTTGGAACCAAATATTATGGAAAGTGAAGTAGATAAAGAGATACTGGAACTGAAGAAAGGAAAAGTTATAGGCAGCAATGGAATACCCTCAGAGGTACTTAAAGTCATGGGATTGGAAGGACTAAAAGTGATTATGAAGTTAATTAACAAGATTTACAACTCAGGAGAGTGACCTCAGGATTTCCTAAAAGTAACAACGATCCCTCTAAAGAAGAAGCCAAAGGTAGTAAAGACTACAGAATGATAAGCCTACAGTCACAAACTTCGAAGATCATCAAAAGGATTCTTAATAAAAGACTTGAGAAAAAGGCAGAAGAAATGCTAGGGGAAGATCAATTTGGTATCAGAAAAGGTCGAGGAACAGAGACGCTATCGGTGTAGTGAGAATCATATCAGAAATGGCAATAGAGTACAGCCAAGATTGCTGCGTATGTTTCCTCGACTGGCAGAAGGCCTTTGATAGAGTAAATTGGATACTGTTGATGAGGGTATCAAAGGATATAGCTGTAGAATGGAAAGACATGAGATTGATCAGGAATCTATGTGTGTATCAAGTTGTAAAGGTCTGATTGGAGAATGTGAACACCAGTCGTGTAAATATTGGTAGAGGAGTAAGACAGGGCTGCTGCCTATCGCCAATCCTATTCAATATATATGAAAAGGGGCTAATGCAAGAAGTGTTAGAAGGCACAGGAGATTTAAAAATTGGAGGAAGGATTATAAGAACAGTGAAATATGCGGATGATCAAGTACTTCTAACAAGAAAGGAAAAGGACCTCCAGAAAATGATCTATAGACTAGTAATAACAGGCAGAAAATACAGTATGGAAATAAATACAGAAAAATCCAAGGTCATGCGAATATCAAGTAAAGAAGAAGAAAATTTGAACATAAGTGTTGGAGGAAAGCCATTAGAACAAGTTTCACAATATCAATACCTCGGAATCATCATAAAGAGAGAAGCAGAATGTACTGATGAAATCAAGACTAGAATAATGAAAGCAAAAGCCACTTTCAGAAGAAAGAAACTCCTACTAATGGGGAATATTAAGGAGGATATCCGTAAGAAGTTGATAAAATGCTATGTATGGAGTATAGCTTTGTATGAGGCAGAAATATGGATGCTAAGGAAAAATGATAGAAAATACTCGCAAAGCTTCGAAATGTGGACACAGAGAAGAATGCTGAAGATAAAATGGAACAAGGAAGTACTACGAAGAATAGGAGAGGAACAAATTATACAGACTATCAGAAAAAGGAAGGTGAACTGGATTGGACACAACCTGAGAAGAGAGAGCATGATTAAAGAAGTGCTAGAAGGAAAACTGGATGGAAAAAGAGAAAGAGATAGGAAAAGTTTTCAGCTGACAGATGACTTGAAAGGGAAAGAGAGCTATGTAGGCATGAAGAAGAATGCACAAAATAGGAGTATGTGGAGAACCTGGTTTAAGCATGAATAATCACAGACCTGTCTATGGACAGACTACCTATGATGATGAACCTGATACTATAATCATGCACAATATAAATTAAAGGATTTCAAGAGGTTATTGAGAATGAGGCTATCATTAGAGACAAAGCGCATATCCAAATTGAGATTGCCACTAATCACTATTTTCATGTTATATTTCAAAAGTACACATGACGCTTTTTCCAGCTGTTGACAATAAATCCTAAAGACTTCCATTTGGTGAGTGGTAGGTACAGGCAATTATGAGTCCTTGCTCTTTGTAAAAGACTGCAAAAATTTCGAAGTCTAATTCAATGCAGAGATATTTTAGATCAATTACCTTACATTTAAGATTTTCAAATCCATAAATGCAAACTTTGCCATTTAGTTAGTATGTAAACACTGAATATTTAAGATAAAATACTCTTATTCCTGTGGAGGTATTCACAGGATACTGTCAGGATTGTTTTTGTGCCGCATTATCAGTCCTGGCTTGAAGGCTAACGCCGGCTCCACACATGCGTTCACGAATATTCGCAGATATTCACAAATATTTGTGGTCGCATGTTTGTCCATGATTGTATGTCGAACACAGCCTCCACATATTCACCCTTTGATACCCATTATTCATTATTTGTGACAAGTTGCGGGAAAGTAACTAGTGTTCGTATGAATATGAGCTCTGACGACGACACTATTGTTGCGACCGCAGCTTATTTTCTAATGTGTTACTACTTTCTAAAAATGAAAAGAAGAAAAGAAAAGAATGCATCTGCAACCTCGTTTCTGTTTTTATGAAGATCTTGAATTGGGTTCCATTTCAAAGGCTTCTAAAAACTGGAATACAGCTTCATTTGTCCACTCCATTTATACTTTTCTAACTTCACCAAAATGGTACAACTTCTTTTCATTCAAGACACTAGCACAAGATACAAGAAAACAGCACTTAATCAACAAAGGTTACACGCCAAAGAAGGTTACATCAGGTTATTTCACACAGAAATTAATACAATGTTCGTAAACGAAGTGTGAAGGGGCAACGAGTGTGAGTCACAGCAAATGTTCGTGGACTTTGATGTGTGCTCATTTACCGACTCGAGACGGAAACATGTTCGCTATTCAGCACAAACACCGAATATTCGTACACGAACACGAACATTCTATCCACACTTGCGTACATTCCCGCAAACATCAAATATTCATGTACGAACGACACGTGTGGAGCCGGCGTAACAGAGGAATGCTGCATGGCATTGCTTCATTTCCAATAGAAACCAAAACTTTAAAATTAAGAGAGCCATAAACAAGGAATAGTTATAACTGTTATTAACATAACTTCAAATTGGTGTTACTCAAGGACTTCCTGTATTTGGAAAATTGTTTTGTGTTATAATCTTCATTTATTTCATCTTTCCTATCTCATCTACAACTGTACAACAGCATGAAGGCGACAGTTTTAAATATCAGTCGAAACTGAATACATAGTTGCAGTTCAACTGCACTTTGGACCCATCGGTGAAGGTCGACTGATGCCGTTATTTGATATAGCCAACTCCGTTATTCGCGCATTAGTCACTGACTTAAATGTAATCGCGAGGAAATTACAATGTGGAATTATGCTGTGGAGAACGTAACGCTATCTTCTGCTGAAGATGATTCCGATAACATCGCCGATGAATGGGGCAGTGATAAAAAATTTCTTGGATTTTGCGATGCTTAATAATGTTCTTTATTATTTTTACTTTATTTGAAATATTTTGTATTGTATATAAAGTATAATTATTTAATAAATTTGGTGTTTTTGTTCATTAATTTACGTTTTTAGTTCAAGTTATTGCCGAGAAAATGTATGAGAATACCATCAGGATGTTTCATATCATCCCAATATCGATTGAATGTAAAATCTGTGACATTTTCTAGCGTCGGTCCATTATAATAAATATTCTGGTAAATATATACCCTTGTATAAGACACACCCTGCTTTTTAGCCTAAATTTTTAGGGAAAAAAGTGCATGTTATACGTGGGTGTATACGGTATTTTAAACGCATTTTATATTCTTTCGAACACATGAAAACTCCACTTATTTGGAAAATATCGATACCTACTAATAATGTTCACAAATTTTATTTAATATTAATGTATTAATTACATTGTATATGGCATTTTATTTAAGCGTCTCTTCATTATAACAGTATTGCACTACAATGCACATGATGAAATAAAATGATAAATTCCCAATTTTCCTTGAACTGAACTGCAAAATGAACCACTCCCAAAAAGTGAACTATGAACCGAACCCATTAACTGAACCATCATCATAAATTGTGAGCTGAACCACTGCCAAATTTAGAATGGTTTTCAGCTCTGATTTTAACTAACGTTTCTAACAAAGTTGAAGTATACATTCCCCAGTCATCTTTATTGGTTACATTCTATCCATATTTAAGCATGTTGAAAGAGTTATAAATATTTTTATCTACTCATTGTGAGTGTAAATAAAATTTAAAGTAGCATTTAAAAAGTTTAAGATGCAGGAAAAAATACTGACCTGATAAATTTTATTGGGCCGCCAGGACAATATAATGAATAATAGGACATATTCCATAAATGCATTTGATCACCCTATAAATAGCCAGAATTAATTTTCCACATCTGAGTGATTTAGACCAGACCAATATAATCCGTCCTTTTTTCTTCACATAATAATAATTCTTGAAAAGTTTCCAATCCCTGAATTTTTCCTAGCATTCTCTCGTCTACATTATTATAACACACTGTTGCCACAACATCTGAGTCATCAATTTCTCCTTCCCAATCCTAATGTATGTAAAGCTTTAATTTTATCCCCTAAGTCTTTACTAATTTTCTGTAATTTACTCCATATCCATATCTCAAAAGCCCCTTATCTTCTTTCCTCATATCTCATGTCTTACATGTTATACTGTACTCCACATCTTTGTTTTCATTAAGATCATTTTAAAAATTTACTGACACCCCACCCATCGAATCAAGTTTCCTTTGCTCTAACTATTCTCATTCTGATCTCTTTGAATCTAAATACATGTTAACTCCTGCCATGCACAGGATCACAGTGTGCAGATCCATATCAATACAGTTAAGTTACCGTATATACCCGAATATAAGACGACTCTGATTATAAGACGACCCCCCATTTTGAATTCCTAATAAAAGGAAAAAAATTATTATGCACAAATGACAGAGGTTTATTATACCATTGACTAATAAACATTGAACCAATTGAAATAAGCAATTTTGTAGTGTTAGTTGGCATATACAGTTGCTTTCCTTCAAGTGTCTATCAACGACTGATTTTAACTTCTTACGGGACCTAATATAAAGGCGACGTCAATGCAAGCGTTTATTTAGATTATCAATGAAGAAAAGATAACAATAATGCTTTTCTTTCATCTATTTGAAGGTATAATTGGCCTTAAATGAATCGGAGGCAACAATGAGAGTCTCCTTGACAATGCCTGGAATGAGTACAAAAAATCCGAAAAAGAATGCGTATCTCTGAAAAATTCGACCGTGTAATGCGTAAACATCGCAAGAATAAGATAGTATAGAGCTTTAGCCGTCGAATAAAGCAAAGAAGAAAATCGGTCCGTATTTTAATGAATGAAGGAAAAAAACTTGCACTCTGAAAAATCGAAAATCCCTGTAAACTTATGGGAAAATATAATTGTCTCCTGGATTCGAACCCGGGATACTTTAGCAAACAAAAATATTTTTCCAGGGACCTCATAGCCAGTTGAAACAAAACGCCATTTACCACATATCTTTTACGACGAACGGTTCTAGAGAAATACGCCGATACAATTATGCGAGACTTCATACTCACAGACACATGCAGCTTCACTACGCGCATAATATATAGGATAAAATTCAAAAGAGTATTTGTATTCGAATACATTTGAATCGATTCATTTTCTACTACTACGACTACTACTTTTAATAATCGATTGTTTCAATTGATTTTAAGAATCAAATATTTCGATTATAGCTCTTCGATTCTTCCCATCTCCAGCTATCTCTGCATTTGGTTCCTCTGTCAGTCAAACCAAGTCAAACTATTAACCACCGCATGATTATACGACGACTAGCGATTTTTCGGTCATAAAAATTGGAACAAAACCTCGTCTTATATTCAGGTATATACGGTATTTGGAACCACAATCACTGTGTGTAACATTTGGACACATCAAAAATCATCTGAATTTTCTATAACTCAACATTTACTTTTAGATTAATTTTATATTTTCATACCATTTTCCCCACCCCAGTGCTAGGCATTCATTTGCCTTATGATTAATTTGACATTAAATGTAATAAGAAGAGAGATAAATAAAAATACTGAGAAGAAATACAAGTCTACTTAAGTGATAACACAATTTCTCTGCTTTAAGAGATTAAAATCATATGTAGCTTCATTCTCTAGTCTTAAAATTCTATCAGCACCATAAATTCAAATGGTACACAAACAGAACAGCATTTGAAGAAAAATCATACATAATTTTTGCACGCACAAACCTGGAGCTAGCAGAGAAGCTAATTTTTAGAATCCTTAATTACTAACTAGCCTAACACCAGAGGGCACCCACTGAATAAAACAAATTGTGGTGATAAACTATCACTAGCATTATCTATCAACTTTCTTAAATCTGCATGGATTCTTAAATGCCCAATTAACTTTTATAGAGAAGAATCCTAGTAACACTTTCTCGAAGTATCTTCAGCAGCCTTTTCCAAGCAAAATATTTTAATCCATTGTTCCACTGCCGAACAAGAAACCAATGAAGCGATTTCATCATTTATCAATTTAGATGTAATTGCCTTAATTTTCCTAAAATATTGATTAATGTGTAGCTATTGTAATACCCAAACTGTAGCATAAAACAAAGCAGTTGTTGAAACAGATTTGCAAAAGAAAAACTGAAGTTAAAAAAGAATATCAAATCTAATATCAAAGAGGCAAAATAATTACTTTCTTGATATAAGATATAGGTAGTTCAAGAATAGATATTTATCTCAGGTTTTCAATGCAAGCTGCTTGCTGATCCCAAAATGTTCCTACACTTTCAATATCCATAACTGGAAAATCTGATACAGAAAGCACTGAAAATTATATATATGCCACAGGATATTGGAGTGCTTTCTGCCTATAGAATATGTAGCAAACATTTTCTTAATATGAGGGAATTTTTGAAAAAAGTGCATGTATTGCACAAGCAACAATGGTATTTTGATTTAATATATTCACCAATATAAAACTTACTATGAATTGCACCAAAAAAAATTCCTGTACATAGAAATAAATTTATCTATTGATAAAGCACTATTATTTTGGTCAAAATAAATTAAACTCAAAAAACTAACACATGGCTGAGTGTAAAATTGATCATTAGGTATTCATTAAAATGCAACGTTAATGCTAGCTTGAAACTTCCTAACAGCAAATGATATAGTTACTTAAAACAGCCAATCTGATGAATGTCAAATGTGAAGGCAAGCTCAATCAAATTACTTTGTAAGACATGTTGACGATACTCACCATAAAAGAACACGATCAGTCAGTTCCAGGATGTCGTCTAGGTAAGCTGCAAGTTAAGAATCTGCAGATGGGTATACCTTCGACACATGCTTCTGAAACAATAAGAGAATCGATTCCAAAATATTGCACCATAATTTCATGCTGAAAAATAATCACGATTCCTTGAGTACATTATGTAATGCCCCCATGCTCTAGGACAGTAGTTCTCAAACTTTTTCGGTCCACGGACCACTTCGACAGGCAAAACACCTCGCGGACCACCTATCCCATCCACTCCTATCTTGCCACTGCTAAAACTTTAATATAGTAACCATTTTTGATTGTTCCAAAGTAAGGGAGTAGGAAGTTGTTAGGACATTTTGTTGTATCCACTGAGATTTAGTTAATTTCAGTGGTACTGATTTAATTTGTTTCGGTCAACATTAATTGCTTTAAGACTAATCACGTGGACTACGCAATCGAATTTTAAATGTTATATCATAATCTTTATTTGTCCAGTTGACACTACAATAAATGCAGCATATAAGACACGTCAAAATATAAAAACAAAACAACTACACACGGTTAATAGAAGTAAAAAGCATACAAACTCACAACATATGAAAGTACATTATGTAATATAGTACAATTTAAAGTTATGAATTAATGTATTCACTCATTGTATTATAACATTTTTCAGTTAGATAATCGTATACAGATTTTTTGAATTTTTGGAAACCCTCATTTCCTTAAGTACAGGAGGTAACTTGTTATACAATTTAATGCTCATTGCTCTTGGTCCTTTGCAGCAAACATCGAAATGTTGATGTGAAACGTAAAGATTATTATTTATCCTTATCACTATTGTAATACCTACGTCACGCGAGTGTTGGAGATTAGGGTTCTGGTATATTCTCTCGTATGGGCTCGGCTTTGTTTATCAGTAACTTGCATTTTGGACCAGCCCGCGGGCCACACTTTGAGGACTACTGCTCTAGGACTAAGAAAGTGGAGCTAAGTGGAACAAGATCAGCACGATTAAAAAATAAAATTTGGTGCAGCAGGTTGCACGGAGAACCACGAGAATACGTACCATTCGTCCGAAACCGCTACGTTTGGACACCCACCTCATGCTTACAGTTCCATTCGACTACGCTATCTCAAATTTCTTGTTCACCCAAAGTACACGTAATCTATCGAAACAGATTTCAACGCGGAAATAAGAGTTACAACAACCTAAGATAACCGATACGCCTAATTAATGCCAGACTAAGGTTATGATCCCCGTCAAATTCTTATCTGGTTCAAAATCTTTATGAAAATGTCTTCAGATTTTAGAAAATTCGAGAATTCTTCACCAGAAAAGTAATAAGAACTTGAGAGACAAAATTGTAAAGTCAAAGATGATCTTGCGGCAAACTTAACACGTTGATATACACCCAATACCGCATGTCGCGAACTAGGAATAAAATCAAATTTTCGCTAGTATGGCTTCTGGTGAAGTCTACAATTACAACCAATGAGTAAATCCCGCATTAATTATCATTAAGAATAATAGAAATCAGAATAAAACGATTACGTGAATTACAATGCTCATGGATTTCATTTCCCCTTTGCAATTTTCAGCCTCACCCAAACCAGGATACCACAGGCTACATTCTGACGTTTCTAAATGACGAACGATAATAGATAAAACTCAGAAATGTGCACTGTCGGCTTCTTTTGTTTTTCTTTACACTTAAAGAAACTTAAAAATACCTTTATTTAATAACGTTAGAATGTATTATAAATTAATATTTTATCAATAATACGTTAAAATTATTTTTTTTAATATTAGGCCAACCTCTCAATCTCGTAAGTGTACGGTTGCCAGAGTTCAGTTTTTACAATACAGGACGTCGAACGAAATATTAATTTTCAATATAATAATTGCTGGTGTTTATTATAATGTTTAGTAATGATATTCTAAAAATTTCAGTAAGTATATCAATAAACGAGGTTTAATATTCATGTAATCTCTTATAATAATAGACAAGTGCTCGTTGGTTGGAGATCATATAAAAATGCGATTAACTCGATAAAGATGCTTGATTCACATATGTTAAGGTGATGGCGAAAAAAGTCCTGGGTTCGACTCCGAGGAAGACCCTTTTTCCATAAGGTAACACAAAAATCGACTTTTCGACGTGCAGGCCTTCATTCATTTTTAGATTAAAATTAGAAAGAATTGACCTGCAATCTTCGGATATGAACCATTTTGAAGAAAACATTATAAAGTTTCTTATTCTGTTCATCTCTTTCCGCATACTGTTCGAAATCGCTCATATTAAACGTTAAATTAATATATTTTGAGGAAATTTTGTCATTTTAACGGGGTATTGTTTTGTCTACCAATTTCATTGTTAGACCTCGGCACCATATTCTTATTTGAATCCTTATGAGTGTAAGCCAGGAAGCGTGCTTTGAATGCTTTTAATACGAGAGGGAGGGATAGGGAGGGTGGGAGGTGGAAGGTAGAGAGAGGGAGGGATAGGGAGGGTGGGAGATGGAAGGTAGAGAGAGGGAGGGAGGAAGAGGGAAGGATAGGGGGAGAGTGAAGGAGAGGGTGAGAGAGAGGGGGAGGGATGGGGGGAGGGAGAGGGGAATGAAGGAGAGGGAAATGATTTTCAAGACAATTCATGTTTCTTATGTCAATTTGATCTGCATAAATAGCTTCCGTCATTTTTGACTAGCTATGCACTAGTATCAACATAAACATTACAATGTTTGTCAACATAAAATTTAATGTTATGAAATACAACAAATATGTTACATATTACATCAGAATAATGCTTTTAATTATATTTATAAGAATCTGTAATGTCAAAGATGCCAAAGACAAAATGTGTCATGAGAGCCGGCAACAGTCATTGGCCTGATATTAAGGAATATTTCGGAATGGGGTCTCAAAAATCGAAAGAATGGCTACATCCTCACCTGTTAATTTGTTGTAATAGGGATTTTTATGCTTTATATATATTTTTTCAAATTTTTGCGAGATTCATAATATAAAATTGATTTAATAATGCATCAGCTGTTAACGATTAAGAATTTCTTCGCTATTATATTCCTAGCATATATGTATATGAAAAGCGTGCATTATTAATGTTTAATGAATGAGAAAAAGCAACCGTAGTCTTTCTTATTCTTAGGACTGCCAATCATCTGTTCATAAAAGATAATCCCTATTTCCGAATGTTGATCTGCTAAGTTGGTATTGCATTTCATATAACTTATGAATACTTACTGTCTAAAGAATTAAATATGAAACCTCATTTCCTTTTGAATTTTTGTTTAATATTTAGGATTTTGGGTTTTAATTTAAGTAATATTTCTCTCATTCACATAAACCCAGAGAGGCGGCATGCTTGTCAGCAATATTTGGAGGGGCACACCAAAATGTAAAAATCTATAAAAACAATGTTTCAATTTTCATTGTCAGATCATATCTTCCATGTATTACATATAAGTAAATGGGTTAGTAGGCCCAATTGTTCATTGTGAGACTAATGAATGCATCCATGACAAATAGCAAGGAGTTACTTTAACTTAAATGCACATTACATATTAATTTAAATAAAACATCTTTTATTTAAAATTGAGCTGACTCGTAAGAAAATTATTTTAACATTTCTACAGTGATACCTTAGCATTATCATGTATCAATTAATATAGTCTAGATTTCATACATTTTTATTAATGTCTTTGGTGAATGTTTCTCATTGTCAGACTAATCCCATTATCATAGCCTGGCCTGGTTACATTGTTCACAGTCATAATATTTATAGTGATTTTGAAACTAACTCTTCTAGGGCCAGTTGTATCTGTTGTAGAAATATGATTATGAAACATTTAAAAGATTCAGTTTTAAGAACATGTCACTCGGCAATAGTTTGCTGGCCCTTAATTACAATTAGATGAATGAAACACTGAAACCAAGAAAAACGTGATCATTTGTTTCAGATATTAAAAAATCAGTCTTGGCAGACAATCAAGACCTTTTACATATTAATCCCATAGTTGCAATTTTAAATTTTGTGACAAATAATAAATGTCTATAATAATATAGGCCAAATAAATTACAGTTTGATGGCTGCCTTATAGCTAAAATGCACATCTGGTTTTTCTTAACTTTTTGGGATGATGAATCTTGTTTAAATAATCAAGAAGAAAAAAGAGTTGAATAGCACAAACTAGGATGATGACATATGAAGATCATCACTAATGAAGTTATTATTAATGGAAACTAGAGTTGAATCTCAATTAACCATTGCGAACCAAGTGTTTATATCAGGAGGAGGTCTTCAGCTGATGTTTTATTATACCTTCTGACCAATACCATCATAACTGAGTAACATTATTATTTTGTTATATTTTTGATCATTTTAGAATACAAAAAGGTGTAAAGACTTGGAAAGTAAGGAATGCGGCCCACAGATTGTTAGAGCCGTCATGCAGCCCACACACCGATGTGTGAGACCCATTTTAGACCAATCCAGTAAAAAATCATAGTGAGGCTATATGATAAAAGCAAATGTCTGCGAATAAAATTATAAAAAAGAGGATTATAAATAAAATGTACCTAAAAGATTTTTATTTTTCGGTTATATCAACCTCTTTCAATAAATATTCCATCTAAGAACATGTTAGGTAGCTTAGGTTACATGAGGAGTGGTTCTTTCATTACTTACCTTATGATGGCAGAATGTGTATACATTCATATGGTCATCATCTTCAGATTTCAATTTTGATGTGAAACTAGGATTAATTTGCAGGGAGTTTGTAATACCTGAATTCCTTTGGTTTTTTAGATATTTTCCCCAACGAACTGTACTGAGAAAGCATTTCATCTTTATTTGAAACTCAAAAAGTTATTTCTTTTAGTTAATTTTTTAATGATATATAAATAAATAAATAAATATATATATATATATGTGGCGTATCCTGATCATCGATGGTGGGTGTGCGGTTAGGGTGGAATTTTAAAAAGTTTTATGCAACCCGTACTACATCAAGGAAAAATTCAACTGCCATCTCTAGGGAAACAGCGGGACTACTAGTAAACTAAACTGACAAACTGCTTTCTTGCAGGTATCGAGCGAATTATATCTACTCCTTCAATGTGTCCTGGCATTTATCCCATAAATATAGAATAAGTCGCTTGATTTTTAATATGACTTTCTTATAAAAATTGGTTACATGTAAAATGAAATGTTTAAAATCGCATGTGAAAGAACAAAACATAATGGTAAAATGGAAGCATGTACATACATTTATACTTACAGTTGTCAGAATATCAACAAACTACAGTCCGTTTCCAACTTATGACTCTAAACATTCCTGAAAATCGCATCGTAAGTCAAATATCAATTTCCCATAGGCTTACATGTTATAAATTGAGATGTGCTTTAATAGTTTAAAGAACCAATGAGTTATATATTGTATAATACAGGTCAGGTTAGTATAAAAGTTGTATAATAAACATTTTTAAGACAAAACAATCAATAACTTAATACCTACAATGCGGACGAGTCATATTGTCCAACAAGAAAGTAGACTCGGAGTGCATCGGATGTCGAATATTGTATCTCCGGGATAAGATATCGGATATTCGAAAGGCTCTGTTTCAGAACTAAATTTAAGACGAGCATATCAATGTGTAAAAAGCATTAAAGGGTATGTATTGATAACTTTTCTCTGTAAACCATTTACATGTCCACTCATTACATATGCCCCATCATAGGGTTGTCCAGCCAATTTTCTCTCAATTTAAAATTCTTGAACTGTATTGGCAACATGATTAAATAGAGCACTAGAAGTTCTATCAGCACTAACATCTGTAAATCCAATCAACCTTTCACGTATTTCCTCATCATGCACAAAACACAAAACTGTTGAGTGATGTGATTTTGACATGACATCCGAAGATTCGTTCAGTACAATGGCTATAAAAGTTGCTGAATCAATTTAACTTTTTATTGCATCTTTAACGACATTAGATATAGACTTGAAAAGATCATTTTGAACAGTGGGAGAAATTCCTTGAAACACAGTTGATGTATTTAAATGATTATCTAAAAGAGGATCATAGTCATGAAGTACATTTAAAAATTCGATATAATTACCTCTATTCATTGAATTTTTAGACTCATCATGACCTCGCAAAGGAAGTTCTTGTTTAGATAAATAACATATTGCATCAATGAGCCTTTCAAAATATCTCTATTTTTATTCACGTGTTCATTATGTCAGCTTATTTCTGTTTTTTGTTGGTTGTCAAGTAAAGCGTCGATCCTTTGTTTACCAAAAAGTATAAGATTAAGAAAAGACTGAATGTGTACTTGAGATCTTTCAAGTTTTTGCTTTGCTGCTGCTAAATTGTTAAGATCGGAAAACCCATGCTTATTCCACACTCTTTTAAGAACAATAAACATGATCAACAAAAAAGTCTAGATAGCGTTTCTCAGCCAGTTAACCATTCCACTGTTTCATATCGTGAAACGGAAAAATGTCTCGTATATTCAATATCTGCGTCTTTATGCTTACAAAGTAGATTTAGAAGAGATGGACAAGGCTTAGCTTCTTCCACAATGTTCATACGATCAGCAAAGATTCGAGTTGAAAATTGTACACTCAGTAAATCTTCAACGCTATTTCCCATTGTATAATAAGAGCAAATATTTTTTAAATTGTCAAACAGTAACAGAAAATTTTAAAGAAACTTGCACAAAAACTAATATAATAGAAACCACAATAGAATAAACAAACCCTTAGTAACACAGTGACGTATTCACTTCAAGCTTCCCGGTGACCAAACACCCAATTATTTTTTAAATTGTCAAACAGTAACAGAAAATTTTAAAGAAACTTGCACAAAAACTAATATAATAGAAACCACAATAGAATAAACAAACCCTTAGTAACACAGTGACGTATTCACTTCAAGCTTCCCGGTGACCAAACACCCAATTCACTCCTAAGAGCTGGTCTGAAGTTTCAGCTGGATTATCAACCACGTTATTGATAACGCAGTTGATAATCTCGAAGACTGTATCTTCACTTGGACCTGCTAAAATAGCAGCACGCCCAGACGGCTATATGCTACCATGCAAAACCCAAATATCTCTCCACTGCGCTTGTCTACTGCACAAGCTAGTTCAAAGGGGATAGGTATGCGGTCAGCCTAATAGCACCATCTGGAGTGTTGACTTAAGAACTTCCACTTTCTCTCCACCGCATCGCTATACATGGGAGTTCATGAGGCGGGCCGCTCGCCCTGAATCCAGGCAGTAGTCTACTACGGATGACCCAATCTGCTCCGCTATTCAGTTAAATGCTATATATCGTGCGATGTCTGATAGCACGACTTCGCTAGAGATCTTCCAGTGAACATATTTTTGTGGTGATCACACTATATTAAGATAATCGCGTAATCATGTTTTAAGGAGGTATCCCTACCCTCACGATACTAGAAAATAAGCTAAATTTAATGGGTAGTATGGGATGTTAACTGGAATAAGCAATGCATGTTGGAAAGATTAATTGCAATCTCAAAAGAGAAAGAAAATATTACATTATGTACTCGCAGAAAATTGCTTACAGTCACCCAATAACTCTTCCTGATAGTCATTAATGTAATCAACTTACCTCATAGTCCATTTTCACTGATATAAACAATTCCATTTTGATTTTATTTTCTTACCGGTAATGACATTTTAAGCAGTGACAAAGGAAAATTAGTAAAAACATTTACCTCACATTTTAATACAAACACATATGGTTTTATTTACTAAAAATCAGTGCAAAATAAAAAAGCTGTGTAGTTAACAGCAGAAAAATCTCTATACCAGTGAATAACAGAGGAATCTTTACAAATTTATTGAAATGATTATTAATTGCCTGTGCAAGGTATTAATATAGTCTTACACATATTGGGAATGGACACCAACATGGGAGACATGGTTAAAAGTTTTTAAAACTATTGACGCTCATCGCTTCATAAGCACACAGCATTAAAATTTACAAATTTTAAGGGCTTGCATTCTTATAGACTTAGAGAAATGCTGCTTCTTTTCACAGCCTTTGTCCATTCAATTGCCCTTTTGGTCTCTCCTTTGATTATCTCTTAAGCTCCTTCTACTGCTGACAAAAGAAGAAAATTCCATCGTCATTACCCTGTGATCATCACTTTGAACACCTAATACCTGTCCTTCGCCCTTTCACCTTTCCCATTGTGATAAACACGAAGTGGAGTATAGTTTCCATTTGTAGTTGGACCTGCAACAAAAAAGTCAAGAGACCTAATTTCATTGAATACTTAACAGAAAAAAATATAAAAGCTGGTATTCCCTCCTTTTAAGAAATATGGGATTGACTTTGATGGAACTTATGTTTTAAAAACAGAATTTCATTTATGGAACAGATTTAGAAATTTCACACCTTCAAAGAAGAAGTGTAGTATTTTTTTTTCAGTGAGAAAATAAGGATTTAAACTGCATTGATGGTAAATGCATTTTTCTTCATTTATTTCCAAACTATAAAACAAAGTTAAGCAGTTCATAAATGTTTTCATAACTTAAGAATGAAAATGAATGTTTTTTTTTATTTGTAAAATAAAAATCTTGATGAATTAAAGAAATAATCCTTCAGAATTTCTGGAAATAATTATGAAAAATGGCTTCCTTATGTAAGAACTTCTAAGATAATCTAACACAGTTCCAATGAAAACAACCCTATCTCTATAATGGCATATGTTTTAAAAACTGGGAAGAATTTTTTCCTTTAATTACAAACCTTATAAAATTCCAAAACATTACACTTTCAGTCAATTACACTGAAAAATAATATTATGGGGCTTTACTCATCATTTACTGTTATAAGATATTTTCACTGATGCTACAGTTAATGCCTCAAGGTCCAAAAAACTTACTTGATTACAATCAAGTGTTATAGAATACTTTTCTTCAATGCCAATCTCATGAACTCTAGCATCAGTGATCCATGAAAAAGGGAAAGAAAAGTAACAAGCATGGAATCTGTCATTCACAAAATGCAGAAGAAACATGAGTTGTGGGAACATGAGAGTTAGATGGACTGCTCATGAGAAAATTGAGATGTCCATGGCTAATTACAATAAACGTATAAAAAAGTAAGGAAAGATCAGCTGAAGCAGAGTTTTTGAAAAACGACTAAAAAGTGCAGTTTGCAAATTAGTTATGAAAATAACCATTATGCCTGTATAGTTAAATAGAATAATTATAAGAAGTGACAAAAAGAAGAAGAAACTAATACTGAAACACATACACAAAACTGTTTTGATGCATTAGTGAGATATAATACATTCCTGCAATGCAAAACTCATACAAATACCCAGTGCATGAAGTTGTCTGAAAAAAGAATGGACCTTTAGAAGTATATACAGATGAGAATAGACATCTTCATGGAAGTCAAAATAAGCAAATGAGCAGGGGGTAGATGGACTAACATTTGAAAATATTTTTACCTGAACGAACTGGTGAGAGTAACCCTAACCCAGGGGTTGGCAACCTATGGCACATATGCCAGAAGGTTGCATGTGAAGAGATTTTAGATGGTATGATATTTCAGAGAATCGCAAAATAAGTGCACTGGATGCCCAAGAAATAATACCAAGATTTTAATGTTAACATTACAAAGGAAGGAGCTACAAAAATGAACTAAATTTTAATATACAGTGGTTCCCCGGTATTCTCAGTTTCGGTATTCGTCATTTCACTTAATCGTCACTCATTATGAACAATGTTTTGGTATCCGCCGTTTTTTTCATTGCTTATTCATCACTTGCTGTGGCGGAGTAAGAAGTCGACACGCATGCTACTTGTTCAACAGTGACTGCCTCGTTAAACTCATCTTATTTTATTATCTGGCCTAGTTTATTTATTTTCTGCCATTGATATTTCTATGTTGGTAATTATCAGAGTCGACTTGATTGAGGTGCAAACAGTGAGACTGCACTGGACCATGCACTTAAAGAGGTCCCATGCTCTTTAAGAAATATCTGTCGTACTTATAAAGTACATGCATTTTTGAAAAAATATCGGTGTCATAGCGATAGAGGTTGATTTAGTTATTATAATTTAATATTAAAAATTTTTAATGCGTAAGAGGCACGCATGCTTTGCGCCGGACCCTGCGATTTTCCTAGCTGTCTTTGGTAATTATATTTTACTTTTTTTATTTGTTTTAACTAGGGTAAGGAAGTGAACTAACACACCATCTTACCATCTGTGTGTTATTACACACCAGCATCACGTGCTTTATTTTAGAATTGTGCCGTGGATTCTTGCGAGTTTTATCCCGCAATATCTGTGTTTGCATGTATTATCTGTGTGCGAGCATGTGAGTTATTTATGTGTGAGTGTTTTCCATTCATATTTATGTAATGTTTTGCTATTTTCATTCATACTAAGATTAGGCAATGTTCAGTGCATGTGCTGTCCTGTACACAGAGCCGGTTTCAGTTAAAAAATGTGTAAGTGAGGTAAAAATTTGCTGCCCCTCTGGATATCAAAGGCATGAAATAATATTAATGATATACTAAAAAAAGAAAATAAACTTATTTTACTCGGTTTTATTTTTCAAAAAAATATTCAGCTAAATATTTTCAGAAAATCGAAATAAAACATTCACTGACCTTATAACAAAATTACTATGTAATGATTATATTACCGAATATTTTTATATTGCAACTTTACGAACCCACTTTTTGAAAAGGACAAGATTAAGTTTTTTCTGACTTTTTTCTTTGCAAAGTCATTTATCATAGATCAGAGAGGGAAACTACGTGCAAAAGGTAAAGATCCCGAATGTTAAATAGTTGCACAAAGAGACAAACCCTGAGTAATCAAAATCTCTAGTAATGAAGGTTCACTGTATTTGGGGCGGGAAGGTTATTTGAAATTACAATGCTTAATCCCTAAAAGTACATGAAACTTAGCAGTATAGTTATTGCTTTTGCGTGTATATATTCCACTAAAGAGGTTAAGGAAAGTGCACAGTGTATCGGTATGTTTTAGGCAATGCAAAACTTTAAAATGTTCATCTTACCGCCATTTTTAGGTGACACCTGTAAGCTGTAGGTTACGTTGCTTACACCTTGAACCAACCTTGAATGTAAATGACATATCATGGCATAAAATATAATTTTTTGCGATGTTTTCAAGTTCTGTGCAATAAACCTTTTAAAAAATGAGTCAAAATCCGAAATATTGATTTTGCCATCCCTCTGAAGTGGCACTTGTAAGCGACCGCCTACGTCGCTTATGCCTGAAACCAGCCCTGCCTGTATATTAACCCTTTCATGACCGGAACGCCCATAAATGGACTTGTTTTCGTAGTTTGGATGTCATAGGGTACAGTAGCAATGACTTAAATCTAATCTCCCTTATTATGTATGATACATGAAATCTTATGATTTTTTTCACATTAGTGATTGGAATGTAACTTCCCCCCTCATATAATGTATTTATATGGGGAAAAAGTCCCTGGTATTCGCTGTTTTGGTATTCGCGACCATTTTCTGGGACGTAACCCCTGCGAATAACAGGGACCCACTGTAAAGGGAAAACTGAATGATTCCATAAGAAGTAACTAGAATATGTAAATGCATATGATAATTTTGTGATAAAATAAAACAAGTCCACAGCTTAGGTATTGAAAGCAATGCCACCACAGGTTAAATCCATGAAGAAACATGTTTATAAGGAACAAATTTTAATCATGTCCAGGGAAACCCTTTGAGAATGATATGAACCGTGAATATTATGGGTTGATTGATCAATCTGCCAGCAACAACAGAAAATGCCTCCACAAATTAATAATAAAATGTAAAATGCATAATTACCCATGAGAAGCCATCTGTATTTACCAAGATTATCTTGAGGCAGAAGAAATAGGCAAAAGATGTTTAAATTTAAAATTAATTACTCTTTCACAGGAAATTACTTTTCAAAATTATAAAAGACTTCACTATAAAAATACATCAGCAAAGGGTCAATTTGACCTAAAGATGCAATAACTTTGTAAAAATATTCAAAGAGACCTAACTCCAGTGAAAGCCTAAAGTCTAGAATTATACTGAAGTTAGTGAATTAGTAAGCAAATGCTTTAAATTAAGTAAATGGCTACAATTCCTACAATACTGGATTTTAAGAAACTCATATTCTACATACAGTCAAACCCCATTATTTCGATCCTGGATAATTCAAAGTACGGTGTAATTCAAAGCTAAGATCAGTCCCCGACCAACACCATAGGATTTTGTGTACTTTTTGGTACAGATTATTTGAAATATGCCTACAATGAAATTCGAAGTCATGATTTAGTCTGGTGATTCACGAACAATTCGTTTAATTTGAAACCTCGATCCTGTGTAAGCGGAAAGTTCACACATGTGCCATATCATCAGGTTTTTGTTCCCCATTTCTCACAGAAGAAATACATACAGTGCCCCAAACAGGTGACTCCCTTTTACTTATTTAATAGTAGGATGACCAAACGTCCTATTTTTTGCAGGGACAGTCCCATTTTTTAATCAAAAAAGCAATTTCGTCTCATTTTTGTCTTACAGCAACGGGAAATGTCCCGTTTTCACCTCTTTGGAATAAGGTCACCCTATTTAACAGTCAACATGAAATAAAAGTCGTAGATGATTCAACTAAATGAATCAGCTTATCCTTGCGTCACTGTGCATACTCACATTCTCAATCGGATAGCGAAATTTGAGAACCAAGCTGAAATGAACAGAAGTTGCAAGAACCCCTATTATCTCAATCCTCATGCTCTTCCAAACCTGGGCAAGGTTTTTCTCATGAGAAAGTGATATTCTTCAGAAAAGACTGTAATATCGATTCCTGTTACTGAATCAATCTTAAATAACATTGTACGAAGTTATACAGAATGTCGTCTCTAAAAAGATCTTGCCTTTGTTTTACCCGAGAATAGGTGATGAGCTAAAAACAAAAACCTAGTGGTTTTACCCAGTGATGAACTGGAAAAAATATTAAGAACCGGCTCTCGAAAAAGTCGTAAGGAAATTTGGATTAGGGTGGCAGGATGCCTACATGCCAGGGGCACCATATTGCTCTAGTTTGATAATACTGTTCCACTAGCTTAAGAAGTGTTCGGCTCGCAATATAATCTATTTCATACACTATCGGTAACTGACTTTCAGATAGGGCAAAATGTACTTGAAAGCACAAAATCAATAAATTTTCATATTTTCTAAAAATTTAATAACTGGCTCGCACGAGTCAGCGGGAGCCGGCTTCAGCTCATCACTGGTTTTACCATAATGTCATACAAGAAGAGCATAATGTAATACATACACGGCAGTATGGAGTATAGATGTGATAATCTTCTGGCGCACGGTTGAACGTCTTTTCTTCGCCACGTAAAAGAGGAACTTGAAATGTACGGGGAAATTCAGAATATTTGCTGGAGTCTTTTTTCACACGTGGTGGTTTTTGTGAATCGCAAACTAAGTGTTCACTTCAGCTCTGCTCGAATTCGCCGTGTTTACTAACTTGAAAGGCCAATTCATTTGTAGAATGGATAGATAAGATTCGGTATTGCAGTTTTGCTGACCAAGTAGCTGACTGTAATAAAGTTCGATTTTTATGAAAGTTCATTTATTTCGAACTCGGATACTTCAAAGTCATAATTTTTTGGTCCCTTGAACTTCGAAATAACGAGGTTTTACTGTATTGATAAAAAAAGATCAACGTCCTGAGAATGGAGTCATTCATGAAACAAAAAAATACATTTATAATGCAATATACACATTTATTGATAATTATTTTCCTACATATATACAAAAACTACTTTCATTCTGGCAAGACACAAAAATAAGGACAAAGCAAAACATTATGTATTACATGATATAATGAGATAAGAGTACAAGTGAAATTAATCATGAAATATAAAAGGATGATATACAAATTAAAAACAATATTGATAGGAAATAAATATTACTGTCATAAAACATGCAGTATGCATGACACTTTATCCCTTAACTACCCAGGTCCAGTCTGTGAGATCGTAAAGGTTTGTGAAAGTGGGGGATTACATCATTTCAAAAATTGATAATCAATGGGCTGATGAATAATCAGCTGATCGATTAATGATTTTTGAAATAATTATTATTATTTCAATGTATTTTTGTTAATTATATTCCTAAAATTATTATAAATTAACCCATTGCTATGGTATATATAAAATAGTTTGATCAAACTTAAATGTATCCACTCCTGTTCTGTCTTTTACATACATCTAGCCTAAATCAGGTGCGCAATTAGTTATTTCTAGGTCGATATTTTGATTCATGTATTTAATTATAAAAATATACATCATTCTCTAAGACTGAACCCGGGTACTAGTGTCCCTAAAATACGACCCGGGTAGTTAAGGGTTAATATAACAGATTCATTTCTTTGCAAGGAGGTATACTGATGATTTTAAGGATCAAGCACACATTTTACTTAATGACTGATTAATTAAAATTCAACAGGTATGTAACTGACTCATGTGTACTACCAAATTGAAACCTCAAAAATCTGGCGCTTACGGCAATTCAGATAATTTTAACAGTTGGTCATTAAGAGGGAGGGGTCTTTCCTTTCTATGTTATCATTTAAATTCTGCCAGTAAAATATATAGCATTAATGGCATGCTTATGTCTTATGAAATGCTATGAAAATAATATTAATTTACTATTCAAATGCATATTTTTACTAAACAGAATTGACTAGTGATTGAGGTAGCAGCAAGCAAAGTTTTATAATTTTTTTATTGCTACAATTTGATAAGGGTTCCACAAGAACCATGGTTAATTACTTTAATAATACTAGATGGAAAAGACTTGAAAATTACTCATTAAAAATGCTATGTATGGAGTATAGCTTTGTATGAAGAAACATGGACGCTAAGGGAAAATGATATTAAATACTTGGAAAGCTTCGAAATGTGGACATGGAGAAGAATGCTAAAGATAAAAACAAGAAAGTCTTACGAAGAATAGGAGAGGAGCGAACAATTATATAGACCATCAGAAAGAGGAAGATGAACTGGATTGGACATTACCTGAGGAGAGAGTGCATGATTAAAGTAGTGCTAGAAGGAAAACTGGATGGAAAAGGAGAAAGAGGTAGGAAAAGGTTTCAGCTGATAGACGACTTGAAAGGGAAAGAGAGCTATCAAGACATGAAGAAGCCTGTGGAAAATAGGAGTATATGGAGAACCAAGTTTAACCATGAATAATCACGGACCTGTCTACGGACAGACTACCTATGACGATGAAGCTACGAAACAATGTCCCTTCAACAACATATTAGTGAGGTAGTGCATTTTGAGTATTTTAATTAATAAATTGCACAATAATTTACTTAACAGCCCTAAAATCAAATTAAGCAGAACACTGTCATATAAAAAAAAGCACAGTAAAGGTGACTCCCGAGATTCGACAGGGATGCGTTCCTGAAAACATGGTCGAGTCTCGAATGTTGAACGCTGTTTTTTCATACACTTGCATGTTATAATCGGGGGATACGTTCCCGATCTCGGGCCATCTGCTGCACATCCCTGCATACATCTATATATCGCAGCGAAATTTATAAAAGTTATTGAAAAGCCCAAAATAACTTGCAACCTCGCCAGTTAATTTAAGGTTATGCAAACCTGCCCTTCTCTTAAATCTGTCAAACCAGCCATCAAATTATGTGAATTTATCACATGTTCTAGAATTTTCTCCTTCTGTTTCACATAAGTGCTAATAGTTGAATGACACTCTTTTATTTGATTCACTTGCATTATCACTATTACATTTCTTTTTAGATATCATGTCCAGTGATAAATTTATAAATAAATCAATAAAATAAATAATTTTAAATAAAAGATTAACAGAAAAAAGAGTGAAATCAGCACAAATTCAAACAATTAGTGCAGAAATAACTATGTCTACACTGAAACTAAACCCCACGTGGTTGGTCGGGACGAAAATTACTTTACGTAAACTAGCTCCCAATTCGATCAACTGCGTCGAAATCTCGAATTTGTCGAATCTCAAACTGTCGAATCTCGGGAGTCACCTGTACTCTGAAACCACGAGAAAGTCTCCAATATGGCAAAGTCTAAGTCCAGAACATTCCTGATTTTTGAGGTTGCAATGCAAATTAGGAAACAACTACTGTCTACTTCATACTGATTTGGCTAGTAACTAAAAACATTTACGATGCAAGTGACACAGAAGTTGCAACATACTATCTCCGTACCTTCAAGGGATGAGTCATTTCCCCTCCCACCTCCCCATGCTACTCCCCCACTCCCTCCTGGTCTCAGACCTCCCGTACCTCCCACGCAACGTGTCTTCAGGCAGCAGTGATAGATGAGGAAGTAGATGGATGCAATGACTGCGGCTGCAATCGCTCCGCCTTGTAGGAAAGTCTGGAGGCTAAACTCCGCCCAGATAAATCCTCCGATCACGGCACCCAGACAACGACCTAATTGGAAGAAATGAATGGATGTCCTTGAAAAACAACCATTTTGGGTGACATGTAAAACTCTTCAAAATATTTGAAACTGGAGATTCATGTAAAATTTAAATATTTTAGGCAAGTAATATTATGGCACACAACTTTTGCAATGATAGCTAAGACAATTTTACTTGATTATTTTGGATGACTTATTTAATTTGAATTTTCAGGATTTCTTCTAACACACTGAAATTGTAAAAACAATTACAAAACTAAATATATATCACGGAGATATTCTTCATGTTGTGCAAGATAATAAAATGATTTTAAAACTCAATCACAAAAACGTTGGTATGATGTAAAATGCACTAAATTTGCAATAAAATTGTTTATAAAAATTATGAATATTAATACCACAGTATTGTAAAACTGTGATATTTAGTTTTTAAAATGTTAAGATTAAGAATATAAAAGTTAACTCCTGAATATAGTAAGAACCCAATCTTGGTACAAGCTTAGACATACAGTCATGCCTCGTTTAGCTCAAAGGATACGTTCAGAACGGTCTTTGCGCTAAACAAACCGATTATAACATGTACTTAGTAGTGATCAGTTCGCGAAATTGCAAGGTTTGCTAATGTTACTTTTTTATTTATTTAATATTAATTATCATTAAAAATCAATATTAATTCAATTTTAAATCTTTCGCAGTGGTGCTCGTATTTATGCATAGATCGCTAGGTTCTGCGAGGTATCATTTTCGTCACTGCAGCGCTCACATCTACGCGTAAGTTACTTATTGTATGTATGTGTTGGGGTATTCACCATTTTCAATAATTGCTTGAAATTCATCAGGAAACTTTATTGCTGCATCTTTATCAGCGCATGCTTATTCACCTGTAAAACGAATGCTATGTGTATTTGCGCGGCATTTAAAATTTTTGAAACCAACTGGAACTGAAAATAGGTAGGTTCAAATTTGGTCCTTTTCCGTCATCCAGTTCAAGCAATTCGGAGTGGTGAAATTTTTTTGTGAATGAAAGATTTCATCGTTCGAAAGGAAGACGGAAATCCACATCTCAAGTGCTTGGACTCGTTTGTTTGTAACCTTTCAATATTTACTCACGAGACGATACACAAAAAAACTCCCCATCCACCTAAGGAAGTTCCCGTTCATAGATGAACAAATAGTCCGTGAAGTTCAACATCTGTTTGTAATATTACCTCAAAAATAGAAGCGGGGACGAAGTTGCATAATAATACAACAAAAACAGTTAAGGGATTAACAAAAGAGGATTATCGGTGAGGAGATTTCTGCTAGTATTGTCATAAAGAGATCATCCAATAAATTGCATCACGTAGAAGGGAGAAGATGCTTAACTTGAGCGGAACTTGTTTCAGGAAGTGGGAATCGATGACTTAAAAAAAAACATTCAGGTTCAAATTAATTTTTTCTCTCTGAACCGGCCCAAAAATAGGAGTTCACAGGTTACATGAGTAAATACAGTATTAAACAAAACACCGCAAATATGTCACTGGAACTGATTACGTGAAAACAGCTTTCCTTTATTTTTTAAGCAAACAAAAGCCAGCAAAAATGTGCACCGTGAACATTACCTTCATTCTGCAGTACGTACGATACATAAAGTATTTATTTTATTAAAAAAAAAAAATGTATACTACAGGATTCCAATTGCGCTATATCGAAATTGAGCTAAACAAACATGCGCTAAACGAGGCATGACTGTAAATGGGAAGGTCTCCCAAAATGAGCGTCTTTCTCTGAATGATTATAAATGGATATACAGTGTGATACCAGGTACTGCCATGCCACAATAAAAGTGTTAACCCAAACAGAGGTCAATCTGAGTAAATTTTTACGGAAAAAATTTAGTACCAAGCTCTCAGCACTTTCCATCACTATCACATTTCAACCCATGAATGATTCTAGGGATGTTACTGTAAAATTTCCTGATAGGTTAAATTGGAATGATTCTCACCAATGCAAAAATGGGCAGCAACGGCAGCTGCTTGTGCTGTTGCTGAGAGACGAGGTGGGCATAAAAGATGAGTGTAGTGGACAGCCGTGGCCCATGCAAGTCCAAAAGACATGGGTGCAGCAATTGCTTCTGATATCAGCCCCCACCATCCATCCACCAAAAACGAAAATACTGCAAAATAAAATAGAAATTAAAAATTAATTATAATTAGGGTAAATGTGCATGCATATTAGGTGCCGAAAGAGTATTAAAACTTACTTTTTTGTTTGTAAGTTAGTATTTCAAAACAACGTTTTATAATACAGTTATTTATTGTCATTTATTTTTAACCAAAAAATACAACTGCTAGATTGTAAGCTATAATATAAATTTCTACAATTATAGATTGGGAAAACTGCATGTCATTTTCTGAGAGGAAAAAGATCATTTAAAATTTAGTTCATTCTTTTTAGGTAAGAATGAAACAAAAAGCATGTCAGCAAAGCTAGTAAAAGAAATTGTATTAGAGATTTTAAATTAGTAAAAAGACAAGATGAGACATTTTTATTTCAGTTCATCCTTAACTTTCATATTTACAGTATTGTGTTTTACTGCATAGTTAATGATCAATAGTAAACAAAAAAGTGTTTTGAATGGTAAAAAATGAGAAAATCATAACAGCAATACACTTTGAAGCATAACTTGAGACTTGGAAGATTCAACAGTAGTGTATTTACAAATCTTGCACCCTTAGACATTTAGAAATTTACGCCACCCCCCTTTTCTGCCTTTTTTTAGTTAAAATGTTTTTTTTAAATTTATAATTCATTATCATTCTAATATTTATAAATATGCATCACATTAACAGTTTGTAATCACATTTTTTGACTATGTTCAAATAATAAACATAAAATATTATGTGAAATAAGAAAGTATCTAATTTGCCACCTTAGGCACTGCCTACTCCCTGCCTTAACACGTTGCATGCTCATGATGTAACATCTATGTCATGGTAGTTCCTACCAAGTGACTCGCAACGTAAAATCTACATCATAGGTCCTTCAACTGCTTGAAGGGTCAGGTATAGACTAGCCAGCTCCGAGCACCTTTAACAGTGGTTCAGTCATCAGTCCGACCCCTGCCATCTTGGTGTGAATGGTAGTTTGTGTTTCTGCGCCATTTTTATTTTTATGAAATTTTTGCTTTTCAGCCGTGAAAATAGAAATTTGTTATAAGATAAGTACATTTTTTAAGGTATTTTTTCTCGCATTTCTTGGATTTCCTCTCAGTTATAAATATAATTTCTTTTTTGTTTATTACTGATCAAATATAATATTAATTAATTTTCCTGAGTGTATTGCAGGGTAGCATACCCAAAAGTCATTGCCCATGACTGATGATGTTGACATATCCTAATTAATTAATCTGCAAATATTTTACTTTTTATCATTATATTTATCTTATTTTGTTAATGAAATACACATATCTCTATTGCCTTTTTTGAATCCCATTGTGAAATATAACCAGTAGGACTGCTTTCCTCTAACTGTATACGATATTTCTACGTAATTGGAGCAATAAAATCTTCCTCTCCACTGCAGTAAATGTTTCACATGCAAAACATATGTGAAGAAAATTGGACAGTTGGTTTTTGAGCAGCATAGTAGGCAGTGTGTTGTGAAGTTAGGCATTTTTTGGAGTGTATCGTATTATGATTAACGCATACAAAATTTTATTTACATTTAATTTGTATGAATTTGGTTGTATTTTATCCCTTAAAATATTGGAATCAGTAATGGCTTCATCTAGCAAAAGTGTAAAATATACTCAGAAGACTGAGAAGGATATGTGATGATATGGATGAAAGTGATTACAGTGAAGATTTGGAGGGAGTTTATATAAACACTGATGTAAGTGACACTGAATCTGAGTGAGAAATTGATAATACTGAAGAGAAGGTGACAAATGTTCCTGGACACCCTTTCGTGTGGAGCACATGTGAAGTATTGCGACATCAATTTCCATTAACCGCCGATACTGGGATAAGGGTGCAAATTGCAAATAGTTAGAATGTGTTGGGGTATTTTGAAAAGTTTGTGGACAACGACTTGTGTTAACTTATATCTAATCAGGCAAACAGTTATGCAAGACAGTCCTTGATCTCAATCTGGAGCGCTGATCAAGAGCACTTGAATGAGTGGATACTAACACAAGTGAAATAAAAACTTTGTTAGGTGTGTTCATCCTCCAAGGTATTGCGCTAAAGTCTGATTATTATATGTATTTCTCCACACGTGAAAGCATTGCCACTCCCTATTTTAGGAAAACTTTCTCCGAAAAGAGATTGGATTTACAGAAAAAATAATGGAAAGATGAACAGGAATTTTTTTAAGATAATTCTTGTGGAAAAACTGATGGAAAAATATGGTGTACTTCCCAATACTATTCAAGGAAGACCCTCAAAGCCACCTTCTTGAAAGACATTTTCCTGATGTAATTCCTCCAACATTAAAAAAGTGTCCCACTAAAAGGTGTGTAGTGTGCTACAAAAAAGGAACTCGTAGGGAAGCAAAGTAGTGGTGTCAAGATTGCAGTGTCGGTTTACGTCCAACACCATGTGTTAAAATATTTCACACACAAGTAGACATATGTTTAAAAATTGCTATAATAAAACATTATTATTATTATTTGTGATTCATTGTTTAACTAAAAGGAGAATGAATTGTTTAATGAAAATTTAACGTTTTTTAAATATTGAAGTATTATTTGAAAAAATCTATTTCCCAGAAATAAATACCCAAACGGGATGCGCTCTTTGAAAAAAGTACCCACCCAAGTGGTTAAGGTAAATCCACTATTGGAATACAATCAAATCAAATGTAATAAATAAATTAAACTTACCTGCATAACGAACAATGTAAAATGTGAATCCAAGGATTAGAATGTTGGCATGGCCACAAATCTCAATAAATTTCTCTGCATACCACATCAGCGGCATGGCTGGCAGTGAAGCAGCTGTCATCATGACACCAAGAAGAAGGAGAAGCATTGAAGGTGGTGGCATTGGAGCCAGCCATCCATTTTGGCCCAAATTTTCAATGGTTTCATTGCCAGCAAGGCTAACACTACTGTTGTTGACTTCTTCATTGCTGCCCATCAAGTCTGATAGATACCTGAAGAATAAAACAATGTTTTGAATCAAAAAGGAGGAAGAGATAATTCTAACACCATATTTCAAGCTATTAAGTAGAGTTTAAAATTCAGATAAAAAATATGCACAACTTTTGAACTAGCTCTACAAAATGCAATTGAATTATTGAAAATACGTCACAAAAATTTTGGAACAAAAACAAGATTAGATAAACACTTCAAGTTATCCCAAACTAAATACGAAGCCAGATTGGCCAGGTGAATTTTCAATATGACCAAGAGCAATGTTCCTAGCTACGATGGTTGTACCAAGCATTACTGTATTTGCTCGTGTAAGCCGTACACCTTTTTTCCCAAAACGCGGGGGGAAAAAAGGGGGTGCGGGTCTTACACAAATTCTTTTATTTGCCACGCACCTTTTTTCCCAAAATGTTGTGTAGGTAAACAAATATACGTTAAGCTAGCACCCACGCCGCATCTATTATTCTATTTCTAAATTTCGGTGTATTTAGTCATTTTCATTCATTGTATAAAAATTTTAAATTAGTTTTAAGTTTATTAACGGGTGCTCCCCAAACTCAACGTAGTCTTCTGCTGCAATTGTCACGGAGGCCACGGCGCATGCGCGACCAGTTTGGGTTGATGAGGGTTTTCTGCTCACAGCAGACGACGTCTATCATGTTCAGATATGGCATGCTTCCTTTATTCTCTGATACGTCTATGAAAGTCATGGCTGCCGTGGTGAGCAATGAATGATCACTGATCATAATTTTAGTTCGCCAAAAAAATGACGACCGCTACAGTAGCGATCAGTGACCATATGGCTGGAAAATTACGTACAGCAGAATGATCGGTGATCGCTCCTGGAGCGATTTCTGCCGAATGTGACCAATACGACAACAAAAACAGTTAAGTGTTTAACAAAAGAGGACTATCGAGGAACTAGTCCTTTCCACGATCGTGGAGATATCGTGTTAAACCGGATGATCAGTCAATTTTGGCACCATTTCATTTTCTTTTTCTATGAGATTCTTCTGAAATTATTTTGAAATCATTTTGGGAGCCATGTCACGATTGCATTATATCTGCATTCGCGTTATAGTGGGGCTCCACTGTGTGTGTGTGTGTATATGTATATATGTGTGTATACACACATACATACATACATACATACATACATACATACATATATATATATATATATATATCATCATCATCATCATCATCATCAGCCTTTTTCAGTCCACTGACGGACGAAGGCCTCCCCCAGACTCTTCCAGTTTTCCCTGTCAACTGCCTCCCTCCTCCAAGTTTGCCCCAAGAACTTAACAAGCTCTCTGTCCCACCTGTCTTTCGGTCTTCTTTTTGGTCTCTTGATGTTTCTTGGGATCCATTCGATGACACTGGACGTCCAACGCTGGTCATTTCTTCTAGCAATGTGGCCCGCCCACTGCCATTTTAACACCTTCACTCTTCTAATCACGTCACAGACTCCCGTCTTCTTTCTTACCCAGTCGTTCCTCTTGCGGTCTCTTCGGGTGATCCCTAACATGCATCTCTCCATGCCCCTCTGTGTTGTTTGCAGGCGCTGTATCATTCTGGCATTCATGGTCCATGTTTCACAACCATATGTCAGAACAGGCAGAACACATTGGTCATACAGTCTCCTTTTTAGGAAGACTGGAATATTTGATTTAAAGATGTTCGCATTCTTGCCAAAAGCACTCCATGCCATCTTCACTCTCCGGTTGATTTCTCCAAGAAGCGAACCATCAGTAGTGATGAGTTGACCTAAGTAAACATAGCTGGTTACTTCTCCAAGTTCTGCTCCGTTGATATGTATCTTCTCAGAATTTGTGAAGGAGTTGTACAAAACCTTTGTTTTATTGAGATTCATCTTAAGTCCAGCTTCTCGGCTTGCTTGCTCAAGCTCTTCAGTTCTTCTAAGGAGCTCTTCTGGGCTTCCTGCGAACAGTATGATATCATCTGCAAAGCGCAGGTGACTCAGATATTCTCCATTTACCTTTATGCCTTTTTCCTCCCAGTCTAGCCTTTTGAATACTTCCTCTAGAGCTGCTGTAAATAACTTAGGGGACATAGTATCTCCTTGTCTCACTCCCTTTTCGGCCTTAAAGGCACTCGTCTCTTCATGCAGCTGGACAGATGTTGTCGCATTTTCGTAGATATTCTTGATCAAGGTTATGTACGTTTCTTCTACTCCTTGTTTCTTTAGTGCACGTAACACCGACGAAGTTCGGACAGAGTCGAATGCTTTCTCGTAGTCGATAAAGCACATACATAGAGGTAATTCATACTCGTTAGTCCGACTGATTACCTCTCTCACGACTTGGATGTGGTCCATCGTGCTATACCCACTGCGAAACCCAGCTTGCTCTCTGGGTTGGGCAGCATCAAGATGGTTTTGAAGGCGCATAGTGAGTATTTTGGTGAATATTTTGTAGACTGTTGGGAGTAGGCTGATCGGTCTGTAGTTATTCAAGTCTTCTTTGGAACCTTTCTTGTGCAGAAGGATAATACATGCGTGGTTCCATGTTTCTGGTATCTTTTTCTTCCTCAGACAGGAATTAAAAATCTTAGCGAGAATTGTTTCCGTATGATTACCCATTGCTTTGAATACTTCCGCTGTGATACCATCAATTCCAGATGCTTTACCGTTCTTCATACTTCTGATTGCGTGTCTCACCTCTTCCGGAAGGATACCTGGGACCTCTTCGGTGGGCATGTTTGCATCATCATTTACTTCATCATTTCCTAGAGGATCCTCATACAGCTTGGTGTAAAATTCTTGTACCCGTTTCAGGATCAGTTTCCTACTATGGGTTATGGAGCCGTCTTCTAGCATCAAGGCCATCAGCTGTCTCTTTCTGATCGAGAGATGTTGCTTCATTTTCTTGTAACTTCTATTATTTTCTATGGCTTTCTCGATTAGCTCATAATTATATTTTTTCACATCTTCCTTGATGCACTTCCTTATAGTTTTGTTTAGTTCTGCAAAATGGATCATGTCTTTAGGATCATTAGTAATTAACATTTTCCTTCGTTTTTCCATCAGCAGTCTTGTTTTTTCAGTCAACTTTTTCTCTGGCTTTGTTTTAACTGTTCCTCCTATTTCTTCAGCAGTTTCCTTGAGTATCTCTATAAATTGGGATTCAACTTCTTGGTCTTCCAGTGCACTGAATCGATTTTTCAGTTGGAGCTGAAATTCTTCTTTTCGTTCTTTTAGCACCTGCGTGTTGGTAATAGACTTAGGCTTATTCTTTATAAGCTTCTGTCTTTCTAACTTTGAGTTGAATTTTATTCTGCATCTTACCAAGCGGTGGTCGCTTCCAGTTTTAAACTGGTTGAGGACGGAACAGTCTTCAGCTAATTGCTTCTTATTGACTAGTATGTAGTCAATCTCGTTTTTGGTACCATTAGGTCCTTTCCAGGTCCATTTTCTATTGGGATTCTTTTTGAAGAAAGTGTTCATTATATATAGACTAGTACATTCAGCAAAGTCTACAAGGCGGTCCCCTCGTTCATTTCTGTCTCCATAGCCCCATTTTCCAACTGCGCTGTCGTCTTCCTTTTGTTCTCCTACCTTGGCATTGAAATCACCCATGACCACTTTTAGATGGCAGCTTCCTTTGTCGTGCAGTTCTCCAACTTCTTGGTAAAAATCTTCCACTTCCTCATCCGAGTATGATGACGTTGGCGCATAAACTTGGACTATTTGAAGTTGATATCTTTTATTTATTTGAAGCACTAGTCTAGCTGCCCGCTCGGATGAACTTTCCATTTCCACGATATTATTCTTCAATTTTTTGTTGATGATGAATCCAACACCTCCTGTTCTTCCTGTGTCAGTTCCCCTGTAATAAAAAATATCTCCACTTTTCAACTCCAATAGGCCTTCACCTTTTCTTCTCACCTCACTAAGTCCTAAAATGTCCCACTTGATCTTCTCCAGTTGTTCTTGGAGCTCTTGAAGTTTATCTTCACTGGACAAAGTCCGGCAGTTAAAGGTAGTTAGGTTGAGGTTAAAGGAATTGGGTAAGGATGAGAAAGAGTGGCAGTGGGCGTTTAACCTCCGGGGATTCTTAGCACCCTCTGCCTTCCTGCCTTGTTCCTGACCACTGCCACGGTCAGAGGCAATCCAGCCTCCGGAGAATGAGGGCCGTTTTTTATGGGTGTACATGTCATGGGGGGATTGTGGGCCTTAAAACACCACGCTGGCCCAGAGCGGGTTGGTGAGTACCTCTTTCACTTTGGCCGGAGATATTGCAGAAAGACTTCACAGCATGGTTGAACCTACCGGTGTCCGGGGACACCACTGTTCTTCGCCCTTTAGCCTCCGTTTACACCCTTCCGCCGACTTTGAGGCAGTGAACTGAGGCAGTTGGAAGGGATATATATATATATAAAACAAATTCATCATCTCCTAACACTTACCATGATGAGTAAGTATCCAATCCTCCCCAGAACATTCCAAGCAGAACGAGGACCAGAAACAAAGCTACAGCTTCTCCGGCATGGGTAGAGAGACGTGGAGGAGGATATGGGCCGAGTCTAGGTCTAGGCCTCGGTCTCCTTGGATACAAAACTGGTGATGGCTGGCTTGGCCTCACCTCACAATTTGCATTCTTGTAAACCTTCCTTGGTCTCCTGGCCTCTTCTCCAAGCAGTACAGGTATAGGAAATATAAACAGCAGTACGGCAGCTATGAGGGCCAAAAATGAGAAGGCAGCAAAGGGTGGCCATGGATAAGGAAGGTAATGATAAACATGGGGAGACATGTAATAACTCCATTCATTCTGCTGCAGCATCAACAACCCCGATACAGCTGGACCGGCGATGGCAATTCCGAGAGCTCCAGCTGCAATCTGTTTACCGGGTGATGTCGTAGATGGGAGGAGGAGAGTAGCATCCAAGACGGTGATTGCAGCAGCTGGGAAGCAATCCGCAACAGAACGGACGATCAGGTAAGACCAAAAGGTTAGGCGTGGGTCTCCCAAAAGACTGGGGCATGAGCCGCTAGGACCCAAAAGGCTCGGGCCGGAGTTTAATTGGTCGTATGGTTGGTCAATGGAGCACTTGATGCCACAGCGACCCATAGTTGGTGGGCGACAAGAGAGGTAGTTGTATTCTTCTCCTTTTAGGTTGAAGGATGAAAGAGGGTAGATGCACTTCTCATCCAGGCCGGAGCTGCAGAGAGGGAATATAGTAGATTGTTAACCTCTTCTTCACTGAGAAGCTTATAAGCACATAAATGAATATTCACTTATACAATCATCCTCCATTATACAAAAGTTGAACACATCAAGCTTTGCTATGACATAAAGTGAAAACTAGGAAATGATGATGGTGTCATGTTTCACTTGTTTACATAAATTACTCTAAGCACTATCTGTGTCAACCCTACCCTCCAGTAACTTTGCTTGCTCGATGGACCTTGATGCTACATTTACCCTTGCTAAGCTTGACAAATTCAGCCGTCAGAATGATAAGCATTTGTATAATTTTTTGTGACAATATACAGCAATAAAACAATAGAAGAACTCTCCAAATTATGGCCCACTGGCAAAATATGTTTTCTTCAAAACTATTCTGTGGATCTATTCCAATTGCATTTGAAAATCAGTGGTAAGTAAATAAATTTTCATTCTTTTGCACATTCTTTGGTTCAAGTCCTGAATTTGTAAGACGATTTAAAGTAATTTTAAAATGCAAATGAAAAATGTGCTACACCCATTTACTTATTTAAATCTAATTGTTGATGGACAAACTTACGATATTTGAAAATTATTACAAGATACAGTAGAAGATTGTTTATCCGGAACTCCAAACACTGGAAGCATCCAAACAACGGAATAATTTATGACTGATTTATTTTAGTTCTGAAAGTGACCACTGCCTCAAGTAGCTTTCTAACCACGTGTGCGTGAATATGGATACATATTTTCTGATCATTGTGCTATTTTAGAGTTATGATATCTAAAATCCAGAAATATAGTTTATCCGGAACAGGACAGGTCCCAAACGTTCCGGATAAATGATCATCTACTGTATGTGCTTTTAAACTGGCCATGGTCAAAACAAGTGTAGTAAAAGAAGTTTTGATAAAATTAAGTATCACATCAGTCCTTATTAAGTGATATGTCCCAAGTATGCCATTTTCAAGGATATTTTAATTTATGTAGAAACTGTCAGTCTTGATTAAGTGATATGACCTAAATATGTAATTTTGGTCTATTATGCTATTGAAAGCATCAATTATAAAATGCTGAAATGAATACATTTTTAAGTTGCAGAAATGCATTACAAAATTTATTGTAGTTTTTTCCCATAAAAATGTATCCTAACAAAAAATACGCATTATGAAAATTATATTTTCCTCTGATCTGCAACATTTACAAAAAAAAAATCTCTTGGATGAATATTTCTCAACTTAAAGTAATAACTACTTATCTGCCTCCATTACAAAGATGGCCCAGAATGAGACATTTCTGACACAATGTATTATTTTCTTTATCTTATAAAAATCTTCAATAGTAACTTTAATTGAAATATGCTAATAAGTAAAGCACTTGATATACAAGAACAGAAAGACAAATACAATGAGCACTTTTTCTTTTATGAAGTGTGATTAAAAGTTAAGTCAATATAGATGCTATATTGCATAATTGGGATTGAAATATTACATAATGTTTTACAAATATTTTTTTGCGACCAAAACATACTGCAACAATAGTTTTGGAAACAAAGGTATAATACAAGACCCTGAAGAATTCAACAATGGTAAAATCACATTTACGCCAAGTTTTCAAGGAAGTTTTCCTTTGGCACTTTTGTTTACATCAGTCACACAATTCTATAAAACAATGCAATAAGAAAATTTAAAAACTCACCCCATCAAGGAACCCGAAAGAGTAGCATTGATGGCCAGATCACTGTCTGAGGATGAGAAGGCGTGGCAGAAACCGTGACCTTTCATCCCCTTTGCCTCGGCATCTCTTCTGCTGAAACACAGGTGTGGTGGTTTACCTCCCGAGAGAGAAACAAGGGCCTCTGCCACGATTTTGTCATTCTGTTCCGTCGTCGCAGCCCCACGGTCACTGTAATCACCTTCGTCAGAGATCGTCTCTTCCAATGGACTCTTGACTTCTTCGTCATAGTCATCGGGAGGCATGGTGGTGGTGATGGTCAAGGGTTCTTCTGTGTTCTCATCTCCGCCATAACGTGAACCGTCTGGCAACTCGTCCTCATCGCATTCATAACGACAGTTGGTCAGCACCAATGAGCCAACCTGTGAAAATTGGAAAGTTGAACTTTAACACATTCCCAAACATGAGATGAATGTATTATTATTCTTTGCCTCTACAAGATATATTGCAAAGAAAGAGAATGGTATCAATTACACATACCCCTTGGGGTGCGTACATGTTTTTAATGAGGTTCATGAAAATATCAAATAATATAATTTCTCTTTCTTACTTAAGCTGTCAAGCATGCCTCCGTGACAAAATTTTGTGATTTTATGATTACAAATAACGTTAATAAAATGCCTTAGGGATTTTTTTTTATAGACAAAGGAGAATCAGGATGGAAAAATTACTTCAATATTTTCCTGTACCAAAGAAATCAAGTTATTGTGAGATCGATTGATTTTTTTTTCCTCCCAAGGATCGGTCGATGGTGAATCTGACAGTTGGGTATATTGCAGATGATGTAAGGAGCCATGGCCCCAAAGAACCCACTCACCCTCTCTCCTCCCCACACGTGGCACTCGTCCGCACATCTCTCCTGCACTATAACGCCGCCGCTCCTCCCTTCCTCATGGTCGCCACACTTGAACATCACCTCAGGGGTGCGGGCATCACGTCTTGTCACTATCGGCACCACCAAGAGAAGCAGGCAGTAAGCCACGGCAGACAGGAGGACCAGGACTGCAAGGAGGGTCCTGAGGCGACGGTGGCCTTTACTGCGGGCTGGAAAAAAAAACATAACAGAACATTAAAGAATGGGTTAACCTCCTTATATCCATAAAAAAATAATAAAACGGGAAGTACTTCAATTTATGGGATATTAATCCACACCAGGGACCCTTTGTTCACACAATCACAAAAACACACATGCAAAAACCACAGACGTGTACTTCATTAAAAAAAATGCCTACATACGTATTTCGGTATCAAAGATTCCATAAAAGTATGCTGATCAAAAAGATTATAATTAATTGCAATTAACTATATGACTCTAAATTTACTTTTTATTTATAACAGAATATGTTAGCAATCAAGGGTTGGCAACCCAAGTAACAAGATGAACCAATTTGTTCAAATTCATTTAAAACTTAACAAATGAAGAACATCAGTAAAGGCGAATAATGAGGTTCTTGTCAGAAATCGGTGCGATGGGCATTATGCAAAATTTATTACATCCACACACTATTAGGCAATGCAATAGAGTCAATAGATAATAGGGGTGGATCCAGAAACTTCCCAAGGATGAGGCCAATTGTCCCAATCGTCCCTCCTATTTCTTGAATCTGCCACTGAAAATTCCTACTCCTGTCAAGATGTTTCTTTAACTTGTCGCTTTTAAATTTATCTGCATCGCAGAAGCAAGGAATTTTGTGTTGAATGGAGTAGAGAATGCATCCAACTGAGGGCGATGGAGATATTAAGGGGGTGATTCCTCCCCCCTCCTCTGGAACCAGTGGCTTATCCAGGAATTTGTCAGGGGAGGAGTTTTGAGCCCAAACTTGAGAGGGAGAGGTTTGAAGCTAAACCCCATGATACTTTTATTTAGTAATTCTCGAGCGCGAAGGAAATTTTTTAATGGAGAGGGAGGGGTTATGGATACGCCACTGCCTGGTACTTCTACTGCTGGTTGCATTAACAGGAAAACATTTTCTCGTAGTTTGACTCGTTGAGACAATACTGCTGATATTAAAGTGCGGAGAGCTTTAAACCGGAAACATAAAATGTCGTAAATACAAAAAAATGCACGTTGCGCGGATTGCATAAAGTTCAGGATGAGGAAAAACTTCAACAGCCAATCCTTTTCCGTTGCTTTGCCCTTACCATTTTCGTTTAATTATTCTAAAGCAACTCCATATTTCAAAGGCAAATTTTCATAAACCGATGCCGTAAAACAAAATTATTCACTAACTTGACTGAGCACTGAAATTTTTATCAATACCCATTTTAAAACCATGAGTTAAGTTTCTCTCGCGACTCGCGGTAATATCTAGTTTCCAGGAATTCTCCTCTCAATGTTCATTTTTAGAAACACCGATTCTGCAGAATACCTATTCTAAGAACTAAAACTATTTGCCATTTTGGTGTGCGTATCCGGAGCCGTGGACATTTTCCCTACAAGTCAAAGGCAATTTGTCTCAAACGATTAGTACCGCATAAATTGCGCGAGGCGAACTTTCTCTTGCATCGAGCGCTCCCTTTCATGTCCGAGAAACGTGTTCGCGGGGAGGTGGCCTTCAAAACTGGATGCGAGGAAGGAGAAGGGGACAAATTGAGATAGCTGCTTGCTATTGAAGCAAAACAGAGCATAACGTACTCGTACTACTTGTCTATTTTCCGATTAAAAAAAATACGACAACCCGACCTATCGTTAGAAGTGGATACTGACAGACCCCTTCCACCATTTCGCAGCATATTTAAATGCGAATAAAAAAAACTATTACCGGGATATTTTATCGAACAGAAGAATGAAGATAGGCGTTTAATATATAAACCAGTGGTACCCAAAAAGGCTGCTAGAGTTGCTTTTCAAAGATGTGGCATAAAAGATTGTTAAATAAATTAATCAACTATTTGGTGATATAGAGAATTATTGAACACGTCTTTAAAAAATTCAAGAATGAGCCTTTAAAAAAAATCAGAATTTTTAAAAAGTGCTTATCTCTGGTATCTCCAAACAAGAAGTTTATGAAAAATCAGATGCGCATTTCGGCTACAATGAAGCCTTTCGGTGAATTACCACCGAAGTCGAAATGCTCACCTGGTTTTTCCACTTTTTTATTTGAATTTTGCAAGGCTGATAGATCATTAGGGCAACAGTCTTTTCTCAATGAAGTTGGCGATAATCTAGTGCTGATAAATGGATGCGTCCAAACGACTTGATCTCCGTGTGTATGAATTTACAAACTCGTTTCGAAGTGGAGTGCTGTGAAATTCTGTTTCTATTTGAATTGGTGCCACGCCAAAAAAGTATATTGGGAACCACTGATCTAAAATATAGCGCGAAGAAATGACACAATGTTTTAGAGAAATGTGTAAAAACAGAAAGTTTAGGTTCCTTCTTTACTCTTTGAGAAACAGAAACTAAACGTGAAAACACATTCTGAAGGCTTGCTATGAATTCAAAGCTTTGAATTTTCCAGCAATTACTCATACCACAAACTATCCAGGAAACAGGTAGAAAATACACTAAAACTAGGCGATGATATAAAAATATTTTTAATTACGAATATTTATAGGAAACAAAACACGATCTCAATGATAGATGGTCTCGTGGCAACTGTCGATTTTAAACATTTGCGCCGCATCATGCACGAAAACCTTTTACTATTTTATTTGGTGAATGGGTTAAATCTCATAGCTTAATTTAATTTTTCCAAAGATTTAAGAATTATAATATGTACAGAAACACCGCGATTATGTTCATGAGCATCTACTCAGCAAAACTCAGGAAACGAAAGTCAAGAGCTGAAGTTGAAACATATAAATGCATACTTAAATCATTTATTCATTTAAACTTTGGACAATTCCTAAAACGAGAAATTTTATCTCTTCAAAGTGCTTAAAAAAGAGACGAAATCTCTCCGAAGAGTCAAAAACGGATTTTTATGTCTGAAATAGAGAAATTTTGAATAGAAACCGGTCTGAGCGTGGAAAATGGGAATAGAGGCAATTCGCTGGCAGGAATCCAACGATTTAAAATATTTCTGCGATTTTTTTATTCCCAAACAAGAACACGCAATACATCACAGGATCACAGCTTTCTGCCGGTAATGAGATGAACGTCGTGGCGAGGCTTACCCAAGTCGAGTTTTTCAGGGTTTCTCTTTGTTCGTCGCCAAAAAAGGCAATATTTCTTTGAAAATAACACCGTAGAATTAAAAAAAATTCTTCACGTCCAGTCAAAAAACGAACGCAATTACCAAGCTTTGAAAATAGCACAGACGGTATTGTAATTGAAAATGCATTTTTTTCGAATGTATTTCGATGTCTACCATTCGATACGATATATCGAAAATGAAAATTCACGTAATAGAAAATCGTTCAAACTTCCTTTGCGTTATCTTTGTTTTACGTAAGAAAATAAGAAGAAAATAAATTTCTACTCCACGCCAGACTTTGATGAATCCCTCAAAAGAAATCAAAGGCAGTCGCTCCAAACGTGCGCTGCAGCGTGCCAAAATAAAAACAACGCCAAATATGGATTATTCAGATTTTCTACAAAAAACCCTCTCTTGAAAATTTCAGAGAATTTCTAAAGCTAAAGAGAGTAAAACCAGCAAACAGTATGCGTTTTTGGGCTGCTTTTCCGCATTTTATTTAAGAATACATATATCAAAATTCTGAAGAATTTATCAGTGCACTAAAACGTTGGAACATTTGCGTACCACATTTGGAAATCCGACCTCTAAGGAACGTAAAGAATGCCATTTATATGAAATATACGGTTCTAACTTATATTGCGATTGCACTATCAGTATAGTTCAGCTCCATTCCATGATTAACCACAACAGGTCGCATCTGCAGAAAACAAAACGATTCCGTTCGGCGAAAAATGACATCAATAACCAAAACTGACGATGCATGAAATTCGTTAAACGAGAACAAGAAGGGAAATTTTCGCTTAATCGAGTTCCGCTGACAACTAAGCGAAAGAAAATGGACGAAGGAACGCGGATCTTGGGAAGCAAACAGAACGGGGAGCTTTCAGGAAACATGGCGGGAAATCAACACGCTAACCGACTTAAAAAGACGCCAGGTCGATTTATCATTCATACGGTTGACGGATAGATATTCACTTAAAAAGTAGCAATGGAAGAATTAAAACTCACTGGGAGAAGCCTGCAAAACATCTTCGGCCTGAAAGTTCAAATTTTTAATCAACAAAGATTCTCTTATCGCAGGGATTGCATTCACTATAAAATTATCGAGCTCATATTATGGCTAAGCAGCTCATTCAGATTTTCTCACTCTAGAGAAAATAATTTCAAAGTTGTTAATCAATTAGAAGAAACGAAGAAAGGCAATCCTTTGACAATAAATAATAAAATCATGTAAAATGTTTTCCATAACAATGTCGTCCTTAGCGGATATTAAACAGACGGATAGGTAGCAAGTTTAAAAGGAATTACGGAATTTTCGTTCAGTCTGATAATAACAGATTTTCGCTCCTACAGGTGCCCTATTTAAAGCGAGAGATGTTTCTCCGGAAATGCATCGACGCTCACCAAACACACACACAAACACACATACAATACGAAGGGTCTTTGAACCCTTTTCCCCTTCCCTCTTAGTGACAATCAGATTCTGGAGGGCGACAGACCTCGGCGTGGGCGTCCAATGAATGTAGTCTAAGAGAGGGAGAGAGAGAGAAGATAAGAGGGAGAAAAGGGAGGAAAGAGATTGATTAATTGATTGATTAATATCTTTATTGGGGCGAGATTGAGACTTTGTAGTCCCCTCTTCCACCTAACCCCTAGAGAGAGAGAGGGGGGGAGAGAAGAAAGAGAAGGATAAGAGGAAGGGAAGAAAATAGAAAGAGAGAGGAAGAAGATAGAGTGAGAAGAGAAAGAGTGAGAAGAGAAAGAGTGGGAAGAGAAAAAGAGGGAGAAAAGAGAGGGAGAAAAGAGAGATAGAGGGAGATATTATACAGAGAGAAAGAGAGTAGATAGAAGAGAATGGAGGAAGAAAAGATAGAAAGAGATGAAGTGAGAGGTTAGAAAGAGCAGAGGGAGGGAGCGAGTGATAGGGGAAGCGCGAGAGACGGCCGAAGCCAAATGAATCTCGTCAACAGTGTGATTTACGTGCTGGGCTGGACACGCGTGCGGTCTGTGGGGGGGGGGAGTGGTGATGGGAAGAGGGACATTTGTAAGTCTTCTCTAGTGGAAGCCACGCATCTTGCGGGGGAAGGGAAAAAAAGGGGACAAACCCTCACCCTCTCTTCTCTCATTAACATTCTTCGAAGTCTCGCTTCTCTATCTTCCATTGTTTTTCTTTCCCTCCAAATTTTGTTATCCTTCATACTCTTTCAAGAATAAGCACACAAGTATAAAAAACTTGAGAAAGTAAGCGCTAATCTTTTTATAATCTATTTCCGGCGAATCGCCACGAAGGAAGACTGCGTTGTAGCCGAAATTCTGATCTGGTTTTTCTTAATCTTGATATGGCTATTGGAGATTCTTGTTTTCTCAATTTTGTTATATATATAAGTGCTTATTCTTGAATTATTTTTCAGCCAGACGAACTCGATAATTATCTAGGGAAACCCTTAATTTCTGTTAGTTAAGATTGCTCTCTGAATGCGCAACCGCCCGAGGGTGACCAGATTTTTAACGACATGTTCCGACGAATAAAAATTGGGACATTAAGCGGTATGCAGTCATTTTGTAATTTACGTACGTCTGAACATAAAATAAACAAATATCGTCAGATTCAGTTGATATTTTCACTTAAAGAAGGGAAGGAAAGTTTTAACGAATTAAAAAAAATGAATTTGACAGGCCTGGTGCTAAAGCTTTCCAAAAATTCGAACGAGAAAATACGGTCACCATATATTAGTCAAAGAAACCTTTTCAAGAAAATTAGAAATTTCTATCTGTGGTCTGCGTCAAATAAATTACGAAGGTAACGCCTACTTCGAGATAACAATAAGCCAATTTCACATAAAAAATTGTCAAGCTCAGCGATATAAATCACCTCTCCTCTGTTTCACGGAAAACTCTGGGACCGAGCACTTCTCTGGTTTTTGTGAATTTAGAAATTTCGAACGATACGGAACTCGAATTGTGATTTTGTATCAAATAGATCCTTTAATGGCATTTATATTAAGATGCACAAACTAAAAATTACAATAAACACGAAAAAAACAAAATTAACGGTAATGAATGATATCGGAGCTTAGCGTGCGGAACGTATGTACATCGAACAATTTTGTAAACTCATGCTCCAATTTCTGCTGAAACTATTAATTGCTACGGACCCCTTAGAAATACCGAAGATTTCGTTAAAATTACCGATTTTTGTGTTTCAGCTCTATCTTATCGGAATAGAGTAACTGTGAATGACAGCCAAAAACGGCTTCTTTTGTCGTTGAAATTCCCACAATGTTTCACTCAAGGACCTTTTTTGTTATAACAGTTAACAGTCAGCTAGGGTCTTTCCTACTTGGGTGCGTGGCCCCGGGACAAATAGGCCTGTGGTAGACCCCTTTAACTAGGTTCCCTTATAGGTCCAGAGAGGCCCGGGTCACTTCTAGATATTGAGGTCCCTGAACATAATATAAACAAATGAAAACATGTCAATAGTTAGCAAAAAAAACAGTGAAATGTAGTTTGTATATTTTTTATTTGCAAAATGCTATTCTAGCCTTTATTCATGCAATTGCATCATTCTTGAGGAAAAACCTAGTTTTGGTGTAATTTCGTAGTTGATATTAAGCATGGTGAGTCAATTTAAAGGTAAATTTGGGTCCCTTTGAGTATTTGTAAAATGCTATTCTAGCCTTTATTCATGCAATTGCTTCATTCTTGAGGAAAAACCTAGTTTTCGTGTAATTTCGTAGTTGATATTAAGCATGGTGAGTCAATTTAAAGGTAAATTTGGGTCCCTTTGAGTTTGAGGCGCAGGCCAAATAGTCCTCCTGTCTCCCCCTCTGAGAGTTCGTGCCTTTAACCATTTAACGGCCAATTTATAAACTTAAAAAGACTTTCCTTGCCGCGGGATTCGCCCTACACAAGAGCCGTCCCTGCCGTTATCACTCATTTAAAAGAGAGAGCGAGTCGGAAAAATAGAACTGGCGGGAATCGGAATCCTTGAAGCACGTTACGGATTTAAGTTTCACGTCTCGTTTCCAAGTGACAGGATGAGAATCGTTAGAGATAACGGACGTTACTAGCCTAGGTGGACACTCGCTGAATAATGAACGCAGGTTTTTATAAAGAGAAAATACATACGTACTCTTTCAGTTAGGAGGAATGCTTGGACTACGAAGATACCATTAAGACAGGATAAAATATCATTTTTAAAGGATTCGGGAAAGGAATAGAAAGATAACGAGATAAATCTTATACACTGCCATACACCACTCTGCACGTCTTGCAATGCTTCATGCAGATGTAGACGTTCTTTTTCCGAAAGCCGCTCCACATCGTCAAATCCTCCGAAAAATTCATTTCCACTTCTAATAGTAAAATCAGCGGCTTCCTTTTCTTTCCTCTTTTCCGTTCAAGTTATCCTTCAATCACCTCTTTAATCATGTTAGATCTGCTCAGGAAACGCCCCTTTCAGTTCACCATCCTCAACCTGATCAGCTGTATTATATTCTATTCTCTCTTTATATTCTTAATACTTCCTCGTTTATTACCGTATTCGTCCAATGTATATGAAGCTTTCCACCCCTAGCCAACATTTCGAATCTTTTAAAGCATTTCCGGTAATTTTCCTCGGCCTTTATGTTTTAGCTCCATAAAAAAATGATACTCCATAAGCAGAATTAAACTAGCTACTTCCTAACCTGCGTGATCCCCGACCTAATTTAATCTGCAACCGTGTCATTTGCTCGTGTTTTTGTTTCTTTCCTGAAATGTTAATTTTAACGCGATTCTTTCCGACAAACCTCTCGCATTCTCTTCCCTACCAATTCCCTCCCTTCTCCTTTCTCTCTCTCTCTCCCCTTTCTTAATAGACGCATTCCGAGAGGAATCAATCCCTCCCTCCTTGAAATGACGACCAGCAACTTTTTTTCATCAGCATTCTTAAAACGCCAGGAATAAATTGTACGCGCGCGCCTGTAAAAAAAAAACTCGAACGAATCACGCTCTGCTTGCTTTCCGCGACAGGAAATACGTTGGACGTAAGAAGCGAGGCGAAGACGGAACGCGGATAACGACTAGGAAAAAAAAACGCGTGCCGGACAGCTACATTCTCTCGACTCCGAAAGCCACCGCTCTCGGGAGTGCATTCGAGCTATGTACAGCATCGGAGGAAGATGACAGCGGAGTTCCAGATCAATTTGGAAACTTTTTACAGAAATTTATTTGGAATCTTCTTCGTATTATAGCTAGAACCACACCGTGCCCGAAAAACTTCAACATCATTTTTTAAAAATCAATGAAATATGGAGGTCTCCTTATGGCTTGAATCCAATAGTATATTATATCGGTCAGGAGTTTTGAATGTGTATATGGATCATGGCCAATATTAGGGTGGCAAAAAAATACAAAATTGGCCTCGATGTACGGCCAGTCTACAATATTTTTCCACGCTATTTATGCAATTGATAAATGAGGTATCTTCAGTATCCATAAAAAGGCTGGGTATTGGAGCTATTAAATTTATCAATACCATACCATAGGTCGTTCCGGGCAATTATTTTTCCAAAAGTACTGGCTATATTCAAATGTCGCTTAAATAAAATGATTGGACCTTGAATTATCAAATGACATTGTTTAATTGGTAAAACGATTTTAAATACAGTATCCAAAAAGAACCCGCATTGACAACATTTACAATAAAGTAGGAATTTATTTTTCAAGACAAAGCATTTTTATTCCTTGGCTAGGCAATGAGAAAAACGTTGAAAACATATAACTTACATGTAGTACCTAATATCAACAACAAAGCTGAATAAATCAGATGCGTATTCTAAGAATACTAAAATATTTTGATATTTTCATATTAAAAAACGCTTCCGGCATATCCACGGCATATTTGACTTTTGTTTTAGATAGTTCAATTTACTTCAACTCTTCCAAATGTGCACATATAAAAGTTTTATGTTCGTACCACAATTTTAACCATGAACATTTCAATTTCCCGTCACTGATCCAGATGTTTTCTTAAGGACCAATACGATTGGGTAACGTCTCAAGAATTAGACTTCTTGAAGGTTCGTAATTTATACTTCTTGGCCTAACATCACTCCAAAATTTCAAATCTCTTCAACAAGTACCAAATTTTGGAATTTCGATTGATCGACCAGCGGAGTTCAAGTAACTTTGCAATGACACATCTCCATAAGCATGCACAGACAGGAGAATGATGAAAACATGAATTGCGATTCAATACTTTTCGAACAAAGGGAACAAAGGCGCGCGTGCTGCACCACGGCGCGCGCACCCTTTGTCCGCTCCCTCCTAGGAAATGCATCGCAGCCGCTCCCTCACCCCACCTTGCGGCAGAGCGCCACACTAGCTGATTAAACCAGAAAGAAACGATGCAGAAAATCGTCCCGAATAAATGAAACGGAAATCGATGCAAAAGCGCGAAAACCCAATCCTCGTTTCGCCATTAAAAACCTATTTCGATGTTTCATATTTATATCGTAAAGAATTTCTGGAAAAGTTAGACGAACTATGGACGGAGAAATGAAGCTGAATTACGTCTTCTGTTCGTGCATAGGATGAATCCTTGCATGTGTTGGAATTCCAGCTTCGAAATTGGAAAAAATGATCAATTTTGCACTGTAAACTTATAAACTAAAACCCACGCACATAAGGATTTTCTCAAAGGAGGAAAGGGTCTCGTCTTAAAAATATTATGAAAGAAAAAACATAAGCACGGTATACTATATAATAACTATCATTAAATGTCCTAATTGATGGAACAAATTACGAACACGGTCGATCGTACGATATTTGCTTGCCATATTTTAACAACTACAATCGAACTCCATATCTCGATAGTCCATCAAAATTTCGATACATCGAAAGTTATACGTATCAATTTCGCCTTCATATGCGCCGAACGTTTTACAACTCCAACTTTTTCTGTGTTCCATCGATGTTCGAATTTATTCATCTTATATATTTGGCTTGAGGATGGTGGAAGTTTGACCCAGCTGGTTCCCTCCAGTTTGCGCGCCTCTCGATGCAAATCTTTCATCACGGACAAAATGTAAAAGAGGTCGATATATTTTATTAAGTCTACGAAAACAAATTTCATCATAATCCTTCCTCGCTTCTTACTAACGGACGGGCCTGAAGAATCCCATAGGCGTTGCATACATAAATTATAAGAAAGACGGCTCGAAAAATTAACCGTAAGAATGGGCCATTCACCCAAACGACCCGTTAACATAACGGACTAGGGCAGTGATGGCGAACCTATGGCACGCGTGCCATAAGTGGCACACGAGACGATTTTTTGTTGGCACGCCAACGAAAGGCGAAAACCCTACAAAGCATTTATCGTACTGATTTAACGCCGCAAAAATATTGGTTTTATTTAGTTAACTATTGTAAACGTCAGTTTTACGGTTACAATCTTATTTATTGATCACGAATTTAATTTAGTTGGCACCCAAAAAAAATCAAGGACTTTTTGTGGCACGCGAGGCGAAAAAGATTCGACAATTTCGGTAATATTGACACGCGGACTATAGAAGTTTCGCCATCACTGGACTAGGGCGATCGTCATAGAAGTGAGAAAGTGAAATATGTCCTCTCACCGCCATAGTCCTTGAGTTCTCCTTTTTCACCGCTTCCTTTTGCTCCCGACTGGCCCCAAAGTCCGGATGCTAGGCGATCTGCTAGAGGTCCCACGGCCAAGGGTCCCAAAAGAGAGGCGGCGGGTGCCACCATGGACACTATCCGGGCCTCTTCCGCGGACAGTCCGGCGGACCGCATGTGAAGGGGTAGGAACGGGATGAGACATCCCAGGGCTGAAAAATAATATGAAACGATAAGGTGGTGTTGAAAGAGGAAAACAAAAAAAAAGACGCGAAACGCACCGCATTATCACGTCTTAAACAGAGGCGTAACTTCAGTTTTGGGGCCCCAAGGCAAATAATTAAAATGAGGCCCCCATAACAGAATTAAATACTTATACATAGGTATAGTTTACATTTTTATTTTGCATTCTAGAAATTAAGAATATAACATTTTTGATTTATTTCATATTACAATAATTTGTTTGCCTTCTTGAGGCCCCCCGGGGTAGAGGCCCCAGGGCAATGCCTTGCCGTGCCTTGCTATAATTACGCCTCTGGTCTTAAAGCAACAATTTATCAGGAATTGTACAAAAAAGTAAAAAAAACACTTCCTTATTATACCGATTGCGACATAAAATAAATAGTCTCATTCAACTGACGGAAGTTTCTCTTAATTGCTAAAACGTGGAAAAATCAAGTGATAAGTTTTGATGTTTTAGAACACAGTTTATTGGAGAATCTCTTAAAAATACGAATTAACAATTTGGAGCTCAAAATTGAGCGGCGATATATCAACGAGATAATACCAAAATTTGTATTTTATGCATGACAGATTTATCAAAGGGAATAAAATTTTTGGATAATTTTCCTTAAATTTTCGTTTCCCCCCTAAATATTTTGATAGATCTAAAAAATATCCGCGTTTAAAATAGAAGCCGATAAAATTCGATGTATATTCCTAAATAAATAATCAACGAAACCAATTCGTTTTCAATGTGCGACAAAACAAATTTGCAGATTGAATCCACGAATGGGATTCGCAATTTTGCGAGGCGTATCCATAAACTGTGCGATTCATCTTTCAGTGGCATTTGAACGGAGTTATAATAAAAATTATTCTTCAGATTGCTTATCTAAATTTTTTAAATGAGGGAAAGAATATAGGGCTCGTAATCTCCGACCGCATGTTTCCTATAGTTTTTATTAATTAGTATTAAAGACATGGAATCGGCGATTAAAAATTTTTTAACAGCCATATAGCGATCAGGAAAACTTTATGGATATTCTAAATGCAAAACACACGTCCTAGGATAATTTACCGGCCGTTAATTTTTTAGATCTTTTTTGATCGATCAATTATAGGATATTTATTAAATTGATAAAAATAAATAAAATAAAACAAATAAAAATAATATTTTAATAATAAAAAACGGACATAAAAATATCTAAATAATAAAATAAATACGAAATTCATTCTAAAAAAAAAGAGCTACATTAAGTATCAGTTATCGCTAAATGCGAATTCTTTTTCGTTGGGAATGCGCAACTGTTTACCCAACCGCTTCATATCTTTTAGGAGTTTCCTTGATTAACATTTGGATTCCAGGAACAAAGTGTCCTCCACCCACGGCTCCCTTTTAGGAACAGCCATATATTACTTATAATACGATGATCACTCGGATATGTCCTTAGACCTTTTGAGATAAGAGGAGATTAAAATGATGGACCAAAACAGACCAAAGAGAAAACCACCGAGCTGATAGGATCGCGACTGAAAAAAATTCGCCGGACTTCAAAGAGAAGCATAAAGCCGTTAATTTTGCGTTCAACATCAGCGGCGAATCTAGAGATTAACAAAATGAGACTGTTCTCCTGCGAATCTGATCTTGGGCCATCTCTCAATTAAATACAAAAATGCTCCAGGTCACGTTTAACACCGGATAAAGGACCTATATGTGAATTCGCCATTATCAAGAAATAAACATAAACATGTTTATTTAAAATCAGACGTATAACCACATCTATACAACATATGCCGTGCATAGGGGCCCACCGGCCGTGAGTGATGTCAACTTATATCTTTCTTTATAGATACATGTACACAGGGCCAGTTCTAGGCGTGGGCGACCGCCCAGGGCGGCCCCTCGCCAAAGTCGGTCTCACATCAAGAGCGGCCATCCAGCTTACACAGGCGTATTTGTGAAAATGGAGGATGGTTGCGGGAAAGCCGGGGCAATCGAAAAATACCCTCTGTTGTACCCTTTAAATGGGTTTCCCATGCTGGTAGATATCCAAAATGGAATGTGTCCCGAAGGTCACCGACGAAATAAGAAGGGCGGGAAATAAATTTCCCATTTCGCCAAACCCTTTTTATCAGTAGATCTTACTGGTGGATATGAGTGGAAAGTCCTCCTTAGGAAAAAACAAACCTCGCCGTCAACAGTTGGAGATCAACGTCCACAAATTCTCATCCACACTAACGCTAGTAAATGACACCCTTTTCATTCCTCTTCTCTTGGGCGTGGTAGGCTGCATTCCAACTCCACCGTGACCTCGGTCCTGCACCTCTTTCGGCCTTTCCCCGGTTTTAGGGGGAAAGGTAAGCGCATTAGACCACCAAATTTGGTTTTGATTTATCTCCTCATCCTACGCAATAGATCTGCGTACTTCTCCTTGTCTGGTTATCGGACATCAGGCTCACAAACGTTGTTCTCTGCCCCCGCCGACTACCTCGAATCGGCCTCTCTTAAAATGTTTGCCGACATTTTTGTAAATTCTGGATCTTGAATGAATAAATTTCATTTTGCATGGCGAATACTCAATTTTCGCGGTAAGTTTATTCCAAATAAATTTATTTTCATCATGATCAAAATTATTTTTATGCAATTAAATGATTCATACAGATCGCCTACCATATTATATTAATCCCCTTTAAAATGAGATTAATACATTTTGTTTTTCTTCGAAAACAAGTTATATGCTAGGAGAAAATAATTATAATGAAAAGGAAAATGACTACGTTATGCAGTGTTTTTTACTTGCCTTGAGTTTAACATATACGCTCTTAGTAGATAATTTCTTTCTTCTGTACAATTAAAATGTGAAATATTTATGTCTTAAATACTAACCGTTCATCTTAATTCTAGCATGTCAGACCATCAAAAGAAGAAAAATCGTCTTTCCGGATGTCAATATAGAAAAAAGTTAGAGAAAGGAGAAGCTTCAAAATAAGAGGGAGCTTTTCTCAAATATTTAAAACCCAAAGAAAATTAGACAAAAGATGGTGAAAGTGACAATGCCGATATTGACAAGTTTAGTATGTACTAAAAAAAATTTAAATTCAGGATGCGCAGAGGAAATAAATCTCGCCCATGATGCAGAACAGTTAGAGGCTGAGGAACAATGCAGCTATAGAAATTATAATAAAAAAGAGCCACAAAAAGAGGTTGAGGGGGTTAATTTTCCCAAGAATCAAAATAATGGAGAATGGTTGGCTTATTCACTTTCGAAAGATTCAGTATTTTGTTTTTGTTGCAAGCTGTTTAGTAAAACGAAAACCTCATTGACATCAGAAGGGAACCGCGACCGATGGGATGTTCTTCTACAGTATGTTCATAATCTAACGCTTAAATCTTTAATCCAAACGCGTTGGGAAAGTCGCGTAGATGCAGTAAAAACAGTAAGGTATCAAAGTGCTGGGATATATGAGATACTGATGTCATTTTCTAACGATGAGCCATTAACTAATTATAATGGAATTAGAACTAGACTTGAAGCATTAATATTAACTAAAGACGTATTTTCTTTTGAATTTATTTTTTGAACTGTTATATGGTATGAAATTTTATTTGAAGTTAATATTTCAAGCAAGTGCCTACAGGAAGTGTCTATCTATATGGTTACAGCAGTAGAATCGTTAAAACGTACGCAATTGTTTTTTGAGGGACTGGGGCAAGAAGATAAATTTGTAAGTTTTAAAGAGACAGCTACAAACTTGCGGAAACTATGCGTTTGAAACCTAATTTTAGAACCGAACCAAAACTTCGTTCATACAAAAAACAGAATGAAATTGGAAAATGATTCTCCGATAAATGATCCGGAAATAAAATTTAGGCTTTGTTTTTACAACACACTCATCGATACCACCAAAGGTTCTATAGCTGAGCGATTAGAGCAGTTGCAGCAATGTTTTCGGTTTTCTGTTTTAATATTGTCAATTCTAGCAACTTTAATGAATCTGCTCTTCGCAAATGTTGTAAAGATTTAGAAATTGCTTTGACCTACAATGAAAACAAAGATGTAGATGCTGAAGAACTCTTTGAGGAAATAAGGGCAATATCGAGAAGGATCGACAAATGTCCTAAAGACATTTAAAATTACATTTGTGGTAATCAGCCCGTGTAATTATTTCCGAATTTATATGTTTCGTTGAGAATCATGCTTACGATCTCCGCAATTTTTACAATAAATATATTTTAAATAAAAATTATAATTCTGCAAAATGTTATTTGTATATTTCATTTTATCGAATGTCTAATAAAAGCGTTATTTCCTTTAGTAATAAACTTTATGGGTAACGCCATGACGATATTAAGGGGGGCTGGGTAATGAAAAAGTAATAGGGGCGGCCAAATCACATACCGCTTACACCTGGAAAATCTCACGCTCCGGCCCTGCATGTACAAGGTAATTTTTTCTGTTTACTTATGATATCAAAACAATGATCAATAAACCCACGTGTTTTCTTTCGGTAATAGGATTTTAATTTTGCATTTATTCTTTATTGATTGTTCCACAGCGGAGCCCATCCGCATTTCTTGCAAACGTAGTCACGCAACTGACTACTGTATACGCAGGAAATGTCCTTGCACTTATGGGAACTTTCTTCCCTTCGTAAATATTTAAAAAAAAAGCATACATACCTGTTCGGATAGATACATTTTATCATAATATAGACAATAAAAATGAACAAAAGGATGTTTTTTTAAAAACAGCATTAGAGTTTTATCAGATATTCTTAAGCATGGAGGAAAATAATAACGCCATATTATTCAGTAATTTTCTACTCCGAAACCACGTGGAAATTAATAGAGATTTACGAAGCTCGCTTTATGGATAAAATCAAGTTTATAATATGTTCCTCCGGTAGCCAAAAAAGTTAGGAAATACAGATGCGCATTTCAGTTACAAAGCGGCCGTCATCAGTGGCGTTTCACCGATAATAGATTACAAATAAGAATAGTAACTACTACTAACGGCGAATATCCACTGATGAGGGCTGCTTTGTAGCCTAAATACGCACCTCTATTTCCTAACATTTTATGGCTACTGGATAGAAGTGTTGTGTCAACCATAGGGAACGCCTATAGTTGTTAAATTAAAAATAAAACAACATTCATCCTGAAATGCCACGCATTCCGAAACGGTACGTTAAAAGGATCGAAAAAAAAAACCTTGTAAACGGTTCAATTTCGCGAAGCTAACTTTTCGACTCAGGAATACATTCGGTATTGCTGCTTAATTTCCATAAAAATGAACTTTCGATTTCCCGCGATACAAATTTTATTACATTTTTCCCTGTCACACCGTCCAAAAAAAAAAATATAACGAGGCTTGATGAACTCCGTCCGTGTCCATATCGAAGTTTTTAAATCGAATTAACTGCTACAGAAAGAGCAACATTTTTTCCAACGTTCTTTCGTCTCTCCTTTACATCTCATGCATTAATCGCGGTGACTGTTGGAGAGCGTCGTTTCTACGCCTAATGTCTTTTTCCAGAGGAGAAAGCGTAACCTAAACCCCCGCATTAGCAATGGAAACGAAAAAGAAGGAGACGAAGGGATGGGCGTGACTGACGGGGCGTTATGAACTGGGAACGGAATGAAAGGCATCCGAGGAAAATTATTCGGCTAATGTGCGGTCACGAATGGCCCAAATCCGGTTCAGGGAATAAATAAAGACTGACTGGAGCGGCTAAGAGATGGATGAACGCGTCCATCAAGAGACCAACACTCTACTTTGATCCAATTACGAAACCGCACGCAACTCTATGGGAATCCGAATTATGAGCTTTGAAGATGGCGCTTTTTCTTCCCCCAGAGGCACATGCAGCTTTTTTTTTACAGGTTATTCTTTTTTCTCTCTCGAGAAAAGGATTCCGTCAAATTCTAATCTCTTTTGTTTTATTCGTGAATATATATTTTTTTTAAAGATTGAGGATTACGGAGCGGAATTTAACGCATTGCGATGTATAAATGTACGATTGACTCCTCTAAAATCAAGATGGCGGCGGCACGAATTTATGTTTGTTTTATTCTATCATGTAACTTTCTCCATTTATTACGACTTTGTCTCCATCGTACGTTTCACCTTATCCTATCACATGTTTTATTGCTGTTTCAAGTCGAATTATTTTAATCTCTGAATTTTAATCTGACGTATTTAAACATCGATGTTTGGAATTAAGGTCGAATGAAACCACTCCATTAAAAAGCTAGTAAACTTCAACATACTGACATAAAATGTTGCTTGACAGACTAGACCCGTCGATTATCGCGTGTAATTTCAAATATAGACTGTTTTCGGGTCATTCCTCTTCGATTATTTACCCTTATAAGCCCAAATTCCGACAGCTGTGCGATCCCCCGAATGTTTATTTCCGCGATAACACGTTCGAAATATCCATAAAAATCCTTTAACGGCGCCGTTATGCCTTTGGTTCGTCGTAATCACCGGACGAATAATCTCGTCCACGTTGGGACGGACGGTTAACGAATCGAAAGCGCGCAGTTTTTAATCATGGCATCGAGAGTGCGCGAGCATTGCGGGAATGAAAATTCGACATTTTTGGGTCACGTGAATTATTTTCCGATGAAGCAGATGTCGCAATACCGTCACTCGCTCGGCGGTCATCAATCACGCGTAATCGAACGAGAGCATCTAACGACAATGTAACGCGTGACACTGCAAGGAAAAAGCGGTCATTAAAAGGCCTTCCTTGAATTCGATTTAAAACTAGCTAGCTCGGAGTAACGATAAAGTAAAATAAAAACGTAAACGTTTTACGGCTTTAGAATATACCTTTAATGCCATACACGTGACCCGAATTATTTCTAATATTTTTTAATCCTTTATTGTGAAGCGGAGTTTGTTTTAATTTAATTTGAAGCAAACCAGTTGATATATCTCCTTTATGTGTAAAATTGTTGGTCAGTTTGAAGTTTATTTACTTGTTTATTTTTGACTCATAAGCAGTAATCGAATGCTAAAAACAACAAGCTCGTATATTTTGTGTGCAAGTTGTATTGTACGCTAAATGAAACTCAATATTTACTAAAGAGATAATTTTTCTGCGTGGGCATCGTCTTCATTTAGGTGACTTGTTTTTTTTACGCAAATAAAATTTGACATTTTTTTACAGATATTTTAAAAATTTATCCTTCGAATTATCCGTGATTGTCTACTACCCCAGAGTTCACTCCCAAATTTATTTCCTGCAGACAAACTGCGCGAATGCTTTAAGTCAACTAACACTTTTAAGAAAAATTTCCGCGCGGATAAAAAAAAAACGGAGCGGATTCCCCGAAATAACCCGCCGATTTAAGCGGCGACGCAGCTGCGTAATGGGATGCGGATTTCGGTCCCCAAACAAAAGCGATGGATTTTAGAAAGGAATCTCCAGCGCAAAATTTCGCCCTGGTCTCCACAACCAAACTTTATAGAAAAAGAGAGAAACAAAAAATATATCTTTAGAAAACGACTTTGAAAATTTTTACTGCGGATAATTCACGAAATATGCATATTTTTTCTAACGTATGAAAAGCTTTAAATTCCGAAATCCGAGCTAATGTTCGAAAACGTATGTCGATTTACATTTCAGAAATACCCTTTATCACTATGGAGATAATTATTACCTCTCTTACTGAATTATTATCTCCATCATACCTAGATTAAAATTACACTTTCAACATCTGGCTTTTGAAGCAAAAAACAGCTATTTTTTTATTCTAAAACGTAAAATCTAACAAACTTCCTGGCAAAAACTCTCTCAAATTCGTTAAATGTCCAATAAAACGCAGTGGAACTTCAAATAAATCTGAAGAATGAAACTATAGAGAAGCCGCCGAGATAACTGCCATGACAGCTTTTTGAAAATACGTCAGATGACCAGAAAATATCTAATACGGCGCATACAATAGCATTATGGTATAACGAAAGAGCTCAGTGCAATTTATTGGCTTAGTCCACATTCCCTTTTGTCAATTCTAACAAGTTCTGGCAAACCTAACTCCAAAAGGAAAGCGGTCATTATTTTTACGGACACGCTGTATGTCTCGTGGTTTCCCGTTCCTTCCATTCGAGTAATTTATCGGTGTTATGCAGGAGAGGTCTTAAACATCAGATCCGAAGGGGGAAAGTGTTATTTGGAAACCATTCCGAGTTTCTTTTCTCTCGCATCGCATCCAAACAAAGGTGAAGGTGGCGAGGAGATCAAACGATTCCCATCATGCACTTCGTTCAAAAGAGTAGCGCATCGCAGATTTCCCTTTACTTTCGCTTCGAATTACAGTTTTCACCTTCATTTATCCACTTGGGGAACGAAACACAATCGCCATAATTCCATTAAGGATTTTAGACGTCCGTTTTTACGACAGGGTTCGCTGCACTTTCTCAATATCCAGCGGAAGTGACGCGGGAAACAGCGTTCGAAAGTTTAACTGAAACGAAACGAATGTATCTTGGGTCTAGAGAAAATGTAGGGTAAGAGGAAGAAGCGCGTTTATCGGCGTGAGATCTGGGTGTCTTGAAATCAATGATGTAATGGCTGGAAATTTCTCGTATCGCAATGAGAGTAAAAGTGAATTTTAGCTGACCTATTCGTCTGGATAGATTAGTAACGCCAGCAAAAATCATCCGTATTAAGAATAAAAACTAATACATCAAGTCAATTCAGCAATGTTTAAAATAGGTAGGGCATTTGATTAATCACCTCGAGGAAACTGAAAAGTATTTGGATATGTAATCAAATACGTAGTAGCCGAATATTAACGTGGGTTTCATAACTTCATTGGGCAAAATAATAAATGTTTTAACACTTCTCTTTTGTGTGGTAACTTCCGCGAAAAAATTAAAGGGATACCCAGATAAAAATGCTTCGGAAAGAAAATCCCGCGATGACGAATCTCGTCACGCGTTAACCATGAAAGCGCGTTCCTACCGTTTGTTGTATATGTCTGTATATAACACCTTCGAAAATGTTGAAAGTGCTTTGGAATAAATTAGAGGAATATTATGCTGGGCAAAGAAGAAGGTCCTCGCTTCTTGAAGGTACTTATTTAGGCTACTGATCTCTAAGAAAAATGGTGTAAGAATGGACGAGAGTAAAATGATAAAAATGTTTATAATAAATTCACCAATCCATGTCGTTTATGCCATGAAAAATAGGAATTCTCGGCGCGGTGACTTGTATATTCGAATTACACGAACTCCTGATAGGAAGGTTTCAGAAGGAAATTTTAAAAAAATTAAAAAATCAAGTTTTTTTACTTTGAAACTTTATACAGTCGAACATCAACAAATCGAACGTCTATGACTAGAATTGTCGACGAATCGAAGAAGTTTATTTTTCACGTTCGCATTCGTTAAAATGAAGTTCCGAGCCTCGAACTTAATAGATCTTCCTACGAGTTTCCAAATATCGACTGTATATCGAAATGTAACCTGACTGTCCATGTCCCCAAGTACATAACCTTGCAAAATTCGCACTAGATTTAAAAAATATTTATTGCTTCTGGAAAACAAAGTGCACGAAAAATTACAAAGTGCATATATGGGAAAGGCAGTAATGCGAAAACAATTTATTCTATAGCCATAAAACTGTTGAAAAAATCACGTGGGGATTTCGGGTAGAGAACACGCGTCCTCAGCAGCAAAGCATCAACCGTAAATATTAACTAACTATTACTACAAAAAATATATACTCGACGAATACGATTTTTTTTGTTTTGGGTTGCATACAATACAGGATATGTTATCGTGCTTCCACAGCGACAAGTGTGATTTTGCGATGACTGGTGCAGTTTAATAAGCGCGAGTCGAATCAGTTCGATAGAAAAAACTTTTTGGATGATTTTCAATTAAATTAAATCGGCGAAATTATTCGTCGTCACATTTTTTCACGTGAGAAAAATGCAGAGGAGATGAAAAGAGTGGAAAGATTGAGGGGCAATGGAGGATTCGAGGAGATGCAAGAATTTTAAATGACAGCCACATAAGGTGGGCTTTCAAAATTTATATCTAAGGACTGACTAATAAAATCATACATATTCAGGAAAGAATTACAGAGCTCATCTTAAGTTTAAAATCAAAGTGATAAACTATGTCTCTCCAATAGTCATAAAGAGATACAAAGCAGCCGTCATCAGTGATGGTTCACAGATCAGAGATTTAAAAAAAATTGATTTTCCAAAATATTTTTATGGATATTGGAGAAAAATAGTTTCCAAATCATTTAAATAATTTTAATCTCCACTTACCTCCAAAGAAGCAGAATAGTAGGACCTTCAGAGGCCACGTGCTCACGTACCCCATCTTGGAAGCGTAAAGTCTTTACAAATCGGAACTCTGGGCAGACCTAGTTTACTTTTTCAGTAGGTATTTTTCGTCTGCAGAGCAACAGCGTTCGTCGGAGTAATCCTTCTCCCCAATCGAAATAATCGCACCGCTTTCTCACACGGACCCTGTCTTTTCCTCGCAATGTGTTCTTCCAAGTGTGAAACTCTCCATCCTCCGCCTCCCCCTCCTCTCCTCTTCCAAACTCCCTATCTCCTCCCACTTCTCTCTCCCTCTCACTCTTCCTCCGCCTATCCTCCGTTCCTCCTGCCACACGCCTTCAACATGGCCAAGGCATCGCAACCCGCGAGGCGCCAGGTACCTGGAATTAAAAGAAACAGGGAATAGGTGAGTGTTTTTGTTCTTACTGTCTTGAATATTAAAGCGCAGAATGTTGAGGTTCAGTACGTTACTCGTGTTCAATTAGGGAGAAAGTAGGTCTCGAGGCATGTTCAAGTTAGCCTATAGGATACGTAAGGCCCGTAATGAAATATGATGGAATTTCTGTAATTTTAACCTTAAGAGGAGACGAAAAACTGGATATATACATGATTTGAATGACAGTACTCCAAGATAATTTTTAGGGATATTGAAAAGTACATTCTTCGAGTAAACAAAAATTCTAGAGCTTGAAGTTCGAGTTATAAGGGCAATATTTTAAAGGTGTCATTAAATAATATTCGATGAATAAGATATGCCATTTCACATAAAACACTTTAAAAATTAGTCACGCACAGTTTTTTTTAGCAGGCAAGTTGAAGGGATATGTATGTATAATCTATTCCATGATTTACTTTACCTGAATTTCATGATTAAAAAATTATTGTAATTAATAGCTAGACAGTCGATTCTGGTCGAAAATTTATTTAAAAACTTGATTGAATGTTATAAAACACATTAACATTTAATGATTTTAATAAGGCACTTCTAATATTTTTTCAGATAAATGAATTAGCGGAACTATAGAGCTGCCGGATTATACGGGGAGGCGCGGTCATTCACGTTATGAGACCTCCCGTGACATAACCGATGACATGGTCTTTTTGACCTTGTACATTATGAAAATGGAACTTTTTTGTATAATTTTTAATGTTAATTCTAATGATACTACACCAGTGATGGCGAACCTTCTATTGCCCGCGTGCCAATATTACTGAAATTGTCGAATCTTTACCGCCTCGCGTGCCACAAGAAAGTCCTTGATTTTTTTCGCGGGCCAACTAAATTAAATTCGTAATCAAGACATAAGAGATTGAAATTTGTAACCATAAAACTAATGTTTACAATAGTTAACTAGATAATAACACAAATGTTTTTTCGGCACTAAATCAGTACGATAAATTCTTTGATTGGTATTCACCTTTCGTTGGCGTGCCACCCAAAATCGTCTTGCGTGTCACTTATGGCACGCGTGCCATAGGTTCGCCATCACTGTACTACACCCACTAAATGCGAAAAATAGCTGGTACCAAGCAAATGATGCTAGTCATTTAGCGAAATCGGTCGTAAAATTAAAAAAATTGTGGAATTTAACCAAGTGTTTTTCGTAAATATGATAACAGGTAGTAACAAATTTATCCAAATGCTGTTTCGAAAGGCAAAGACTTGAATGTCTGTCACGTGGATACCATGGATAGTGACAGCACTTCTGAGAACAGCTAGTTTTCAGCCTAAATACGAGCAGGGACTGATAATCAGGATAGTCAGTGTAGCGCGCGCGACGCTGGTAGCGTTTTGCCGCCACCACCTGATGTTTTACGGTCCGGAAAATTGTAGACGCATTTCGACAACAAAATTTTAGTCAGATTAATAACCAAAGAAAACAGCTGTTTATGAAACGGGCATCTAGACTTCCAAATTACTTTGCAGCTGTTGGAGCTTTCTCGAGTATGAATTTGATTTCAACCATAATGCGAGACCTAAGGTCCGGATTACGCATATGTATCACTCAATCGTTCATGACTAGTATCCTATATAATTTATTTGATACGAGTCATGAAGTAGATCTGATCGATCGTTATTTTAAAAGCAATTTAATTGCACACTAACGTATTTTTCCTATTAATCTATTTTCTGAACTGCAAGTCGCGTTCGTTTACATATCCTACTTCGTCGAGTAGTAAAAAAAAAACACAACAGTTATACTTTTTTAGCGTTTTATTTTGTAAACGCGCTTGTTTTCGCTCTGTCTGTCCGTCTGTGTAATCGATTAAATCAAAATAGCAAGTAAACGGTAAGAGGTAAGAGGACTGAAATTTGCAGGGTGCATGTGAAGCCATTTATTACGCTGCCAAAGAATTGTTTTTGAAAAATCGGTAGTTGGCAGGAGGTACCTTCAAAATAAGATTCTGAGCAAATGATAAATATAGAAAGTTAAAACTTATTAATTAATTATTGAATACTATAAGTCATACAAATATAATACTAAACTTATAATATAAACTTATAGAGATCCAATTTCTGTCATATGTTCTTCTTCATTAATTTCTTTGTATTTCTGTGATATTCTTAAAAGCTTCCATCGATGAAAGGCAGTTAAGAAGGTTGCTTATCATTAAGTTCCGTGAAAGTCAACCACCGACCTTCAACTGTAATCCGAAGTTGCCTCGGCTCGGGAGAAATCGAAAGTACATTTAGATTTCGGGAGTTGATACACCAGCGCATTACCTCTCCCACTACTATCTGGCACAGTGATCGCCCGGAGGCCAACTTTCATCTTAACGTCGTTTTTTTTGTAAATTGAAAGAGTAAATATCCAAGCGTGCACGAAAAAAACAAGTTTTCAGCAGCACATTCGGTGTGTTTGAACATCTTATATACTCTTATGTGAATGGACGAAGCTCGCATAGTGCATGGGTGCGTTATTATATCATAAGATAGAAATATTTCACCACGCGGTTTTGCCCAACGCTGCCTTTACTGAGATGCGAAAGGGACTGCTATAAGTTTCCCTAAACTTTTAGTGATATCCATGAATTATATTTTAGAGGATACTTCGACAAAAATTAGTAGTTTCTAGGCATAAGGATTTAACGCTAGATGCGCCTATTTTATTAAAATTCTACACTTAGAAATGACTTGGACAAGATTCGGTCTAGTTTTCATGGGTTGCAATGGTAAACATGCTTTTGCAGCTTCTTGAGAAGAATGGTCCTTTTTTTCTACCAGCAGACGTTCTGCTTTTTCTTCGACAAATTTTCTCGAAAATTCTTACAGAATTTATTAGTATCCACATAAAAAATTGACAAACAGCTGAAAATAAAAAACACGCTGCTGCCTCCTCATCAAGAAAGTGCAGTTCTAATACTTTATAAAAAATACCGCTCATGCGTGGATTTTTCAAATCGGCACAGCAACATGTATTTCAATCACGGAGTTCGCCAATAATTACACGATTTAAAAAATACCTAAGCACTTATAAGAATATGCATATCAAATTATTCAATTATTATTAAATTTATAACAATAATACTAATTATTACTATTCAATTCCACCAATAAAAACGAACATAACGAATCAGCTCTAACATTAGCTTCGAGCGCAAATATTTATCCGTTAACACCTTAACTAACCATGGAGCATTAGCAGCGAACTCAGATTCGAACCCCGGCGGTGGGATTCCAGGGATCAACCCTTTCCATGTTACCGTGATTAGAGGAGTGGCGAGAACAGCGCCCTGTCCCAAGGAACTATCAAGGGGCGTGGCGTCCAATGTCGCGCTATACATGGGGAGAGGAGGTCGTTGCCAGCATCTGGCTTCCCACGTGAGAGGACGGATAAATGTCCTTTTTCTAGCTGATGATGGGATCGGAATGGGAGAAAAGCAATACGTAAGAATGGCAAACGATAAAGAGAACTTGAAGAGTTTTCCATCTCGACAGCCATAAGCATCGTGGTTTCACTGTGTAAATTAGGTGACTAGGAGGAATTTCGCGAGGACGATCAATCAACATTTTTCGACACGTGTAGAACTCCGTTAAGAGAGTAGATCATGCTCGGCTGACGTACTGAAAAAGCAAATCTAACAGGTGAGATAATTACTGCATAGTAAATTACACAAGGCGTTGTTTAATTTTTTTCACATAAATTTTAGTAGGCAAATATTATTGAATCCTTACGAAACGCAGCAAAAAGTTTAGGAATAAAAAAATTCGATATTTGAAATTAAAGTTGCAGAATTGAATCTTGGTACTTCAGTTTTAAAATCCCATTAATCCATAAATACTTCCCTGGAAACATTGTGTATTCTTCTCTTTGTTAGCAAAAAACCCGACTGTTCCCCAGCAGCTAATCCTTAATCCACCAATTTTTTACCATGTCTAGTTCTCATATAGACTGCCTTATCTTGAAAATTCGACTTCTCCCTCAATCGGGGGCCGGAATTTTTATTCCCAGTTTCTTCGAGAGCGAAAATCGTCTTTCGATGATCTAGAATGATTTTTTCCTTTCGATCTTTGAGGATGTCTTTCGACAATGATATTCGGATAGATATCGTGTAATCGATGCAAAAAAAACCTTATGAGCGTGTTTCAGAAAATGATAACAGTGGAAACATCACATGAGAAATCAAAAACGTTTAAGAAAGGATAAAAAGAGAAATTCTTAGGATACATACTGTCAAACTATCGTCCTTAAGATATCAAATCGTTAACACATACGAATATAAAAACAACTCAAACTAAAGAATACTAATGATCGACTTAAAAAAAATTCAATGCATTGAAAATAAAATATGTACGAATTATACACTTACGTTACTTAAGCATAAGCATTTTTCAATGACGTCAGACTGTTACTCTCAGAATGAGATCAAAGACGTTCGGTCATCACTTAAATATAACGCTTTTAACGGAGGTAGTGGAAGGAGAAGAGAAAGAAGGTGAAAGTAAAGGTCAGAATCACGGGGAAGGAGAACTTTGCACTTACCGTCACTTGGTTACGGATACCAAAGCCACGCAAGGCATATATAAAGAATAGCGTAATGCAAAAGGTATAAATGATATGTTGCCGTAACGGAGCTGAGTAAAACGTGCTTATAACTTGTGTACTCTTAAAAAAGTTTCGACAGAGTCGCCATCAAGGGTAAGAAATTTGATCTTTATTTTGTTATCGGACAAATGATACGAAAAGAGGGATTCAAGGATTCGAGCCCGTGGACCTAGCACTGAGCAATAGCAACATCGCTTTAATGCAGAGAGAAAATGTTCTCTTCTGCTGGCAAACGTGAACTAAATTAAAGATAACAGAACCTAATCAATGTTTTTAGAGAATATTCGTATAATTAATTATAATTATTTTTTCGAAAAAAAAACGTTATTTCTACATTAACGCGAGAAGCCGCGTTGCGTTAGCAATAAACTCTTTAAAACATGTAAATCTCAATTACGGAACATGAGTTCTGAGGAAATTTATCATAAGGGAACAAAAAAAACGCCGTTATTTCTTAAAAGTAGAAGCAGTAACGGAGCGGAGGAGGGATCTGGAGGTCAGAGGTCGCGTCATGCACCATATTTTCTGAAATCCCTCCGTCGCTTAACTCTTCCCACACACAAACACACCTCAATCCCACTCAATCCCCTGAGTTCTCCGAAATTAAATCGTGTGGGTTGCAGGGCACGCGCACACCTCACTACTTGAAGGCTCACGTAACCTTTCATGACGTCATCGACGAGAGTGACGTCACCGCTCAGACAAAACTTGTCGAGCAGCTTCTTACTCGCCTTCTATTCTTAGTTTCTTCGCCCGTTTCTTACAGATTTCCATCTGAAGAAAAATGCTGATCGTTGCATTTTGGAGAGTCTGTGCGTGACTTCGGCTGTGCGTGAAGGCTGCGGCGCGGAAAGTTGGAATTAGAACTTGAAAATTATCCCGTTAGGATGTAAAATTACGGACGTTGAGATAAAAGGTGGAAAACTGAGTTAAAAAGGGGATAAAAATTTTTGTAATCGCAATACCTTGGTTAACATTTTGGTTAATTTATGAATTGAAAGAGATTAAAAAATAAAACCTGAATTCGGTTCCTGCTCAAAGTCCCTACAGTCTGGTATAAGGTTCTGCGTGTAGGTCAATCATTTCTACTCCATCCTGTTGAATGTGGGTTAAGCAATCTACTTTGAATCAGAATTAAACCGAACAATATGGAAAAGAAAGTTATTAGCAACAATATCTGCCTAACATATTACAACCACACACCTACTAAGGATCTCGAGATAAAATTAAAACTCTAAAAGTTATTGCTGAATTACAATTTATACGTTTATAAATACTCGTAGATGTGCATGCATGTAAAGTATAGCCCGGATGCAACGACAATCGAGGACTGGAAAATCCTTTTCGTTGCGACAGAGCGATACACGATCCAGGTGAGCACATAGAGCGTATTAAAAAAAGGTTTGGACATTTCAAGAGTAATGGTGAGATAGATGGTTAATTAAATGAGCTCATCTTAACCGAAGTTCGAGAGAATCTTCATCCTACGCCCACTAGCTCCAGCGAGGGTAAACAAAGTTTCCCATCACGAATACGTACTACTCCCATATTACTCTCATGAAATTAAACATATCGTAATATTGACAAAATTTGGCTTTCCCAATTCATAAACAGGTCGGGAAAACCAGAAGCGCATTTTGCGGATATGTTCATCTGGTTTTCCCAACCCTTTCATGGCTACTGGTTTTTCATAGTCCATTTCAGCAAATTATCATTATAGTTAAATGGCAATATTCAGCTGATAAATTCTACGAGCTGAGCGCGTACAAGAAAATCCCTGGTCAAACCACTGAATTTCCTTCTTCAGGCACTGGAAAATTTTATTGTATGGGTGGAAAAATTTCAACTTCATTAGCACATATAAAATATTTACTTAAGCTCATTTTCGTTTGTCCCTTACTTTCATTTTGACAATATAAAATAAATTATTTCGATTTAAAACTTCGGGATGTAACGGCGATTTCAACACAGGACTAAAAATAATGAAGTTAATTTTCCATGAAGTTAATACTTGAAAATTATTTTCCTGCAGCTATCCTTTGCTTTTAATACGTATACATTTTCACTAGCTGTTCGTTATGCTTCTTCACAAGTTCAATGCCGATATTATGGTCTCCATGTAGCTACATATGAATTTTCAAATAATGACATCCTACTCTGTTACATTTTGAAAATATTGCAACATTTCTTTTCATGTTTGTTCAGCGAAAGATCTAAATGTCTAATTATTTTTATCACTGAATTAAAAATTTCTCTTTTGCCTCTCGCAATACATTAATATTTCGCAGCAGGCAGTATATTATCTTTAGACGGCTCAGAAAAGGCACGCTTGCCTTTTTTGACCCAAGCCTGGTTTATGTTTTATAAATAGCGCGTTGCTGTTCGGACAAGCGAGAATAAAACGGGGCAGAATCATCCTAAGAAAGCAGTTATGGCAACTCAGGATGAACATTTCGAGGCAATACAATGAAGTTACTGGAAAACTTATCGGCTAGATGGATGCATGTTACGAATACGTAAAGAGGCCTGTCTTTCTATTTCCCTTACCGTAATTGTATAATAGCGTCTGAACATTCATGAAAACTTTTTCCATTATCCAGAACGAGGTTATGAAGTGCCATTTATTAAAAATCTGTTTTCAGCCATTGGACGAGTTCGATAATTCTCCATTGGACTTTAAGGGTGACTGTTACTGATTCTGTGAAAAAATAGACAAGACTCAAAAACGGTCAAATGAAAGCATAATTTCCCATTTAACAACTGAAGATGGTTTGCGCGCACGTGGGAAGCACCACCGAAATCATAAATAAATGGCAGATAATAATATTAATTCGAAATTTGTTAGTTAACAAAATGTATTCAATAAGAGCGAATAAAATACGTACCTAGTGAGAAAACCCTATTTCCCTTGCTATACAATCTCGTAGTTCGACCGTTATTCTCCGAAATCCCTCCAAACTTTCTTCGGAATGGCTTCTCCTTTAGCCTAAAACCGCTGATCGATGTGATGAATAAATCACTCTCTTGGAAAACCCTGCTGGCGGACGCACACGCAACGCACGAATTCCTCCTAAATATAACCCGAAACTCTTAACAACTCTTAACGTATATCACTCACATTTTCGATTACGGCATACCATCGCTTTACTGGAAGAATGCGTTCATCGAAATTGGAGTTTTACGCTGAAATCGTTTAGAGCGAGCCACATTTGACGGGTCACAAGTGGAGATTCTTTCCAATCAATGCCATAGATCCAAGCTGATTTTATCGAAGTGATGTCAATATTCATGAAATAAGAATGAAAAATGCTGGTTTTTAGGAGGATAATGTAGGTTAAAAGCTGAGTAATGTATTCTTCAAGGATTTTAAGTTCTAAGCAGAAGAAGCGTTTATGAGCGTATGTATTCCGGTTTCATTTAATAAATACATAGTTACTTTGTATTAAATATAACGTTTAGTCTCGATCATAAGACTGCCTAGAATGACAGACCAGCAAATTGCTTAATTCAAGACTTTTTAATTTTTTTACGACCTGCTGATTCCCTCTTACCTACGCAAAATGGGTATATAAGCGGTAGTGCAATGAATAGCTGGACAGTTTCAAAAGTTTAGGAAGATAGGTGATTGCACTCTTGGTTATTTTAATTATAATTCAAGATTGAACCGTTTATGTAGAGTTTTATCAACTTTTATAACATCTTTATTTGGTTCATATACACATCATCATCATAGGTAGCCTGTCCTTAGACAGGTCCATGATTATTCATGGTTAAAATTGGTTCTCCATATACTCCTATTTTCCGCAGTCATCTTCATTCATGTCTTGATAGCTCTCTTTTCCTTTCAAGTCATCTATCAGCTGAAACCTTTTCCTACCTCTTTCTCTTTTTCCATCCAGTTTTCCTTCTTTAATCTCTCTCCACAAGCAATGTCCAATCCAGTTCGCATTCCTCTTTCTGATAGTCTATATAACAGTCCACTCCTCGCTTATTCGTCGTAGTACTTCCTCGTTTTTCATTCTGTCCATTTTATCCTCAGTATCTAAAGTGATACGTTAATTCTTCAATAAAATCGAATTATATTACTCGGAAAAATGATATATTCATCAGACAAAAATCATTTTGTGCAGCTAAAAATTATAAAAAACAAAAACATTTTTAAAATTTAACTTTTAGAACGCACTAAAATGCAATAAATAAATACGGAGATAGAAGAACCGCGCTATATTCTAAATTTGTATCAAACGATTTCCGAAAAGTTTAAAAGTCATCTTCCTAAAGTTTTATAATTTTATAATAAAATTTGATGTACAAAAAATGTTTTTTTTCATTTTAAGTTAATAAAGGAATCGTTTAACTTGGATATCATTTAGAGGGGAAGAATTCCACGAATCGACACAATTTTACGCAGTTAGTAATGCTACTGGTAGACTGTAATCCCTTTGTCTTCTCAGAACAATATTGAGCGCTAAAGGTTTGTACCGCTCTGATGACGAAAGCCTTTGCGTGCAGACGCCGCGGCGTACGTGCAAAACTTTCCAAGTTGTAATAGCCTCAGTGGTTCAACTACACCTCTCTCGGAAATTTAACTGACAGGTAAGTCAATGCAGGTCACAAAAATCTACTATGTGGTGAATGTTGGCGATTTTACTACAGTTTGATAAGCGCCTATAAAATTGTAGATCTTTATCGATGGTGTTTATTTAAAAATCTTTGCTAATGGAAATTAAAAAAATAAGAATTTGTTACAATAAGAGTTTTAAGGTTTGGTGGAATAAGATTACTAATAGTGGCATAAAAATTATATGAATGTGCAATTTTAGGTGAATTCTGCGAATGCTATTTACAAAAAAAATCCAATTAAATAATCATATCCATTTTATTCAGCAGGAAACATCAAAATAAGGGTTTTAGCGCGAACCATTTAATTTGTTTCATAACTAGTTCATAAAGAGCACTCGAACATACAAACGATAACATAGGCGGTTTCCTAGCACAGAGACTTGAGATACGGAGATAAAAATAAGCATCAATATACACAGCCACTGTGAACAAAAATATTCGGAAAAGATATAAATCACCAGCACAAAGGGCGGTGGCGTAACTTAGTAGCGGAACGGTCCGCGGCAAAATATTATCGATGGTCTCTATCACTCTTCTCCCTCATCCAACAAATGCATACGTTCAATTAAAACTGAAACCCATTCAAAAACCTACCAAGTTGCGTTTATTACAGGGTTATCGGTAGTTATAAACAAAGTATGGGTAGTTATAAACAAAATATCGGTAGTTATAAACACATTATCAGCAGTTATAAACTCAATATCGGGAGTTATAAACACATTATCGGCAGTTATAAACACAATATCGGGAGTTATAAACACATTATCGATAGCTATAAACACAGCCATGCCCATTAATTAGTGCGGTTCAAGATGGAAGGAAAATTGTGCGTAATTAGCGGTGATGACTCCAATGCCAGCGTAAAGGAATTAAAGGAGGTAGCTGTAAAGGAAGGAAAAAGAAGAACAACTGTTACTGATGAGAAAATATAAATATTTCACAACATGAGGAGAGAAGGTGAGCCTCCAAGTAAAATGGCAAGACATTTAGGTGTTTCTAAGTCTGTGATTTACAAACTCTTACAAAAAGTGCACGAGGCAGAAGAAGATTCAAAAGAGGTTGATTTGAAAAGAAAAAGGCCTGGACCCAGAGCACAGCAGGTGACGAATTTATCTGACAAAATATGTGAAATAATCCAAAGTGACTGCTCCTTGACCCAGAGAGGCATACAGGAAAATTAAGAGAACGTGAAGCGATCTGTTCCCAATCTACAATATCTGAAAACCTAAAAAAAATTGGCATTACACGAAAACGCTTATAAAGAAGAGTTATGAAAACAATAACTCCAGAAATTATTTCAAAAAGACAGATGTACTCCCGTGAAATTATGTCCGTTTCATCAGGTAGAATTTTATTTCTTGACGAAACAGGATTTAATTTACATAGCACAAATAATTATGGGTATTCACCAAAACACACTGAGGCTATCAGAATGGTTCCTACCAACCGGGGGAGAAACATCAGCTTGATCGCTATAATCACAATTAACGGAATTGGAAATTTCAAAATAAAAGACGGATCCCATAACACAGATTCTTTTATTGAATTTCTTGAAGACTGTAAATCTAAGGATATATTTAAAGAAGAAATGTGATTTCTTGGCTTGAAATGAATGTCAGCTACAAATTTATTCCTCCATATACTCCACAGTTAAACCCGATAGAAGTTTTTAGTGTTCTCAAATCTAGGTATCATGCAATACGTCCCATTCCTGAATCATCCACGCAGATTTATGAGTACATAGTAAGATGTATAGAAAATATGAATAGTGACAGAACATTGAGATTTGAAGTATTTTATAAAAACATGGAGAAGTATCGCGATTTGGCGTTTCAAGGCCTTCTCTTGTAGGTAAGTTTGAGTTTTTCCTTTTTGTATCATTAGTTTGCTTTGAATAACGTTATTTTAAAGTCATTTTTAAATCATATAAAATTGTTTAAAAATAAAATTTGATCCGTGATAGATATGTGTATACATGTATTCGTCTGAAGCTGTAGTTCTCCGACAGATTCGTCAGGCAACTCCTCCGTACAACTGGCGTTTGACCGCGGTTAGTGATCAAAAGAATACATGAAAACCAAAAAAGAAAGATTTCTCGGTAAAGAAGACCAAGAAGAGATTGTTTTTATTTTACTTATCATTCGTAATCATTTTTTGTTAACAACTTTAAATTGTTTTATGAAGTTCTAGTTAATAATTCTTATAGTGTTGTAATTTAAGGATGATTTATTGTCTCAAAAAAGGTATTACCAACTAAATGCTGTCGTGTTTAATTAATTTACGAGCTAGCCTCGTAAAAGCGAAAATATGACATAGACATTCCTTCCTATCAAGAATTATTCCAAGCTATTACTAATGTAATACAATGTTTTACAATGTAGTTCCTAAGAACGTGTTCCGTCAACTCATTTTCTTCTTAGTAATCACTTTAATCTTATCATCTACGACTTCCCTCTATAATACGTAATAGTCACATCATTTCTCGAACCATTAAGTACACATTACCATAAGAATACCTAATTACATACTAAGAGATTGTAGTACTGTCTGTATATGTAAGATACGAACACTCTTCCTTCATCCATTTTTCACTCATATTTATTAATTTAGTAGTTATCATCGCTTTCCATTAGTAATTAATTTTTGATTTATGATTCATTTTCATCGAGTACTGTCTTCGCGAAGCAGCAACTACTGTATAGAGTAAGTATAACGAAAGAAATAACTTCGAAAAAATACATATTATTTATATATTTTTATCAGGAGCCTCGTTTCTTTTCGTTGTTAAACTAAAAATTAAATTTTCACTTTTATTTACTAATTAAAATCACATATTTATTACTAACTATGTTTAAATGGCTTTCCGTATTGAAAAATTACTTGTCAATGCATGGGTATGGCTGTGTTTATAACTATCGATAATGTGTTTATAACTCCCGATATTGTGTTTATAACTGCCGATAGTGTGTTTATAACTCCCGATATTGTGTTTATAACTGCTGATAATGTGTTTATAACTACCGATATTTTGTTTATAACTACCGATACTTTGTTTATAATTACCGATAACCCTGTACTCAAACAACAGGAATATAAGGAAAAGGATAGTTGTTTTTAAATTTCGCTGTCCAAAAATAATGATTAACTGGAAAGCCACTCAGAAATTTGCATAAAAAATAAAAATCGCCAAAAAAATCTACGTTCGTAAAGATTCTAGGGCTGATCCCAGGGGCCCCTGGATTTGGCCACCCCGATGTTACGCAACTGCCGAAGGGAAGACACGATACCCGAAAGATTTTCACAAATTCGGAAAAATTCTAGGTCCCACCCCATGCGCAGAGGTCCTGAGTCCGTGGCACTTGTCCACCCGCGTCACTGCCAAAGGGAAGACGCAACGTCCGTAAGATCGGCGATCGAAGTGTTATAAAGGTTCGAACGCATTTCGTAATTCGTAATTCCGCTCAGGTACGACCGACGGACGAAGTCGCGCACAGCAAATGATTCCCACGAAGCGTCGCTTCCGCGGTCTGCGATTTCGTCGCGTACTACTACTCCCTCTCTCTCTCTCTCTGTCTCTCCCCCACGCCTTCTATTTTTTTAAATTCCTCTTCCGTTCCTAGTCTACGGAACGCTGCACCGAAGGCTCGCCTGCGCCGAAGGACACGGATCGAGGGACGCGTCGAGGACACGCCGCGTCTCCCTTTCTTAACTCTGCGACCTCTTTCTCTTCCACCTCCCTTCCGACGAACGCGCGTCCGTGTCTGGCGCCTCTGTTAACATCCAGATTCGGATGCGCGGCATAATGAGAGCCTTCGACGGATAAAAGTCTTGGGATAAGGCCGTCAATTAAAGGAGAAAGACAATGAAACAGAAAAAAGACAGCTAGGATAAGAAAGAGAGAGAAAAAAGGAGAAGAGCAATGGGAGAAAGAAATGCGAACGAAGAAAGACAAATGTGGAGACAGTTAAAGAGGGGCAGAGAGGGAAAAAGAGAGAGAAAGAAAGAATGAAAGGGAGAAAGATTGAGAGGGAAAGTGAGAAGGAGAGGGAGACAGAAAAATAAGCAGCATAATATGGATGGAGGAAAAATAGACACAGGTATACAGAAGAACACAGAGATAGCAAAAAAATGAAAATTGAGGGAGAGACTTATAGAGAAAGACATATACCGATAGACAGACGAAGACAGATATACTGTGTGCGGAGAGAAAAAACTGAGAAAAAAAGACAAAGCTGTAGACAAAAATAGAAAAGAAGAGATGAAATGACAAGAAAAATACGAAAGATGGAGAGGTAAAGAGACGTACAGAGATATAAAGGAGGAGGGAGAGAAACACTAAGAAAGGACAGGCAGAGGGAACAGACAAACAGGCAGAGAAAGGGAAAACGCGGGAGAAAAAAGAGGAAAAAGAGTGACAAAGAAAGACAGAGTCAGATAAGGGCAGAGACACATAACAGACAAAGACATTCAAAGAGATACAGAGAGAGAGAGAGGAAGACAGAGAAAAGACCAACAAGAATTTAAGAATGAACTGCGCATCTTAAAAAGGCTCGCTTCGCGAATGCGTACCAAATCGTTAGCTTCCATTTCTCCGCCTTACAATTTTGTTTCGATGTGAATCCATCAAAAAATCTAGTTTAACCTTGACATCAATTTGTTTCGCATATTACAATTTCCTTTTCCACGTATCTGACACGTGCATTACAACAGAATGGATTGCGTGATGAAGGAATGACGCGAAGAGAACATCCACGCAAAAGATCGGACGATATCACGAGATTCCATCGGAGAACAGAAAGACGGTCGAAAGAGAAAAATGGCGGTACACGTAAGTGGCATTCATTCAAGATCGGAGAGTTTAATGGTTGAAATATCCATCAATCTATCTTCCTAATCTTTTCCAGCATGAATTTCCCACCAAGAAAGAGACGATCGCTCATTCATTTCGCCGTTTTGTGTTGCCACGAACCATCGAGTTATTAGGGTTTTACAGTAAACATCAGTTAAAAGTAGGCAGGAGTTTTTGGATTATGATTAATGAATTACGCTTCCTACAGATAAACTGCTTTAAGTCAGACTTTAACAGACAAAATTAAAATTAGGGCAGTAGAAAATATAGGAGAAATTCGAATTCCGCAAAGGAATCTTAAGGCGTAAAGCAGTGGTTCTTAACCTTTTTTGGCTGCGACCCAAATTCTGGCCGCGGCGACCAATTTCCTCCAATAGCTCAATTGTAATAAGTAATAAAATGAACAGGAATTTAATAAATAAATGAAAATAAGATCTCAGGTTATTAGCATTGAACGGGTTGTTAGGATGAATGATATATATGGATATGGAAAGCAATGGAAGATCTTTGACGGTCCACTCGAAATCGCTTGGCGACCCAATTTTGGGTCGCAACCCAGGGGTTTAAGAACCACTGGCGTAAAGTATCATTAACGTTACATAAAATTTTTAAAAGTAATACATCCGGTAATACAGATATGTATGTAGCGACTGAAGACCGAAATGAGACTAAGACTAATGCCCACTTTAGTCGGCTAATTACGATATGAATCAGGTCATTCGATCGGTAAAATCATCAGCGAATCGATATTCAGCCCGCTGATAAAGACCGATGTTATTTATGTGTCGAGTTTCGCCTAAGTTGAAGGGTTTTATAAATTGAAAATCAAATGGTAACGTTTCGTCAGCTGGCTGCAGTGAGGTATCTTTTACGATATGTGAAATTTTTTAAAGTAAAACGTCTGTTTGTATATTGTGTGTATGTAGCGACTGAAGACCGAAATGAGAAAGTCATCAGCGATTCGATATTCAGCCTGCTGATATCGACATAAATCGACCGATAACGACTGGTGTTGTTTATGTATTGAGTTTCGTCAAAGTTGAAGGGGTTTCATAAATTGAAAAACAAATGGTAACGATTCGCCAGCTGGCTGCGCTGAAACAGCTCTTAGACGTTTTGGAAACTAAAACGCGGAGATGTTGTTTATTTTTATCGTTTCAGCCGCTTTTATTTTAAATTTTGTCTCAAAATTTAATTTAAGGAAACTTAGAGACCAGAACCGGATAGTTTGAGTAAGTATCGGCAGCAATTTAACTCCTGAATTGCAGCAGGAACTCCTTGAAACTAAAAAACTTCCCCAGTCATTCTGCTTCCAAGCAAAAAAATGTAATTATTCTTCAATCAACAAAAGCATCGCTATTTAACATAATTAATTTTTGTATTTAAAAATACTCGTCGAATTAAAATTAGCCCTATGGGCGATGTAAATGTTATCCGGATATTTGCATAGACGCGCATTTTCCAATTGTTATTTCGGAACTTGTACGTCCATTTCGGTCTATGTTGCCATCACTTTGTCTTTAACCCTACATATAGCCAGGGGCGTAACTACGGTTTTGGGACCCCCACGCAAGTCAACTTTTTGGGGACCCCATTTATATAAAAATATATGAAATTATTATACCGTTTTGATTTTTATCGATTTTTTTTTACGTTTTAATTCCGAAAATACATTGAGACTTCTATAATTCTAACATTATAAGGATAGGACAAAACAACTCCAAACACTTGAGAAGATGGGTATTTTCGTCTTCATTTCGAGCGATGAAATCTTTCATTATCATAAGGATACTACTACCACGAATACCTTACGGCAGATTACGGGAAAAATTCTAGGTATTTTTGTGGGGCCCCAAATATCTTGGGGCCCCACGCACTGTGTGGGCCTGCGCCTCCAAGTTACGCGCTTGCATATAAATAGCATATACTAATAAATAATCACAAACACATCAACACGGTGAAACAAACATCCCCATATAAATACGTGATTTGGTATTTAAAAAGACCATTCTGAATCACGGTTTGGTTAATTAACTTGTAGGCACAATCGCGGGCGAAGATATTATTTCCCAAATGGCATTAAATTCCGTGTGAACGATTAGTACCGTAGACCTCTGTTATCTCGAAATTTTACACATTTGGCTAAATGAGTGATGAATTGTTAGCATATACCTATAAGATATTTCAAAGTAAAAACGAGAAACTTTAATCTCCGTGATTAATTAATTTTTCGTTGCTGTTGAAATTAGAGGTCGCCTTTCCACTCCATACTGTCCTATAATCGAGTCAATGCGCCCTTTTAATTCCATAATGTTAGCAATAAGATTGCCCCCATAAATAGGTAGATTTTATCGCAGTTATCACCATCAACGCTGGCAAGAAATTTTTCTGTCCTTCGAATCCCATTCGCACGCGAATCTCGAGCAATATTTACCGGCTTATCGAAAATCTCATGCGCAGAAAAAAAATCCAATGACGGGGCACCATCGCGTGGTGGCCATCTTTTCATCTACTTTGCACATTTTACGATGACTAGTCGGAGAGCACAGAAAAAAAATTGAATGGAAAAACGAACAACGCGTCGTGGGAATGAATCATGGACAGACTATGAGCTACCGATGACGTATATATCCGACGGTGAAATATCCTAGCGACTGCAACCGAGTTGAACGCGTTAGCTATTCGACTGTCATGGAATTGTAGGCAAACTTTAACGGTGATTCAGATTCTTTTTCTTGGATTTAAGCAATCGCGGGGGTGCCGTGGCGTAGTGGCGAGGGCGTTGGCCTGCTACGCTGAGCATATCCGGTGCGAACCGGGTACGAATCCTGCAATTTGCGTGTTTAGAGGAGAGCACGCGAATCAGCGCTCCGTCCTTCGGAAGGGGCGTAAATCCGTTGGTCCCTTTGGTGCTTCTCGTTAAGAGTAGGCTAATGCCGGCACCGGGTTTCTCTCCTCACTTGCTTTGTGATTTAGACTGAAAAGTCTACTAGCGCTGGTCGTTGTTTGAAGTCACAGGGTCCCAATTCAATAAACAATCGCTACATAGCTTTTTACAGCTGATGCCGCGTATTATTACCACTGGTTATTGTCATCATTCGCCTATTGCCTATTGTATTTATAAATAAAAGATGGAGATATGAACCAGGTAATAAAAGAAATTTTGTTTTTAGATCTGAATTCTAAATTTTATATCGCAGCGAATGTTACTCTAAAGCGAAACGAAAGAATTAAGAATGAATTCTCTAGTAATTTAGTCGATTCATCGGTATCTTCGGCAAAACTTTGCGGTATTTGTTCTGTTGGCAATTTCCCGATCCTAATACCCGTGGAACGGCAGCCATGTTGGAAGCAATCTTTCGCCGAGTCTTTGTCAATCGCGAACATAATTACACGCGCGGCGTTGCTTCATCACGTCCCGACATTCCGCTGCAACGCCGTCTCAAAGGATTCCATCCAATCCCAACCACGATCGTTAAATCTCGAACGTGGAGCGAAATGAAGAGAAAATTTCTGTTGGAGAATGCTCTACCGAACGATAAACTTCGTTCGAAGACACGACCTTTTTTTCCTTCTTTTTAAATGCTCCGGTTTGTTTATCTTCCGTCATAACGTTTACGAACGGAGTCTCTCCCGTTTCTTATTCCATTCAAAAAAATATTTCCATACCGACTTCTCAAAACGTAAGTCTGTAGGGAACTATGTATCAACATCTTGTCTTCGCGGGTTGCACAACGTCAGGGGTGGCAAGGTGAGATCGAGTTCCGCGAATTCAAGCGTACCAAATTAAATCGATCGATCGCACGTTCATTTTCTGGTCCTATTAGGTTTCAGGAAGGAGCGTAGGAGATGTTTTAATTATAAAACTAGTAATTAGTAACTCAGCTCGCGTGTTCTACCTCTCGGAAGGCTTAAAGTTAACCTCTTCTTCCTCCGTGCCTTATCTTATACCACTGCAATCCTAACCTAATATTAATTTAAGAAATATTTATAATAACCTACGCTTGCAAGTCCAAATTCACGCAATGATAGAACAGGAAATACGTCTTAATTCGCGATACGTACACAGAGTTGTCCTTGTATGTTTTATATTCAAATGCGTGTGCATCATTTACGGCATGCATATAAATGCGTTGAGCGTATGCACGTATTTGAGTAGATCTCTGGTTCTATATAGTCAAACTTATACAACTAGATCCTAAAGTGAAAACAAGTTATCCTGAAGATTTATTTAATCGAAAGTCGATATATCAACTAATATATGACAAAAATAATTAAAGTTTAATATATGACAAAAATAATTAAAGTTTAAGCGGTTAGGAAAACTAACGAGAAAAAATATCGACTTCGATTAATCGAAAATACCAGTCACGGAGTTTCAACCATGTTTAGCCAGACACATTCACGTACTTATGTAGGGATCTATAAAAATCAAACTAAAAAAAAGGCGCAAACATGAAGGAATACAGAAAATTCGAACAATGCAATTTCATGTTAAAGAACATCAATACATAAAACGGAGAGCATATGTATATGATTCGAGATATCAAAATTTGAGATATCGATAATTCGATTTATACATTTCCGACTGCGCATGTATACATCTTTCCGTGAGGAACCGCGTGGATTCCTTGGATCTTTCTCTCCGTGACCTCATGGAAGAAATACCTCCTCCTCTTCAAATACTGTGCCAAGTGGCGGGTGCGTGAAGAGAAATTCAAAACGAAGATTTGTTCCACGGCTCCCACGCGCGCGTTCTCTCTCTCTCCCGCACGCAAGAGGGCCGTAAAAACCGGTAATTGGTTGGAATTGAATTAAAGCGACGAAAGAGTGTATACACTTTGGGGTTTACGCGCGCTACATGGACCATCGTCTCTTTTAAATATACCTTTTTTTTAAACACGCGTGAAGTCGGAGATAAAAAATACATTTAAAAAATACATTAAAAAAATACATTAAAAAAATACATTAAAAAAAATTTCCCCCCGTCTCCATGTGAACGCATAAAGTTAAACAGAGCGGATGATACGAGCGTCTGAAAATGCGGGAGTACCGTTGCTACAGCAACGGTCAGGTCAGCAGTAAAATATGATTTACGGAGTTTAAGTCCACGAATAAACGCTATAGGCACATAAAATCGGCGAATTAGTAAGGAACAGTAAAAGAAGGCTTTCCAGCAATCCTCTATTACATAAAAAACATCACACAAGGGCATCCAATTGGAGAATTACCGCTGATAACGAGAACTACGTAATTGTTACCCTCATTAAATATATAGTTTTTCTCAAACGGCTAGTGACTAAAGGAGTAAATCTATCCAACTGTAACACGTCCGCCAAATACGTCACATTTACACGTTTAAAAAACTTCTAAGCTTCGCCTGCAAACTAAGTTACAGGCACGTCCAGTGCCGTGATGACTTAAGGTTAATTTACCACTTCTTTACACACACATGTACATATATATATACACACACATAGCGGGTTCCTCTTAATAAGATTACACTAGATTACATTTTAATGATTACATTAAGCGGTTGATAACAATAATTGGAGAGCTTTCTTATATTCTGTACCTTGTTTTGGAATTCCGCGTTTAATTACAATAACCTGTAATAATAATAAGCGGAAAATAAGCTATTCAAATCCATTATTTAGAACACCTTATTTTGTTTTTCCGAATACAGCATTTATTTTAAAAGAATTTACTTTGATAACACCTTTAACCGATCGATTAAGTTCCAAATTTCATATTTTTAATTATATTACACTTCTGGGATCTTAATAGCTAAAAATTCGTTAATTTTTTATGGAGCATAAAAACAATTACTGTCAAACCTCGATAATTACCGTCTATAACTGAGTCAAAGTAAATGCAATTTCACGTGCGACTTAATATACACTAAACGTAGTTCCAAAATTCGAAATTTTGATAAATAGAACCTTTTCTGCCTTACCTTGATGATGGAGTTATAAAAGTTCGACTCTATGTAGTCGGATTGCATGTAGCTGATCGTATGAACAGTCACCTTTTGGTAATCTACACATTAATTATAAAACAATGACAAAATAAATCTTTTCGACATCGGAGCAACTAGTTCCATTTCTGTAAAAATAATTATAAAGGGCGTTGTTCGTTGATTACCTTTTTCAGATTCCCGTTTTGATTTCATTTTAACAACACCGCAACACGTCCAAACCTTCCGACACGAGAGACGCCACGTTCAAACATTCCGATCGCTATCCAGCGATTTTACAACCCGACTCACGGAGTCACGCGGAAAACAAAATAACTGCACGACTGGGAAATGAAAATCCTTTGTGATTCCACCGAAAAACGAGTAACTGTATTAAAGTTACTGGATACAACTCCCATGCGAATATAAAAAAACAATAGTAATAATAACAGGAAAGGGGATGCGAAAAGTGATTCGGGGGAAACTCCGACGTTTGTTAAAGGTGAACCTCCGAATCCTTACAGACGGAGAAATTAAAGGGATAGAACATTTAAGAGAGTCTAGGGAGTCTGGTTCGGGGTACGGAAAGGCAACGAAAGAATTGAATTGAATATCGTCTTTATTTCTGGGCGAGATTGAGACTGGACAGTCTCTTCTGTCATCTAACCTAAAGAGAGAGAGAGAGGGAGGGGGAGAGAGGGAGAGGGGGGAGAGGGGGAAGGAGGGAGAGGGGGAGAGAGATTGAGACTAGACCAGCTATTCTCAAATGCGGCCACCATGGCCGCATGTGGCCACCAGGAAATTTCGATGCGGCTGGATATTCCGATGTTGCATTAAATACTTGACCCATTACTCAGTCTGGCGTACACATGCGGGAATCGTCCAGTAAGAGAGAAATTGAGAGGGGGAGGGAAAGAGTGGATGGTGAAAGGGAGAAAGGAGGGAAGGGAGGTAATGGCGAAAGAGGGGGAAGTGACAGACGAAGAGGTGGATAAAGAGGAAGGAAGAAGAAAGTGAAGACAGAGGAGAGGGAGGAGAGGTAAGGCAAAGAGAGGAGGAAAACGGAGGAAGAGCGTGGAAGAAGGAAAAGAGAGGGAAGTGAATGGAGGGAGGAGAGGGAGGAAAGTGGAGAGTGGGGGAGAGAGGGTTGGGAGGAAGAAAGTTGGGAAAAGAGGGAGGGGAGTGAGAAGGAAGTGGTGAAAATGGAAGAGAAATGAGAGAAGAGAGAGGTCGAGGAGAGAGGAAGAAAGAGAGAGGGGAGATAGGGAGTGGAGAAAGGTAGAGCAGAAAGATAGGCGAGAGAAGGGAGGGAGAGAGGGAGGAGATGAGACAGAAAGGAGAGATGGAGGGTGAAGGGAGGAAGAATAGGGGGAGAGAAGGATACGCGAGAGGGAGGAAGGGAGAAAGAGAGGAAGAGAGAAGAGCATGAGAGAAATGGGAAAAGGGGAAGGAGGATAGGGAGGAAGATTAAGAGCGAAGGAGAGAGAGAGGGAAGAAAAAAGAGCGAAAGGAGGGGGGGAGAAAGAGCGGTAAGGGAGAGGGAGGTATAGTGGGCGAGTCTATCCTCCGCTGCCGGAAAGTCATTGTCCTTGCTACGCTACGCAAATTCTGAGCGTAGGCAGCAAAAATGAAGGTTGGGTGGGAGTCGGGTGGGTTTTGGTATAAACATGCGTCATCGCTATATAGGAGTATGTCATGGGACCTCATCACAATGGATGCATTCGCTTATTCGAGATTATAGGTCGAAAACTTTTTTTATTTTTCAGTCCGAGATAAGCCGACCATTTCCATATTGGACTCGATGAATCGACGGTGAGTAGTGCATCGGAATACTGCCTACTACGCTAAAATTCATTTATTTTTTTCGGTAGGTTTTATGCCAAAAAATTTTAATTTACATTGTGCGGGATTTCGATAAAAATATATAGCCTTTCAAAAATACACATTTATGCGAATTATTTTGTTTTTTTATTCGTAAGAAGTAATCACCTGTTGGGATGAAAAGGAATAACGATCCTCTATAAAAATTTTAATTTACCTAAAATGTATCGCATTTTTAAGTTGAATGCTCGGGAACTTCGTTTTATATGAATAATAATATTACTTGTGATAATATTTAAAATATTATGGAGGATAAAAGTGTAATCTAGCTGAATTTTGTGGGAAGTTATTTTCCACTTAACACATTCCATCTGCACGTCATTAACGCGAATGTTTCCAAAATCCCCTTTTAGAAATTCACCACCCGAAACGTTTTTTATCAATGTTTAACAATGTGGAAACCCTCTTCACTCCTTTGGAAGTACCATAGCGTAGATTAATTACCTGTAAAAATTAATGTTATTTAGCCCAATTTCCTATCTTCGTTACCCGTTGGCTCCATATTGCAATCAACTCTGCAACGGGTAGACTTGTTATAAATAATTACTTTAGATGTCCATATACTCATTTCCGTCTTCAGTGGAAATTAATACACAGCCTTTACGGACACACACGTTTTTTGAAATATCTCCTAAATATTACTACATAGAACAAAATCTTCTCCAGATGATACGTAAAGAAACATTTCCAAACAAAATCCTGTTACGCGGATTAAAATTATCTTTCAGTTGATACATTTTTAATGGTGGCAAAGAAGCGACGAGGGCATCCGTTATGTAGCAAAATAAAATATTTCTATCCAGAGTTCAGAACGTCAATATTTCGCTCTCAGACTAGGGATATGCTTTTTATAACTAAGAGGACACGAAAAGGCTTTCAAGTCTACGCCCTTTTTTAATTAAAAGAAGCTACGAAAAAGTAATCTCGTTTTCCTCACTATGATAGGTCACGAAAGTGGAATGCTGACAACACGGACGATGAGTTTAGAGATATTAAATTTTTTTGATTACTAAAGCAATAAAAAGCCGCAAGAGCTTAGGACACTCCCACTGATGCACTTGGTATAACTGTTTTTCAAAGATTCAAATTTCACGCTTATAATGCGAAAATTAAAAGGTAAAAAAACTATCAATTTAGGAAGACGCAAAGGCAAAAATAATAGGTGCCAGTTTCATTTTGACGACGTCTGCCCGAATTAACCTGCAGAATTACTTAACTTTACAGGCACAAATTTAATGTAGAGTTTCAAACATTTAGTTTACCATATTTACATTAAACCATCATATTTTTGACACAAAGTTTATTATTGTCACATGAATTTTACGCTGCCTAGAATGTAGCTAGGCCGATGCCTCCTAGGCGCTGCGTTGTACGCAGGTACTTAGGATTCGTTACCGAAGAATAATAATCGATTCCACGCTTCGACGCCTTAATTTCTCGTTTACGTCGGGATATATACATTAACAGAAAAAACAGAAATGTATTACGTTAAAAAATTTCATAAACACGAGTTATATATTTCAACGAACGTATCGTTCATTAAATAATAATTTAAAAACACATATGCGGTTATATAAAATGCTTGGAGGAATGCGTCAGCGAAACGAAGGCTGAACACAATTTTTTGACAGGTTTCACGAGATAGAATTAAGGCGTTATTGATTGGTGGAAACATTTTCGTCACTAGGGTAAGGCAAACTTCGCACTTTTCCCGAAAAAGTCTCAGACCGAAGCCCTTAGCTGGCTTCCAAAGACCGATTTTTCCGAATTCACGGTCGGGGGCGCACTTTCGAATCAGATCAGATTGATCAGTCATAGTGGGAAGAGGACGAGAGAAAACAAATGCGCCGTAGTCCACTTCTTCCAAAATGCCTCTCAGAGGGCGTAACCTTCGACTCTTTCGGAATGGTAAGGTTAGCTGAGACGTATTTTCGTGGCAATCCATTATTTAAAAATCTGATGTGGCCAACACATGACTTTCTCCATATTTGTGGTATAGTTATTTAAATTATCATGAATAGCATTATAAGGCAAAATTATTATTTCGTATCATAAAAGAAGACACGTCCTTGTTGCCGTAAATTAGGTATATTTCGAATGTTTACAGAATTCACCGTTACATGGTGGTGGCGCTGTATACTGGAAATTACGAAAAAACAATCTCCGAAAATTTGTTTCAAACAAAACTTGGAAGAAATACTATTCTCTACAACTTTGGTCCTCATGAAGATTACCAATAACGATGTTTTTAAGGAGAAAACCGAAAAACCGGTTATTTATAACTCCTAAACAATAACTACAGTAGAAAATTGTTTCAAATGAAAGTTGTAGGAAATTACATTCTCTATAACTTTTGTATAGAATTGTATATACAATAATGATGTTTTAACGGAGAAATATCGCAAAAACCGAATCGGGTTTCGAATAAACCTCGACTTCCGGTTATCCGTTATTGTCCAAAAACTAATCAGTTCTTTGTGCTCACCCTAAAGTGTTATATATGAAATTTGGTAACGATATGGCAAGTACTTTTTGAGTTAGAGCGCCCACAATCACATACACACAGACATCATTCCGAAAAGTGTTCTAGGGACCTCAAAACGTGTATTTCCCTTGAAATCTCGAAGTCGATTTTTTTCATGATCACAATACTTCCCATTACTTTGTATGGAGAAAGTAAAAATGAAGCGATACTTTTGGTTATTGAAACAAATAATAATAACAAATTGCGATTGTTTTCGTGTCGCCTTAAAATAAAACAAGTGAGGAAAGAATTGCAGAGTAAATCAGGTAAGCCGTTTTTTATTTTTTCACAAAAACTAGCGTAAATAAATATCATTGTGCCCTGCCAAAAAGAATAAAAAAATTAAGAATAAATATTCGATAAAATAAACTACCTCGAAATCGAACCATAGCACATAATTAGGATGCGCTATCTATTACACCAACTTTTTACTCAGATATCATATTTCTAGCATGAATTCTTCTCGATTTATTAGCAAAGTTCTGACGTAAGCAACGATTTCTCCCCAGCAGCTGATTCTAGATCTGCTAAATTTTTACCATATTTCATACATTACTGTCACTAACAAAGGGAAGTGTTGATGATCAAGTCTACGCGTGCAGTAACGTGCTGGACTAGAAGAAATTCTTGGAAAGCAAGGGGAAAAGTCTTGGCCGGGAATCAAACCCGGGTTTTCCACTTGCCGGGCAGATACATTACCACTAATTACCAATGCAGATTAATCCTGCCGTATGGTAGAAGACCCGAGTTCGATTCCCTGACAAGACAGAATTTTTGTCTTTCTTTCCAAAATTTATATGACAATGTCACCGATTACATTAACACATAATTACGCGTGTTGAATTCTACTGCACTACACCGCAGATTTTTACGGGAAATTTAAAATTGGAACGCGATAAGATTGAAGATGATAAGTCTTCATCTTATTCTCGGTAGCAAAAAGCTGTGACGTCATATCAAAGAATAATTTTATGTAAACGTTGCAGGCACGTTACTACCGACAAAGTGGCGTTGGGATATGAAAATTTTTCCCTGAATTACCGCGTTTCTCTTTCGAGGAAGCGTGATTAGCGGTAATTAAGTTTTAACCCTTGAGAGGTCGATTGGGATTTTTTTCCACGCAAAGGGTCGCGGAACGGTCATTTCGAACGTGTTGGAGTGTAATCCTAAAAGCAGGATGCTAAAAAAATATTTTTGGATCACGATGGTGACTCCGATAGCCACAAAACGGTTGGTAAAACCAGTTGAGCGTTTCGGCAACGAGGCAGATGGCTCCAGCGGTGATCCGCCGATAGTAGATTTTAATTATTTGACAGAATCTGCGACCTATGTAGATCAGCGGTCGCCAAAACGCCACACGAGGCTTTATATACTGCCGTGAGGACCACAAACGACATTTCGAAGTACTGTGTGAATTTCAAAGAGATAATTTTCCATATTTTAAAAATGCGTAATGCCTAACACGCCTATGCTAAAAGCATGGTGCATCGGACTACACGAAAAATATCACTTATACCTCATGAATGATATTTAACGACACTTGTTGGTAAATGTACGAACATGCATTTATTAAAGAAATTAATTTGAGTTAGGTGGACCCGCGGGTCGAAGTTTGGGAAGTAGTATGTGTGTCGCACGTCTCTTTCTATCGTAGATGTAACGTGCATCTGGTTTTCCTAACCGCTATCGAAGTTACTACGATCGGCATTTACGAGTTCCTAACCGCAAAGGGAACCCGCTAATTCACGTTCAAATAATATTTTTCTAAAATTGTTTACGTTTGCTAACATTAGTTGACCACTTTATACGAGTTTCGTTCATGTCATGGCGACTATATAATATGCTAGGGGAGTAAGTACGCGATTATTTCAAAATGATAATTCGACGATAAAAAATTGAAGGCCGCTGCGTTTTTACCCATAAGTAACCGAATCTGCCCCTTTGTTCACTCAGGATTTTCCTCTCTAATCATGTAATACCTACTATTTTATTTCTAAGTAATTTTCCAGGCCCATAATGCGCTCGCATTATCCGGCGTCAAATTATATACGTTATCCTGTCATTGAAATTTTTCTTTTGTACATCACTTTATTCACTTATTTTCCATGGCGTGAGCGGAAGTTTTTTTTATTTTACATGTAACAGTTGCCGGACAGGACAGGTCGGGGTTCAAAATTCGGGAAGCTTCGACAAACTTCCGGCTGTATAAAAAAATGGCTTTCATGGTTCCGACAACGTGTTAGGAGTTCCTATTCCGTTCTTTTTGGTGTTGTTTCGTAACATAACATTGGTCTGCGGTGGAGAGACTAGTCAAACTTTGCGCTAAATAGGTAAAATGCTAAGTTTAAATTATTTTTCTAATACGTACTAAAATTATATTTGAACGCTCGTACATAAATTCGGGGTAATATACTTTAGAACAAGAAATGATAAATAATAAATGATGTTACTATTAAAAGAGATTAAAGTTGTAAGGGTGAGAAATCATACGAATATAGAGAACCGGTTCAAATTAAATCTAGCATAGATAGTCGAAAGGTTCGAATACGAAGAGAATTTGCAAAGCAGCCGTGGTAATTATAATTCTGGAAGCTACCGACCTGATGAATTACATCTCTCGAATTGCACGGTTTCGCTTTACACATTTTCGGATTATCAGGGTCTACATTTTCCCAAATACCTAGAATTGCACGGGCATCGATTTCGCTTCAGCATAATTTTGAAACCGTCTCCGAGCATTAAAAATCACTAGAGGGCTCCACCCCCGGCCGGAACGAGGCCCCAGGGCCCCACTCCCCCTTCTCACTCTCTCGTCGGACGCTGAGGAGGCCGCAGTTAAAACAAATCACTCGTGTAGTGTAATGGGAAAAAATACTCAATTATGTACGTATTTCTAAAATTGGCACATTTATAGCAGGGGTGCTCAAGACGTCGATCGCCAACTCGTTTTAGGTAGATCTCTGAAACTTTACTGCCCTACTCGAAAGAATTTTTAGGAGTGAAAATGGACGGTCGATCACCACGTAAGTGGCTATTGATATGTAGCTACAAAGTTTAAATCCTGAAGCCAAAATGACATTTAATTAAATACCGCATTTCAACTCCCCCCCCCCCTCCCCCCTCCCGGACGAAATATTTTTTAACAGTGAAGTTGGACGGTTGATCGCCAGGTAAGCGGGAAATGATAAGTAGCTCCCAAGCTTGTAAAGTCTGAGCACCCCTGATCTATAGTAACCTGGCTGAATGTATGAAAAAACACGACTCGGTGTTGCTAAACTTCCTATTTCACGGTTTATTTCCATAAACTCAGCTTTAAGCTCAACTAATTTGAAATTTTATATTTTTTGGCAAGGCTGCGCTAATAATGGATTAAAATGGGCTATGTTTGATGAAAATCGGTTGAACATAAGGGAAGTTATGGATGGGTAACGAAATCACCCCTCCATATTAATATATAGATAAAATATTTCATGTTATGAGAAAGGATAACGGAAGCGGTGCTCAATATAATGTGACGAAATTGTCGCACGTTGATGTTAAACTGGTTCTCAAATGCAGCCTCATGTGCTCCTTTACCCCGATTTGCACGGCTTAGCGTTACACGGTCTTTTCGAGGAACTCATCTACCGGTGGGTAGTTGTACATATTTTTGGACTCAAAGAGAAATTTCTGAACTCAACTCGTAACGCAGTCAAACGATGCCACGGAAGAAATGAAACATAATTCAATTTGCTGTGCAAATGCGTTGTCCATCAATTATTATCAGTACTAGTGTAATGCCCGTTGAAATATCAACGGAAGAATTATAGATAGATAGATTATTATTATTTTCATTTAAAATAATTAATATCACACATATATATATATGATATATTTCGTCATATACAACATTTCTAGTGAGTATTCTGTTGTTGACGGGCTATTTTTAATTAAACTTAAATAGTTGCCTCTCTTTCCTTCCCTCTCCCCTTCTACTTCCCTCTCTCCCCTCCCTCTCGCTCCCCTTTCTATCTCTCTCTCTCTCGTATCAAAAGCATTCAAAGCACGTTTATACCCATAAGGATTGAATTAACAATATGATATAAGAAGTCTAACAATGGAATTGGTAGGCAAGGCAACATCCCGTTAAATAGCAAGATTTCCTCAAACTTTGTGAATTAAACGTTTAAATTGGGCGATTTCGAACTGTAGGCGGAAATCTTTCTAATTTTAAACTAAAAAAGAAAGAAAGTCTGCACGTCATAAAGTCGATTTTACGTGTTAATTTA